>OX421446.1:40166150-40193650 GCA_949126865.1 Montipora capitata | reverse complement strand
GTTCTGTTTCATCAGGAGTACAATTTTGCCATCAGGACCGAATGGAACGGCACACCAATAGGTCACGCGCCGGTTACGTTCCAAATAAGTGCTCAGGACTCCAGTTTTGTTCGAATACATGTCAGTGGGCCCTTCTTTGACGACCCAGGCTCCCCACCCTGCCAAGTGGGAAGCGCTTGTGATGGATTATGGGACTATGAAGGTAAGAGTTTATACAGTTGTCTGAAATCCGGCTTTTGCTCATTCGGTAAGATTATAATCAACAGAGAGCCACACGATGTGTACATTTCGCTTCAGTTTAATTTCAGGCGTTCATTATCGGTGGTTTTCTGGCGATGCCGCTTCAATGTTAAGACTAATATTGTAACGTTCCTACTTTGATTTTGCGTTGCTTACATTTCAGTTGTGGAGGTGTTTTTCCTTGGAAAGAAAGAGAAATATCTGGAAATCGAATTAAGCCCGTGAGTTAAAACAGACAGTTTGTTATTTTGTTATGTTTCCTAAATCAAGGGTTTCATTTTAAACTTGACAAGATGACGATCCTTGCCGTGCCTTGTTTGTTCTTCATTTTTTTCTCAGACATGGGCAACATCTGCTTCTTTTGCTAAATGGCGTGAGAAAGAAATTCATGGTAAGATTTATGTTAATACACGACGCTGGTTTTAAAGCTTCAGACACACTAGCTGACAAGTCGCTGCAACGACCCGATTCGTACAAGTGATCGCAACGACAAAATGAGTGAAAGCAGCGTCGTTGCACCACGAGTGCTGTTCTGTAACACGTCACTGCGGCAAAATTTTTCTTCCCATGATTCCTCAGTAACCCATTCGCTGTTCTACCATATGGAATGAGACACACACTGTTCCCCTCATCCGAACTCGCTGATTGTGCACAGAAAAATCTTCTTGCCACAGCTACGTGTTTTGGAATTAGGGTCTCGTTTTTCGAAAGTCTCGATAACTTTTTGGAATCGAAACTGCCACCAGCTTTGTTTTCCAGACAACTGAAAGCGAAATGATTGTAACATTTGATGGCTTAAAACCCCTTGCTTTTTCAGATAAAGAGGGAATTGTAATACCCGAAAAGCTTCCGGACTTCTTCGAGAAATGGACCCCAGTGACTTGTCGCCGAGTGTGTCTCAATATTAAACTTACGGCACCACTTTGGGTGCCGCAAGAAACCTAACAGGAAGGGAGAGTACCAACCTCGTTCCCAATCTCTCTCTTCTTCTCTTTCCTTGGAACGGGAAGAGAGACCTTAGAAACGGGCCTGGGTGAACTTTTAGCAACCACGACTGCCACGGCAAGGCCAACAGAAAAACTCCTTTTTTTTAATTGATGCCAAATGGAAAGAATTATTCAATCGCGAGACTAGTGGTCACATTTTTAAGTGAACTGAGTAGAAAAATCGATCCCGAGTTCAATTCCCAAGAAAATCAATTTGAGACGATAACTGATGATCGTTGTTTCTGTCTTAAGACACCTTATATGAATGCGTATTCGTTGAGACATCATATGCACTCAGGCTTCACAATTTAATTGGCAATAAAATGCAGAAGAGTGAACATGGAGTTATCGAATTTTTCTCTGTTCATTTTCCTTCTTGTCTGTCCATTTGATACCTTTGCACAAGCATTCTCCACATTAAATCTCTCTTAATATCCTAGGATAAAGTGCCCATAAAGTACTCTGCCATAATTGACCGGGCAAACAACTCGTGGACTGGTACTGCCAAAATCCCAATCGATTATTTCCCGCCAGATGTGTCGAAGATCAATGCTTATGCCATACACGGGTCAGGCGTCAACCGGCGATACGAGTCTCTTTATCCTGCTTCGTCTGATGTCAGCAATCCTGATTTGTAAGTAATTAATCCTAAATAGAGAGGTCAGCGCTCTTGTTCAAGGATTCTGATACGTGGTATACAGCCATTTTCATATCTTCGGTGACTTGTGACGCCTAATTGGCGAGATATTTTATTATTGTAAAATGTTACCTTGATAGAGTTTATTTTAATTTGTAATAAAATGATCACAGGCAAGGCAAATAAAAATAACTTAGAATAAGAATGTAAAGAACTAACAAAAGTGCTAAAAAGGTGTGCTCGTGAAAACGTTTCTAGTATTGGACAGTCAGAGAAATAAGTACGGAATAAAAGGTACTAAAGCTGCCAAAACCGGTTCGAATGGAAACAGTCCTACAATAAACGATGACAGTTACGTTTTTGGACGAAATCCGACTTGCCATATGAGGCAGATATAGGCAAGATATCTGTTTACAAACATTGTTCTTGTTATTCAAATGTGCTAACCACAGGAACAAAAGACCTTTTGTTTCGATAGCCAATGAGGTTCTGGTTGGCACATTAATGACAATAGGTGACGTCAACGATATATTCCCTATAACTTTGCTGTCTGCTTTCAAGCCAAATCAAAAGCAATTTGTGGACTGGCTCGGATAATGGACCTTTTTGGGGCTCTGTATCCGGTTTAATGATCACCAGTTCTGCCGTGAAGAGCAGACCTTCCTTATTTGGTGGAAGCAGAAATGCACGAAACATTCACGGCCTAAAGCATGCTTTTGTGTTTTGTTTTTCAGCCATCGTCTTGAATTTTTCAAGCCATTCGACTTTGGAGCGATGTTTGCCATGTCATGGAGTAAGCCATTGTCCCCATTTTGGAAGAACAATGTAAAAAGAATAATGAGGGCAAGAGCTATGGTTTGACTCTCGCCAATCGTAATTTTAAAATATGAGGATACGTTCGATTGCTCCGGGCTATTATGCTAATTATGTGGAATCCCAAAGGATTGACGTTAACATGATCGCTGATTTTAAGGTGTTAATTACCCTTTGTGGGGGGAAAATTGGTTTATTTAATTAATTTGGCTTGTTAATGCAAACCGTAGAGAGTGAAACTGATTCCAAATTTCGTTTGATCAAAGGTTTCTCGCGGGCAGTTGAAGTTCTGTCTCTCGTGTGACCAAAAGCTGAAAAAGTTAATAAAAAACGAGGAGACAGACATTATTTGCGAGATAGTAAAGTTAGATTTCCGGAGGGCTGTTCGAAGTATATAGCCTACAACTAGAGGATCACTAGTATCAAGAGAAAATGAGGGGACCGAGAGGGAGGCTCCCAGTCCAGCCCTTGGGATATGTCATGTCCTCAAAAGTTATTTTTAGACCAGTGGAAGTCTTTGTTCTGGCGGAAGTCTGTCTTCCGAGACGTCCGCATGCAGGCCAACCTCGGTCTGATGTTTGAAAGAAAAGCAAAGATTTCATCAGCCTTCCACGTGCGCCGCCATTTTCTCTTTTCACTAAGAACCTGAGAGCGAGGCAGGACTGCATGCGGACGTCTCGGAAGACAGACTTCCGCTCGTCTAAAAATAACTTTCGTGGACATGACATATCCTGGCCAACCCCCTGAGCCTCCCTCTCTGTCCCCTCATTTCTCTTGCTAGTATATATCCGAAGTCATATTCAGCGTCATCTGTAAGACCGGCCAAGTACTTAGTTTGTTCCTCCAGTTTTCTTTCTCGCCCTTCTCTACCTCCCCTCCTTCAAGTATATGTTGTTTAATAAGTATCAATCGTCAAGGGATGAATTCCAACACAGACATTGTAACCTAGATCTATGCCTTAAGATCACTTTACGCTCATTTCCAACGATATTAGCTCTTTTAATCAAAAAAACACCGTTTGGCCTTCCTAATAATTAAGCAGTGGATCCTCGTGACGGTCCTTCCCCCGCTTATCTTGTCGCTTATCTTGCTAGAAAAACTGCGAGCGAGCGATCCGTTCTCTTTCGAGAAAGCGCGACACAGCCCTTTTTCACTCCCCACTTCCCCGCCTACAATCACAGCTTTCCAAAATTTCTTCCTCAAAACACAGTTGAAGACCACAACTTGAAATTATCGGCAGGAGTTACATCTGGGATTTGTGACGGATTAGAATTTCTGCCACAGTGAGTGACCCTGAAGCAAACGAAACACTCTAATCGGGAGAAGGACACATTTTTTCGAAAGAACGGAATTGTGGTCGTGGTAAGATCAAAGTCGCAAGGAATTGTGGTTATGCGCGAATGGTGGAATTAAGATGCCCGGTGTGATCTTGCTCGTTCCTCAGAAGATTAGAACAGAAGCTTAAAATTGCAGCCACATTCCCAATTCGAGGTAACTTGACCTGAAAACTGTTATTCTGTTCTGGTTAATTTTGATTCGCTTTTTCGACACTTCTTTATCCGTTATAAACCCTATCGCAGCTTCGTGAAATACAAATAGGAAAAGCTGTCAGGCTGAACTAAAGTGATGAACGGTCAGGATTCCGTTATATACGAGTGTTCCGATTGAAACAAAGGCATAAACGGATGCATATGGCGTGAACGAAATAAAAGCAATCGCATGTCGAATATCTCAAAAGTCCCATCCAGATACCAACCGTACCCCGCCCGACAGAGACTAACTTCAGAAACCTTTTGCCGTGAAACTAGCGATGAATCAAGCCTGCCAAGCTGAGATTTGGCATGCGATGATATGTATAGTTACTGTAAAGGTAAAGGTCCTTCTTTTTACGAGGGTAACACTTGACAGTCAACTAGAGTTATTGGTGATCTTGTGGCCCTAGGTTCGCACCTTTTATCCCCCTTTCTCCGTCAATGCTCTGTTTTACGGGTACTCTACAGTCGAAACAGACGTCGATCGAATGACGGGATCGAATTGGCGACCCTTCAGTTCAGAAGGCCGCGCACTAACCGACTGAGCTACGCCTGCCTCTGTACTCAAGTCACACAAAAAGTAGAACTAATAACCACAGCACTTCGGGCCTTAACTCGCTGTGAAAAAGAAGTTGAATTGAACTCGGAAATGATCAACATACTTGATGCCATTTCTCCTGCTGGCAGAGGTCCTTTCCTTTTGCGTTCGCTGGGCTGACGAGTACGGGAAACGAGACCTCTGCCATGGGTTCACTTTGATCCAACCGCCGTCCACAACGTTGGACGACTCTCTTCAAAGCGCATGCCCAGTGATATGTTTGCTGACTGTGACTTGAGCACACTGTCTCGTGCATTTCACTGTTGTTAAGTGAGCCTACACAACATGAAGTATCACGTGAGAATTCGGTCGCTAAGTAGCCGCCGCGCATGCTCAACACAGTGAGTATCGACCAATGGCAGAGGTCTCTTTCCCCAGCAAACGTAGAAGGAAAAGACCTCTCCTAGCAGGGAAATACAGCGTTTGTATGAGCGAAAAATCGGGACTTTGAAAACTGGCCTCTTGATAGAGGGTGACCGCTTAATACAGGACCGTTATATGGAGTTTCGACTGAAAACCGTAAATTATTTAGGCAAGATGAGACTAAGGCGTATGATGAATTGAAAATGAAGAGTTGTCAAATTTCTCCTCGAAAGGCTAATTTTCAAAGGCCATATGAAAGAAGGCTTTCGAGCGGATTAAGACAAAGGGTAATTAAAATATACAGCCAGTCGGATCGTTGCGTCTAAAACAATGTGATTGATCCTCTGTCCCTTTCCCATGAAATGAGAGAAAATGCTGCTCAACATTAGACCATATTTGTATTCTCAGTATTGGACTGGAACTAGCTTGCAATGGAGGCTAATGCGGAGGAATTTTTTCAATTTCAAATACTTTTAATATATTTCCCCGCAGTAGCCTCCATTGCAAGCTAGTTCCAGTCCAATACTAAGAATACAAATATGGTCTATTCTGGAGAATCAGGAACTGTTACTTCCTGATTGGATATTTTTGAATCCGGAACATCCGGACATTTTTTAATCCGGATTACGTAACAAGTCGAGTCCAGTTCCTTACCGTGAAATCAATTCTCAAGATGGCTGCCGAGGGCAATATTATTTCTTTAAGGCGCATTCTGTTACTTCTATTTCCTTGAGGAGTCCCGAGTACTAGAATGAATAGGATACGTTTCGGATACGTTGGACGGGAAAATTCGATTTGAGAATACGCTATATGTGGATGGGAATATTTTTGAATCCGAAAAGAGAATGTTTGCAGATTCAAAAATATCCGGATATGTGTGGAACGAGCCTGAATATTCTTTTGCCATGTTTGGATGACGTAATCTTCTGTTGAAAACTACCTCGTGACGTCACGATAAGTTTTTGATTTTTTTTTTGGCTGGATGTACACAGGCTGGACAAGTTTAGAAAACCCCGGTATTTTTAAGGGACATCTTGTAAATGTTTGTTGACAGAATGATTGCAAAATGAGTGTTTAAGAACCGTCATCCGTAATTCGAAAATCCAACCTAAATTTACAGAAGCAAGGGAGGCTTTTACAAAAAGATCTTACACTCTGCATTTGAAAATTTGAAGGTGCACGACTTTGTAGAGCTAACAGATCTGCGGGACGCAGATCGAGATAAACGACCCGGCTCCCCAGGAATTGGGTAGAGCATCCGACCGCTGTACCGAGAAGGCTGATTATTCAGTTTCGCCCGTTGCCAAGCAACTAGTTTCCCAAGATCTTGGGCGTTTACAATCTGCACGGAAAATCCAGTTGGAATGGAACCCTCGTAATGGTACGGGATTTTCCCAGTGCGGCGTTTTGCCAGGCCAGAGTCTCTCGCGGCTCGAAGAAAACAATAACAAATCAAAATGGTGACTGCATCTGCGGTGTTGGAAGGCGGGAAAAGAGGCCGAAGTGAAGTGGGTAGAGTGGGAGTTTACAGATGGTACAGGATTTTTCCGGTCATTTCGGTTGGAACGGGAAAAGAGGAACGCGTTTGAGGACTTCCATCTATTTCGGAAACTTTCCGGTGGAATGAGCTGTACCTTTTGAATTTCCAACCGGAATTTTCGGTTTTTTATTGACAAATGGTAAACATTCCTTGTCACATGTGTGCAGGCAGGCAGGCTAAAAACCATCGGTACCCTCTTTATGAGACTAGTGCTTCATTCCACGAATATACTTTAATTTCGATTACCAAGATGCGCTATAAATCTTTATAGAATTTGACATCATTATATTCACTTTTATATCCTAAAAAAATTAAATAAACGTTTTCTTAGGGCTCTGTGTTAACAAGTTCGAGGTCTGCACCCATTCTGATGCGTTCCGTGTACCGTATCACGTTTATTGCCACCTTGCATGGCATACCATGACACCTACTCACAGTGTCCCCAGAGAGTAAGTAGTTCAAGCATTATGGTGGGTCAAATGAGAAAACTATTTCAGTTAAACTCCTCATTCACCACCTTTTCACAGTGGAATTTCTTAATGTACACTAATATAAACCTTCTTTTAAAGCAGTCTCCACCCGAGAAGTCATTTCCTTTGTGCATATCCGAAAGATTGGTATTACTGTATGTAAAATTAGCAGCCATACTATACAGGGGCACCCAACGTCAATTTTCGGAAAATATCTGTTCGGAAGACGATTTGAGATCTAGAATTTTCGGAACATTTGTTGTAAAATTTCTTGCTTGCCTGCCTGTCCTAGGATTTTTGAACATCTAAAAAATGGTATAATTGCCCGTTTTTAACGGATTTTTACCCTAAAAAGGTCAGCTAGAATTTTCGGGAGCCGTTTTTCTGGCTGAAAATTTCGGAAAGGTAAGTTTTAATCCCTATAATTTTCGGATCACTAGACTTTCAGCTAGGAAATCCGAACAGATAAAAAGTTTTTAGGGGATAAAAATATGCTTTTATATACCGTTTAAATACTAAAATACGTTTGACAATGCTATGTTTAAGTTGTTTTGAACTATATTCCCGTTGGGTGCCCCTGACTATAGGCCATACCGGAATTGCGCAGGGAACCGGGGCAAGTTTCAAATTTGAACTGAATCGATAAATCGACACCATCCCATGAAAGATAACATTGGGCTACTGCGTGGTGTAAGCCTCGCACAAAACACATTGAGATTGGTCATCTGTTCAAGTTTGATGCTTTTAGGTCCAACAGAGACCAAGTTTATACGGACCTTAAAACGTAGTTAAAAATCCATACAAACGTCTCCAATTTTGAGGCTGCGTCCCCCAAAACCATATAAACTCTTAAATTTTTTTACGATTTCTGTAATATTCATAAAAATAGGCGAACAAAGTGAATTTCATCTCACATACTTCCAAATAGTAGTCCCATGACAGCATTTACCAGTTGCCCCAAATCTAATTAAATTCTTAAAGAGTTTATATGGGCCTCAAAATTAGTGACGTTTGTACGGATTTTTAACAATTAAGGTCTGTAACTTGGTCTCTGTTCTACTAAAAGCATCAAACTTGGAAAGATGGCCAATCTCAATGTTATCGTTCATGTGTGATGGTGTCAATTTATCGATTGGTTCAAATTTGAAACTCGCCCTAGCTCCCTGCGCAGGACTATAAGACCCAAGGGCAAAAGGTGTGGTTGTATATGAATCATGATGGCGTGAAAAGCAATTTAAAGGCTTGCAGATGGCATAAAGTCCCTTGAACATCAGACAACCCATCCAGCTTCGCAAACTTTCTCCAGTGCCCTATGGTTTGCAGCACTCCCAACATCACTCAAATTTTAATTACTTGACACTCATTGCTTCCGGCATCAGGACCTCCAAAACACCAGAGCAGCAGAATGCAGTGATTATTTATTTTCCACCCAGTAAATGTCACCAGGGTTCTCCTATCCTTTGCATGAGACAGATGTTGACACTTTTGGTTGATGCTATACTGGAAGGCTGCTTGATACCGTTTTAGTTACCGCAGATGAGAACAACTTGGTAAAAAACTTCATGCCTGTTGTGCCCCCTGGAATATAACTGACAAAGTACCTAAGAAAAAAATAATGCAAAATAACTAAATCTGTAATTATTGGAAAACGTTAGACTGGATTAAGGTAATTCTTGTCCTAAGTGTGTTAATAAACTCTTGGGTCTCCAGCTTTAAAGAGGAACTGAAGGCAAAAAAATAAGCTTTTTTTTTTAATTACACCTCAGACCATGCACAATCATGTTTTCAACTTTTTTTCTCAGACTGGCATATCGGTCGTTTTTCCACTTAAAAAAATGTTTTTATTCCCATTTTGGGCCATGCGCATTGTGGATAAGAATGAAGGAGTCAGCAGTCATTTTTGCAGCTTAAGATGTATGATATGGGGAAGACATGCGAGAATGCCCCATAAAGAAGCAGTGTTTTCACTGATGTTTGTCGCAAATATTCAGTCTGCGAAGAAACAGCAAACCAACGAAGAAAATATCCACAGCAGCACTTGTTTCTCTTGATTACGAAATCTCTGTTCCCCATATCATACGTCACAGCAGGCTGAAGATTTCGTTTTTGAGCCCACACTGAAAAGGCAGAAACAGCAGGAAAAGCCCAACTTCGAATGTAATAGTTTCTCTCAAAAAACAGAAAACAAGAAGAAATAACCCCACAAACTTAACTTTACTTATGTTACCTAGGCTTTCCAAAACAATGTTGGAAAATTTGCTGATTTTGCCCTTCAGTTCTCCTATAACCCTTTAACTCCCATTGGGTATTTATAGATATTTATAGATTTTACTCTGTCTAATGCTAGACAATTTTACTCATCAATGGGGGGGCCCCTCATGCCTTAAAGGGTTAATAAATACTGTCCACTTCCATTTTCTGTGTTCTTAGGCTGTCAAAATAATTTAGTCCACAAATGCAAGAATAACAACACTAATGAAACCAACTCAAATCAAATCAAATCAAATAATTTATTGGTTTTTGTGGAGAGGGGAAAACTGATGTGCCCAGACAGAACCTCTCGGAGCAGAGAAGAGAACCAACAAACTGACCGACATACAGTATGATGCCCAGTCTGGGAATTGAACCCCGGTCACAATGGTGGGAGGTGAGTGCTCATATCACTACATCACCCGTGCTCAGTACTTTTTTTTTAATGTGTGACCCATTCACCCATTACATGTAAGAGTTTCCCATTTCAGAGTAAAATTACACCTTAACCCTTTCCATCATGAGAGGACCCCTTATCATGTTATAGATTTTATTCTGTAGTCACTGACACAATGATTTTACTCCTAAATAGGTGAAAGGGTCAAATGTTAAAGAATATACAGAGGCACTGAATCCTTTAAAGAGCTGTTACACTTTCTTAATCTTTCAGGGGCACCCAACGTCAATTTTCGGAAAATATCTGGTCGGAAGACAATTTGAGATCTAGAATTTTCGGAACATTTGTTGTAAAATTTCTTGCTTGGCTGCCTGTCCTAGGATTTTCGAACATCTGAAAATGGTATAATTGCCCATTTTTTACGGACTTTTACCCTAAAAAGGTTGCCCAAAATTTCCAGGAATCTTTTTTCTGAATGAAATTTTTGAAAGCTACATGTATAGTTTTCAGATCACTAGGCTTTCAGCTAGGAAATCCGAACAGATGAAAAATTTTTAGGGGATAAAAATATGCAAATATCTACCGTTTAAATACTAAGATACGTTTAACAATGTTTTGGTTTTGAACTATATTCCCTGATCTTTGCCAACTGGTTTCACCATTTCACCATTTTCAAACATGGACTACAACTGTCCAAAAATATAGGGGATTTTGCAGGGTTTTCTAGTTGCTTCAATCAGTAAAAATATATAAAATTATTGTGTGCATGTTGAGGAAAACCAGATAATTATTGGTTGGCAAAAAAATGCGGCCCATTTATAACATATTCCTAGCTTCAACAATCTCTTAGATTGTAGCTAGCTATCCCACTAAATTACATTGTATGTTATAAAAGCGTTGAAAGCAGAGTGGGCCTTTAATTGCTGAATGCAACCATGTGGACTGAGGAATGTAACGATGTACATGTGCTGTATAACAACTTACCATACAAGAGCAACAATTTGAAGAAGAGCAAAAACTGCTGTAAGAATGGTGCTTTTTACCTAAAAGATAACACAAAAGAAATTGCAGACGTGCAAGGTCAATTTCCATATTATCACACTTTACAAGGGCATCACCAACTGGTCATCAGCATTTGTTTGAAATCACAAACCAGTAATCAAGACCTCACTGAAATATTTTCATCTTAATCACTGTCAATGATAATTAATGACACTAACAATGTAAAGATTATAATAATAGAGATGACAATTTAAGCATTGTTTTGTAGTATAATTTGATTGTACTAAATGGGGTATCCCATAGAATACCTAATAAATAACAGGAAATATTTGGTTATTTCCACCAATTTAGAGCAACAGAACAAGGTTTGTAGCCCACATGTACAGTCCACAGAGTGTGGTGAAAGGTCCCAGATAAAAGGTATTTGTCATGCACAATTACAGGAAAGTAATCTTCTACATGTATGTGAAGGGCACTTACAACCATAGCCATGTACAGTGTCGCAAACATTGAACCAAAATAAGCAGCAGTGAAAGGAAGTCTTCCAAATGAACACAAGTGTTTGGCATGATTAACAGGTCCCCACAGTAATGAAAAACTGAAACAATCAAAGACAGTTCTGCTGATTATTCAAGTCGTGTACTTCAACAAAACTGTGGAGGAGCAGCCATAAATTTGTTGTGAAGTGATGCGAGCACTGAACTATTTCTACTGTGATCAATTCAACCAGTGGACACAAAGCATTTAAACTGTGTGTTAAAATTTAATTCACTTTTTGGTTGAGGTGTGTCTGTTCTCAGACATTGTCCTGGAGGGAATGCCTTGCTTTTCCTTCCCTCGAAAACCACCATTCATAATATTTCCCAATGGAAACATAAGGTCAATAACTAAAAGAATCTAACAGACAGGGGTTTCAATAACTTTTGAAGTTGGTACCTGCGCAGTCACTCTAGTCTTTTATGTACAAGTGTTTGAGTGAAAATCAAGGCAGAATAGCCGGCCGTGACAGGCAAATTTGTGACAAACAGAGGGCGGTATACTGCCAGTGACAACTAATGAAACCCTTGTAACAGATGAACAAGTACCACTCTTAATTTGCATATATTTTTACTCAAACTGAGGCTTCTAGAGCAGGGGTTAAGAATGTGGTTAATTCTTCTGCTTTATCCTAAGATGAGGAATGTATATACAGGCTAGCAAAATAAAAGCAAGCAAAAACATCCTTCATAGTGGACCTTATTTTTGGTACACTTGATGGGAGAGAATAACAGTTTTGCATGAATGAAACCTGTGTAAAACAATGGCGGCACCAGATTATATTGTAGACTTTCAAATACCGGACCAAAATGGTTGAAGACAAAAGAACCATTGTTATTCTGATTAGGCCTTGTTGATTAGGTATTGTTATGTTCGCTTTGTTCTTTTGTTTTATGGACATTAATTATTCTGGATCCGGTAAATGAGAGACAAGCCAGATTGTAACCACAAAATTGTAGCAATAAAATACCTTCCTATTGTAAACAAGCTTCCCATGGTGTAAAGCAGAACAAATTTACGAGCTTTCAACAGCAAGAAAGGTGCAACAAAGCCAGCCTATGAAAACCAATGTTAATTAAAGTTCATGAAATTTATGTCAAAAGTAATCCTGGAATTCTTAAGGGTAACGTAACAAATCCAATCCCATCAACACATCAGCTGACAAATCGTCACAGACAAGCAAACCAAAAGTCGGCCAACACATGACCCACACAACAGTCAACTGTACTTGTTGGTCATGACTTTTCTCAGATTTGGTTACTCCTATAAAGGAGCCATTTTATTTGTAGCTCTTAAAAGAACTGTTGTTACGAGTTTAATTAAGCTATCATCCATGGTCAAGGGTAACAGATTCTCTTCCAACCAAAGTCGATGGCTAAATGGCAGCAGGCCGCACAGTTGCCTCTTGCACTCTTTCTCGATCGCCCGGACTGGAAGCACAGGATCAGACGACCTCTCCAAGGTGCTGTTGTACGTGCCCTGATGCGAAGCTCTGTTATGCCAATGCCTCACACCCCAAACACAAAAAAAACACTCATTTTACCCAAGAGCAGGCTCAGTGTCTTTCGCATAAGTATTGTCGATTAAGATAGAAAGCAAAGTTCTTCATTCATTCTGTAAGGATAGGACACAGTTCCATTGTTCGAAAGGATGTGAGGGGATTGGATCAAGGTAATTGGAAAACTTGCGGAGTTTGGGGCGAGATACGAAAAACAAGATTGCCTCAAAGACAAAAAGATGTTTACTTCAAGCTTAAAAATGGCAAAGTTAAAGGATGATGTGCAGGTTTTGAAGCAATTACAATAACCGTGGTATTATAATTAAAACAAGGTTGAAAAGGACGTTCTGAAGCAAGTGATAAATATTTTGGTGATACACATCAGCCAACACGTCGGGCAACAGTTAATCGACTGTCCGCCCACTGTCCGCCGACTGTTGAACAATGCGTTGACTGGATCGGATTCGTTACCTTAACTGAACCCTGTATACCCAGTTTCTCTTTAAGGGGACAGAGATTTAAAATAATAATGCACTCATGATTAATAACCATAAAAACAAGTACAGGTGGCTCACCATGGTAAAACAGAAGAGTCCCATTAATAAACACAAGAAAAATCCAGTGATTCTTTGAGTTCGTGTCTGCAGCAAAATCAAACAGAACATTGAGATAAGTTTCAAGGGAAAAGAGGTGTTGAAAAGTTGTACGCTCAATGAACTTCGAAAATCAAAGCACAAGTTCAGAATGCACAAACCAGTACTCAAAATTTCAACATGACTTGATCTGAGTGCTATATCCTGTTTTGGAACACTAACGACTATTTTTTTTCAAATCAATCTTTTTGTTAAAAAATTACATCAACAGACATTAACCAATGAAACTGGGAGAGAAAGTACCCCTGTATTAATGCAACTTATTCATGAAGATGACATCAAGCACAACGTGAGGAGTATTTATGTAAAATTTTGACACGAAAAACTATTGATAGTAAGAAACTAGTTTGGGCTTTCTTACAATATTATTTATGCTCAGTTCTCTACACAACTGCTGCAGTCTATTAAAGTGAGTAATTTTGCTCAATGCAACAATAAGTGAGTGACTGAGACCATTTTTAGGCATGGCTAAATCTATATATTAATAATGAACTTGTAACATTTGATGAAGAAATCACAGTTGCCTCTAAGTCTAAGCAAGCAGTACCAACTTAAACCAATGGGGCCCAGTGCCATGAGTGGGATGACTTTGTTGGTTCTCTACTCTTTTCCGAGATGTTTTTCTCCAGGTATTCCCATGTTCCTCTCTCAACAAACACTAATGTTAAACTTTACTTGATCTGATTTATAGTTCATTATTTTGTTGTCTTCCCAATTGTGCTCAGCAATTTAGCCTTCTGCGACTTAATCGAGGAAAGTTCCTTTTATCCCTCAACTAAAGGCAGGGGCACCCAACGAGAATATATTTCAAAACCACTTAGACATAGCATTGTTAAACGTATTTTAGTATTTAAACGGTTAACATGGCATATTTTTATCCTCTAAAAATTTTTCATCTGTTCGGATTTCCTAGCTGAAAGTCTAGTGATCCGAAAGTTTAATAATAGTGATCAAAACTAACCTTTTCGAAAATTTCAGCCAGAAAAAAGGCTCCCGAAAATTCTAGGTGACCTTTTTAGGGTAAAAATCCGTTAAAAATGGGCAATTATACCATTTTTCAGATGTTCACAAATCCTAGGACATGCAGGCAAGAAATGTTACAAGAAATGTTCCGACTGATTCTACAATAGATCTCAAATCGTCTTCCGAACAGATATTTTCCGAAAATTGACGCTGGGTGCCCCTGTAAAGAAATAAAGGGCTTCCAAGTAAACCATAACTTTTATTTAACTTCACTATATACTTATGTTTCATGAACTTAATTAAGATGCATGCACCAGTTTTTCGGTTTTTCAGCTCACCAATGAAGGCAAAATTGGATCTTTCTCTCCTTTAGCAAACCAATTTCCCCAGCCATTTTGTGAAGAAGAGTGGGCATTTTGAGTGTTCTGATTGCTTCGCGAAGACGATAGGCCATTTTTTGACGGTGTGGTTCCAAATGAAGTGAAATCTTTCAGAGCAGAAATTTTGCCCTCCAAATCCATAAAAACAATTTTTATTCTTCGTCAAATGTTACGAATGTTGCACATCAATGTAACAGGCGTCACACGCGTACATCATCAACATGAGAGAAATCAACGATACAACTGGATACTACTCTAAATGCCAGGTCCCCGCGGCCTTTACAAAGTTGTAATTTACAATGGTGAAATGTAAGTGTTCGCAGAAGAAACCTTTTTTTTTTTCATCTTGACATCTATGCATGTCTTGGTTTGCATTCTTGTGGTGAATCTGAAAAGTCTGAATGATCGTGAAATACCCGAAGGATAGGAGACAAATACAGAGCTACGTGTAGACAGATGGGAGATCGTGAGCAACTGAGCTCACCATTCAGCAAGCTAAGGATGAAAACCGTACTTCCCACAAACAAAACACATTAATTAGAGTCTGCTATCTCCGTCTGTTGTTCTCACGATCTCGGAACACTTGTTACTAGGGAGATATACTAATAAAATCAATGACCGCCTTTCATTCCATTAATTTATTCACAAATTCATGTTACCATATTTCCACCAATAACAAAGCTCCTCCACACCCGCATAAAACCAACAACACCCACAATTCCTCTGAAGCAATTTTCCTGTATACTAATAAAATGAGCGATTTTTCCTTCAAAGGAACTTCTAAACTGACCTCTCTCCAGTAGGTCAAGTTCTAAAACAAGTAATGGGAAAGGAGAGAACGATAACGGGGAACGGGGAATTTCTAAAATGGGGAATCTCTAAAAGGGGGAATTACTAAAATGGGGAATGTCTAAAAGGGGGAATCCCTAAAATGGGGAATCTCTGAAAGGGGGAATCACTAAAATGGGAAATCTCTAAAAGGGGAAATCTCCAACATCTTTTCAACTCCAAAGAAAGTGTGACAGTCATCAATCACCGGGTAGAAAATGAATGGCTTTCAGATAGCTCTGCATCAAAACATTAGGAAATCTATCAACAGCTGGCAACTTCTTAATGCGATTGCAAGTCTCACATACAGTATATTTATTTAATATATGTATCCATAAAACGACGCAGCAGTGAAGGTTGTGAACAACCCTTAGACCTTAGCGATCGGCTCGCTTGGCTTTCTTTCTCCACCGCTAGCCGTATAATGAAAGAGGGGGCTTTGCGGAGTGTTCACAAGCCAACATCAGTGGCAATTTCGCTTCAACGTGAAAGAAATTCAGTGTCAACAAAAAAAACTTAGGTCACTGAAGGATGTAGCGTCCCTTAAACTTTCAAGGGATTCATATCATTCGGCCTTCGCGAACTAACAGATCGGCCTTGCAAATTAGCAATTTATAATTATTTGCAATGAACACCGCTCCCTTTTTGCTGTGTTAAACTAGTCGATTTTTACACCCACGATCCGCGGGCATCTTACGAAGTAGGGCAACAAATAATTTAATTGGCTGTCTGCAAATAGAAATGGTGGGAAAAGATGATGGTGTTTACTTTTCTCGGACGCATACAAAAAAAGCCATCGCAACTGGACCGATTCATGCAACAGTAGTGTACAATTAAATTCAATAGTAATGAGATGAGAATATGTAGAATCCAAAGCATCCTCGTGTTATATGTTTAGCTTATCGAGTCATTTCTATAATACTTTTAATTGTGTGGTACTCAATTTGATGGATACCTCACCGTTCACTCGCACACAAACACATAAAGAGGAAATCTGAGCAGTGGATGACGAAAAGCACGAAAAACCAACCGTTTTAAATTAATTTAAAACGTTTGACTTTCAAATTTTAAAAAATTCTGTGGGTAAAAAAAAAACAGGCACATTTCAAAAAAACTGATTTTTCTAAAAAACTGACGTACAGATTTTGTTGAATTTTAAATATTTTAGAGATTATTTCTAACATCTGGTAACGCTGAATTGGAAGATTTCACCGTCCATTTCATTTTTTTCAAAAAAGACAATGTATCTTGATTTTAAGGCTCACAGAAATGCCTTATATCGTTGCCATGGTAACGTTATTTTGGAGGAAAACGTGTTGTGAGAAATCTGATAGGTAGTAGCCTCCTTGCAGCCGTTTTTTGTGTCAGTCCCATTCTCCCTCCCCACAAACGACGTTTGTGGGGAGGGAGAATGGGACCGACACAAGGCATTACGTTTTCTCGTGCCAAGGTCCCGCCGGCTAAGAGAAGCGAAAAGGGCGATGGGGACGAGAATGGGCTGCAAGGAGGCTATGGTTGGTAGGTACTTAAAAGAGCCTTATTCACCAACTTTACATTGCGCGCCCACTTTACTTCAGTCGCCGTTCTCAGGGCCCCCGAAACTCTGAATTCTCTGACTGTGTAAAATAATCTTCTTCCATCGGACATCATATGGGCTATATAATTTTGTTTTCCACGGGAAAATAAGCTATGTTTATTGGAATTTCAGTTTCTATGATTATTTGTGTATGACTTGCTCTTCGCAACATGTTACGGAGTGGAAACAGAATCGTTGTTGAACCATCTGCTCTTAGGATGGCAGCGAAGAGTACCGAAATTGGGTATTCCTCTCTTATTGTCTGGAACGATCAGAATTAATGTATTATCATTTGTGGAAATGAAGAAATAAGGCCCGTTTCAAACGTCGAACTTTACATGTGCCGCATCTAATGGAAACGAGCGAAAACAATGGATTTTTCTCATTTGCATTAGATTCGGCGCATGTAAAGTTCGACGTTTGAAACGGGCTTAACTTCTTGGACTACAATGTAACGAATCACGAACAGCGAATCCACCTTCGGGTTGATAATTCTGTTCAAATATTGTGCGTGTCTTTCGCTCAGGATGGTGGCACTGAACAAAGAAGCAAGGCAAGTCTTTTAGCTTCGGCAACATTTGAATACTGATCTTCATTACAATCAGTAAAAAGCCTTTATCCATTCAGCTGTTCATTTCATTTTCTCGCTGATAATAAAAACTGCGTTTTGTGGAAGCAAGGTTGTATGTGACATTTTGATTCTTGGTCTGGAAAAGTTGAAAACTATAGAGGTCAGAAGGTCAGCTTGTGTTTATTTAGAGAAAGAGGCAATTGTTTTTCGATTCAACACCCGTTTGAAGACTTCGTAAACTTGAAAAGAAAGAAATTATAGAAACGTAGATTGAGAGCATTTAATCTAATGCTACATACCTCTTACTAACCTCGTTTTCTCGGTCCGTACTGTAAGTTACGGACCGAGTTTTTTCCCGTTGATTTATGGCCCGCGCGCTTCGCGCTTGGGCCATAAATCAACGGGAAAAAACGAGGATCCGTAACTTACAGTACGGACCGAGAAAACGAGGTTAGTAAGATATTTATTATATCTCTGAGGTTAACCGGCGCACGGGCGAGGAAACTAGTCAAAGTGAAGCGGAAGGTTCAACTGCCACAAAGAATGCCGTGCCAAAATCCCAAAAACTAAATCTTCTTGGCTGTTAAGTTTGAAATAGTTGCTTGCAAGATTCAAACAGTTTTCAGTACAAGTTTATGCAACAGAAATGACATGAAAAACTCGCTAGATGATGTTTTGTCGAAATTTTAAATTTAGCGGGCTGTACAGCGGGCCGTACTGTAGAATACGGCCCGCTAATTTAGCCAATTACAGCGCGCGTACTATCTGAGAGATGTAATAAAACTGTGTATTGCATGCGCCACATTGAAAACCATCTTTAGTCTACTTTATACTCGTTTATTGCTAACCGCTTGCATTATTTATCAAGTGCCGCGCAAGCAGCGAATTAAACTATCCCGCCTTGTTGTTTCCATTGCGAAATGCTTGGGTATAAAATAAATATGGGTTGCTTGCTCATTAACTGAGATCCAGTTAAAAGTTCAAACACTAAGGGGCTGTTTACATGGAGGTAGGAAGATCCTAGAAGGCGGATCATCCTAGCGCCATATGTTTTCTGTATTCAGTTTACATGCAAGAGGTCGTACTTAGCCCTAGTGCTAGGATCTTCCTAGCTGTGAGCTACGAAGATCCTAGCGCTAGGAAGATCCTAGAACCCAGGTAAACTGCCTTCGCTCGGAAGTTCCTGGTACTAGGGACAAAAAAACAAACATGGCGGCGGCCGGGTGTTCACGGTATACAGCTGCCAAAGGTCGACAATTTCGTCTGGCGTTGCTGGTTTAGTTGCGTTGCTACGTCGTCTGGTTTTCGCCATTAGTTTTTTAAAACTCTCGATCGCCCAGCCAGCGCTCCCTTACCATGTTATGAAACTCGCCTTGCTCTTTCCGCCTATGAAAGATTTCCCTCACCCAAACCCTTTTTGGCTCCTCTTTTATTGCCCCTTCCCTTCAATATTTCATGTATGAAATAAAAATGACTTGCTATAACGTTAAACAAAATCTTGTTTTTTCTTGTCCTTGTGCTTGTCCTGGTTTACACAAGTGACGCAACAACACAAGCATAAGCGCAAGTACAAGAAAAAGGAACAATTTTCTTTTCAGCCTGGTTTTCACTAGCGACACATTCTAGTGCTTGCTTTTATGCTTGCGTCGACCCGGTTTACACGGTGATCTCTTGTGTCTATGCTTGCGTCGTACTTGTAAGCCAGCCTTAAGTGTTTGCAGCAACTTATGGCTCCCTGTTACTCTGGTTCATCTTCTTAATGCACCTCATTAAGAGGTACAGAGGAGGACCTCTTGCGTTGCCGTACGTTGGTCCGTTGGTCTGGAATACGACACTCGATGGATCGGTTTAAAATGCTGCTTCTCTTTCCTAATTTGAAGAATATCTAGATCTCCTTTGCCTTTGTAGCTGTCCCAAAGGTGAGATCTTTGTATTGTTGATGGTTTTTTTTTTTTTTTCAATTTGTCCAGTTTCTTTTTTTTGGGTACGCATCATGGCTCGTCTGGCCTTCACTTTCGCTTGCTGAGTCCCTGCTCGGACGTCTACTTTCTGTCAATCTTACTTTTGTCCTTGAAAGTTTTCCTTTTCGATGGGTTGTGGAACATTTATGATGTAAACAACCTTCTTACTTGGCGAATAATTTGCCCCTACGACCTTGCACGTGTATATAAGAGAAAACAAGAGCACAAGAGACACTTCTCTTGCATGGCTATAGTCTAGGGTTTCATTATTCTCATTTCTCAAATATTTTGGTAAATTAGTGCACTTACCTTCAGTTATATGCTAATACGTTTTTCAATTGACATTTAGCAAGATGGATTTCTGTAGAGAGTAAACGGACGATATTGAATTCCGTGTAAGCTGAGGGGCCCTGTATTTATGCTGTTTAATAAGTAGACGTCGTTAATGGTTTGAAAAGAGCGTGTATTGTCTCTTATATCCAAAAAGACACGTTTTATGTTTTTTGGAGTTTTTTAATTACTTTGGCCTTCACGGCCTCCGCACGTAGGAGAAAAAGATACGTGACAGGGGACATCCATGGCAGACTACCTTTGAAATTAGTCTCCTCTTTTTTGTGTGCCTCTCGGTGGTGACTCAGTTGCAGACCTCACTGATTTCAGGATTCACATCAACATGCAAGATCCATGCGCTAGTTAAGAATACGAAAGGGTGACGAAGACTCAAATTTATTTAACTGTTGACGTCATTATGTAGCGCTCCTGTGATGTGTTCATCAAGCTTTCAATAACCTGCGATTAGGTGTTGTTTTCTTTAGTTAGAAAGTGCGCAAAAAGTACAAAATTCTTCTTAAAAGAAAATAATTTTGGCAAGTTAAGCGTTTAATACTGATTATGGTAAATACAACTAATAGTAACAGTTAAGGAAAGCCTTTAAGGTGGTTTGCCATATTACTTTTTTTTTTAACAGTTCTATGTAAATTTTGATTTCAAGACTGAGATCAACATTCAAGCACTGCTGGCCAGGAATAAATAAGAGCGAAATAATGAATATGGAATACGCAACCAATTCGTTTCCGAATTGTTCAATGATGACCGTGCAGACTACAGAATAATCTGCTAGCAGATAATTCAGTGTTCAATACATTTCCTTTCGTTGTATGCTGTTACCAGATGGATCGGACATGTGTCCGAACTTTTTCGAACTTTCGCATGTGACGTCATCATATTTTGCGTCAGTCGCATTGGCGTGAAGCAAAGATGGCGGATCTGCGGACTAAGATATTCAGGAAACCAGCGAATCGATCGGAAATCCCACTTCATTAAGATGTCTCCTACCTACTTTCCCAATTTCTTTATTTGTCCGTTCTCCACCTGCACGAAAGAATGATATTGGCCAAAATTAAGTCGATGAGTTCGAATAGAATGAATGACTCATCTATCTACAAGAAGATGCAAGTTTTCGTAGATTTGCTAAATGTCAAGAAAATCACGATTGAGGTGGCTCCTTTAGATAGGACAGAAAACCTCAAAGAGAAGATTGCACAGATAACAGGTCTGCCAGTTTCTGATCAAGTTCTCAGCATTTGTCAAAATGGCTCCATTGTGGAACTTAAGAACAGCAGCCGCATTTACTTGGGTGATTTGGTTAAGTCAAAAACCATCATCAATTTATCGTGCAAACCAAATCACTCTTCGACTGCATTTTACATCCATGTAGTCACGGAAACTGGCCAAGTTCTCCACGTGAGACCGGAAGGGGGAAATTCTACAAAAATCTTGAATTTGATACAGCAATTGTCAACGAGGTTGAGCCTCCCTGCTGAACGATTATTTCTCCGATTGGTTGACATGCCACGTTATGTGAATAAAGGGCTTGTGCCCGTTTTCAACACGTTGGAGGAGTTCTGTGTGACTAGTGGTGCAGTCATTTTTGTGCAGATTCATCCCGATCGATGCAAGTAAGTACAGCTTTGTCAGGCAGTGCAGGTGTAAAAGGGGTAGTTTCTGATGAAACTGTGGTGTTGCGTCGGTTGGGAAGTAGTACACGAAAATTTTTGGTTTTATCAACGGAGTTGATAATGTAAATTGACCAGAGATTATAAAAGCTGACGTTTCGAGCGTTAGCCCTTCGTCAGAGCGAATCAAGGAATTATGGTTTCTGTGTTGTTTTTATTGTGGAGTGGGAGCTAAGCTATTGGTGGTAACATGGCAACGTGAAAAGTAGAAATGCATTAGCTAAATGAAAAGCGTTTGTGGGGATTAAGGGTGCTGATTTGGAAAATGAATTTTGGTCCAGATTCTTGCAGCTTTCTGTCTTACCTTGATGTAGGAAAAGGCCGCAGATAGCCATGGGTTGTTTGGAGTGGTTAGGGAGATTAAAATGACAAGTGACTGGCATTGATGCATCCTTGTCATTCTTCTCAACATCGCAAAGGTGGTTACGGAATCGGTCGCCTAGTCGTCTACCTGTCTCACCAATGTATAATTTATTGCACAATGCACAGGTTATACACGCACGTGTCAATGTTATATATGCACCTGTCAATGTTTTAAGCGAGTGTGGGGTGATTGCTCCTGATTAATCTGATTGTTTTACAATGACCTGCCCAATAAGCCAGTTTCGTATTCTCAGAGTGTGGGACTGGAATGAAGGCCTGTGTCAATGGATCTTTTCAAATATGTAAAATAGTAATAAATATTATTTCCCTGCAGTAGGTAGCCTTCTTTAGTGTACATGTACTTGTTTATTCCAGTCCAACTGTAAGAATTTGAAACAGACCTATATTGCCACCCCTGAGCAGCAGTCAAGTAATTATTATATGCCACATATTTTTTTAATTTGAAAAAAAAACAAACAATGATAACAGTTGTTCAATTAGTACAACAGTAAATTATATCCCGCCACAGCCTTTAGGGTCAATGGTTTTTCTTCTGCCATAAATACCTCTTACCAACCAAGATTACCTAACATAAACAACATGGAAAGTTTGCTACAGATTGTTTTATCAAAATTTAGCAGGACGTACAGCAGGCCGTACTGTAGTTCTAATACAACCTGCTAAATTAGCCAATTGTACTGTAGGTCACATACTACCTGAGAGGTATATAGTAAATAAGGTTATTGTGGCTAAGTGCATTTTAATGGTGATCTCAGAGATTACTTCACAATTTAGCATGAAATCTTTAAAATGCAGATGGAAGACAATTGTTTTGACAGTGCAAATGAGCTGTGATATGTACATTTTTTGAAGAACAAGAAGGTGATAGACCACACTAAGTTAGCAAAATTGCTGCTACACTAATGTACTAGTAACGGTTACTGGCCTAAAAAGATTTCAAGCATTTATAGGGCATTGGCATGTTACTGTTCACTTGATGCAGCATGATCGCTCAGCCATGGGTACATGTATGTCCAAGCTTACATTGCAACGCGCATTTGCCGTGGCCACCCAACAAACTTTCACATTTGACAACTACGTGTAAATACATCAACTCAACAACCCATGCAACGGTGTTCTACTGACAACCGTACAAACTTTGCAAGGAGGCGTGACTGTATCGAATTCACACACCCTTATTAGTGGATAACTTGTAAAAAACTTTGTTAGGTGGCCACGGTAAGGCACGTCTCTCTGTGAAATAAAAATAATAATATAACCACTAAATTGGACATTGCATTGGTGCCTTCCCACTCAGAAATGGTTATGGGATTGTATCAACTACGTTGTAAGCTAATCAAGGTGCAAGTGCTGGCAGTATCCTTATCAATGGCATAGAGGGTCAGAAATGAGCTCTTTACATGTATATGTACGCATGTAAATGTTGGCTACCGAAATTTTATTGAATGGCATTTTGGTCACAACATATGGACCTTTAAGTTTTTTCTGCCATAACAATTTTTACAATAACTGAGCAATTTCTCACAAGCTGATTGGCTAACTTTCATCATCAGTAAGAGTACAGACACATAAAATTGTAATTTATGCAAAGCTGACAGTATTAATTTATGGAGAATTTGCTGGAATTTAACCTGTTTAATTTTAGTTTTGTGGAGTTCACCTCAGGCAAGAGCGTTGAGACGTTTACTGAAGAATGTTCTACCAGCCAGCTGAAATTCTATGCAAATCGCCAAGCTTTTTTTGGCCGCACAGTAACTACAGTTCCACCAGCAGCTCAGCTTGTATTTGTGTCCACCAGCCCCATCTCTTTGATGGCCCCAAGTTCTTCCCTCAGCGGAATTTCCATTTCTTGTAGTATTGGTCATGTTTAAGTGTTCATTCAACAGTACCTCAAAAGAACTCAATTTTTACTAAGCCATGAACATTTTTGATCACCGCGAGGGTTTTTGATCACATTTTGATTCTTGAACTATGTTTTTGATTTATGCAAGTTATTTGTGTGACTGAACCTGTCAAATTTTCAGCTGATAAAATTTTAATTTTAATATTTGTCATTAGCATACAAGAAAAGTTATTGACAATAAATTGCACCAGTTTGAATGAAACTGCAAACATTTTAGTGTTTGTATATTATTTCTGGTCATTTAGACGAGGAAATAAACCCTTTTTCATTTTTGTTATTGTAAAAAAACAAATTGATGTCAGTTTTTTATGCGTGTCCTCTTATTCATTGATGATAAATTGCATCATAACCTTGTCAAAGTTTGATTTGCTGTGCAAATTTCAACAGCCACTTTGACAATGTTATGACGCAATTTACCATCAATAAGAAACAGGACAGAGGCATAAAAAACTGACATCAATTTGTTAAGCATAGAGACAATGGGCAAATACTTTTCTTTTCTTTGAATGTCATACAACTTTATCTCTGTTTTCTATTAAAGCTGGTTTCATGGCAAAATAACACGTGACCAGGCAGAGCAGGTTATGTCTTCTGCCACTGATGGACAGTTTCTTGTGAAAGAGAGTAACAGTTATCCTGGTGATTATGTCCTGTTTGTTTGGTAGGTTTTAGACTTGTTATATTCAATAATCATGTTACAGTATTAACAGTTGTTGCAAGATCAGTGATGATAACTATACCATCCCCAAAATTATGATACAAGTTAGTGCTGCTAGTAGTAAGTAGAAATAGAATTATTGTTGGTTCTGTTCGTAGAAATATTATGAATCTTGTTCTCCAGGGGAAATTTTACAGTTTTTTTCTGTTTTTTGCTAATGTGAATTACTAAGGGAAATACACAGCATGATTCCAATTTATGACACAAGTGGTCATAGAGTCACATGCATGCAAAGTTCCTCATCCTTGAAAAAGATTTATTGTATGTAGTTTATTACCCTGGATGCCAGAGGTCTTCTCGCTCACCAGTGGCGAGGAGCGTCAAAGCAAAGTAGTAGTGGTCTGTCGCCCCCAACGAGTAAAAAACCTCTGGCACCCAGGGTAGTACCGGTAGTTTATAGCATTTGTAAGTTAATTGTACAGTATATTATACAATACTGTAAAGCCATTTTGTATCGTTGTATTGCTTCTGAGGAAACAATACAACGTAAAATCCCCCTGAGCGGACATGCATGTGGTTACAAGTAAAATACTAAACCCAGAAAGATTGAACAAAATAAAATGAAATCACTAAACATTGGCATTAGAAATACTCGGTGTGTAGCCAGACATGTTAAAAATTTGGTAAAAGAGGAATTGAAAAGTTTATACTGGCTAAAAATCCTTATCGTCTCGGACGTTTCGGCTACAACTGTTGCCTTCTTCAGCAAGGATAAAAAATGCAAATGTTTATCAGCATCCTGTAAGGTAATATTAAATATCTCGAAAAATTCCTTGAAGTAACAAGTCGCTAGTCCCTAGAGCATTACTAATGATGCTGGAAGTTGTTAATGTTTTTGTACACGCTAGGCAGCACTATGTTTTCGTTTTCTACTGTCAATATCCGATAGTAGTGTGAAGTTAACAATAATTAATTTGCTGCACCCAGAGCTGGAAATAACAGTCGGTCATCGGACATGATGTCCAAACATTTCACCGACACAATTGACTTCTTTCCAAGATGAAGTCTTTCTGTGAAACTTGCTTAGATAGATTGTTTGCGCTATATTTAAAAAGTATCTCATAAAGCAGAGGTGTTCCATATAAATCGCCCTATAATGCACTGCGTGCATCACGATATGTTACAGTTAACATTTCATATACATGTATGTACCGGCTTAAGTCTTGCAAGGTAATGCCCTTAACAACGGCAAAGCCTGGTCAAAAAGTTTAATGTTAACTAGTGGCCAGTTCAAATCATTTATAAAACAAGTTTTAAAGTTTTATACACTACGCAATAATTTGAATAGCATTAGTAGCCATTAATCAGATGCGACACGAATGCGCAGGAAAAACAAAACAAACGCTTTTTGTCGATCAGTCGTGTTGCAAAGATTGTTACTATTGTTGCTACTTTGTGTTCTTTCAAGATTACGGAACTTTTTTCATTTATGAAGGCAAAGAAAAGCCCAAGCGATTTTATTAAGTTTTTGCTTTTTTGGTCAACTCTGAAAACGTTCTAAAACAAGGTCCGCCAATGACACAGGACAAGGAGATAACAACCTGCACCTAAAGTTGAGCTACAATGAATAAATTACAGTCCGCGGTAGCGCCCGGTAAAAGTGTTTTTGATAAAGTATAAACTCTTACTGGTCAAAATACTTTCAGGAGAAGGATTCTTTTTTAAACTGTTTACGAAATTCAAAATTGAATTTCAGATCACCAACAATTGTAATGAATGTTTCTTGAGGAAATAAAGTTTTGACCAGCTGACCCAGCCAGACAGCACATCGCCAAGTGTTTATTTCTCCGGCGGGTCTAAAGCACAGGTCACATTCCACAGGTCACTCGTTGCAGGTCAACCATAACCCTAACCAAAACCCTCAATTTGGCTAACCCTAGGCCTAAGGTTGGTTCTTAGGCCTAGGGTTAACGAAATTGAGGGTTTTGGGTTACTTTCAAAAAGGTAAAACAATGACCTGCAATGAGTGACCTGTGGAATGTGACCTGTGCTTTAGACCCTTATTTATCCTTTATCTAAATTGCTTGAATTTGCGTGTTGTTTTCACAAAATGACAAAGGTTAAAATAGTAATAAACTATTCTGACCACAATCTACGTCATTTAGGCGAATTACACAAAACTACCACACAACTCCATTTTTTGTGGGCAAAAATTGTACTTTTAATTATCGTTTGTGCGTTATATAGCGTGGGAACAGAAAGCGCTTATTGGCCTCCACTAGACAACTATCCCCGTGAATAAAAGTGGGTTTAGCATTGGTATTTTCGAATTCATTCAGCTATTTCTCAAGTTAACATGGATGTTCCACAAGATGTTGACGTCGATTTGGAGAATCTCAACAAATGTATTGCGACTGCGGAACGCGAGAGTTTACTTTCTTCTCTTCGAATGAAGTATTCAAAAATCCTGGCTAAGATTCAAGAAAAAGACGTCGTCAATGGCATCACACTTCAAAGAGATAGGTTAGGACAAACGCTTCTCCCAGAGGATATTCCTCTTTCGATGAAAACATCACAGCTTATAGCGTATCAATCGCCTGGTAATGGCGATTGTTTGTTCAATTCTTGTTCACATTTGTTGGTTGGTGATGATTCCCTAAGTAGCTGTCTTCGACTGTTAACTGCAATAGAAATTGTGACAAACAGAGAATATTATGCAGAGCATCCAAAGATTGAAGAAGCTGT
>OX421446.1:40148650-40161150 GCA_949126865.1 Montipora capitata | reverse complement strand
ATGAACAATAAGAATTTAATATTGATGCCCTCTCTAAAGTGTGAACTTTCCATTAGAATTCTTGTTCTTGTTCCAGGCCCTTGATGATCTCTTTCGCTCTTCTAGTTTTTTGGTGATTTTCTCGACACTTACACTATGTGCAATGTCATGTACAATTTAATCCTATGCTCAAAATTCACTCTGATTTGGGATCATTTGTATTTTTTGCACCCCTTGACCAATATATCGGCCGACATATTGACCGATACTCAACCAACACTCTGCCGACTGTCGGTGGTATATCGGTCGACTGTCTTATAAATATAAGTCAAAAGCTTAGACTGTCAGTGTCAGATGTGTGCGTTGTAAGCATTTCATCCTTTTTTGGTCAACCTCAAACATTTCTGAAGCCTCTATGTTGGGATCATGTGCCGCAAATTCAGTCGTTGTCAAGCAAGACACCCAAGTGAAATACAGCCAAATACACAAAATACAGATGACAGGAAAGAGGATAAGGACCATGAAGGATAACAAGGTGCTGAAATAGAACTGATAAAAGACAAACAAGTCTTTAATTTGCCCATGCATTGCACTGATGTTTTTGCTGTTTTTTTGTTACATTTCCTTGCCTGTGGGAAGGGTACTGCACGACTTAAAATTTAGGAGAGTTACGCAAGAATTCACATTTAAGCAACACTTTCACACCGCCATAGCTTTTGTGGTATCTGGCCTTGACTGGCGTTGTCCCTTTGATATTTCTGGTATGGAACGGGGCTGCGTTCCAGCCTTGCCCTGTCAACGAGTCGTACTTGATGTTATTGTTAAATAATTCTACTTTGGCTACGCTTGTTTTCCACATGTACCCTAACCTGTACTTCTTGGTCGGGTATATTCAAGAAGATGGGATAATTGTCCCCGTTTGGTGTCTTATTTTTTTTCCGGTGGTTTTACTCCCTTGTATTTATATTATTTGAGTAATTCCCTTCCCGTCTTCTATGCATGTTATAACAGCCGTATGTCAACCGTGTCCAGCCATGACTTTACCTTTTTGTTCTACTTATCGATAAGATTGTAACGATGATAAGTGATGTGAGTAACTTGGTGTTGGTGTCGGTCGACATATCAGCCGAATGTTGGTCGATACGTCGGCGTTCAGAGTGATTTAGAACTTACAACAATTCTACAAATTTTTAGCCCTCAAAACTATACTAATACTCTTATTTCTTGCTTTCTTTGAAAGCTAAACATTTTCTGTCATTCTTGGATAGTAATCAGTGTCCTTTTTGGATGTAATGATCAGAAATAAATACGAACAGGGGAGTTCTAGGGAAATACAGTACGGTAATTTTGTTGTTAATACATGAAGGTGTACAAGTCAAATTTACTATAAGCATCAACATTGGGGTAATGCCCTTCCCTCACTTGCCTTACATGTGTTCCACTCTCCTCTCCCTAGCCCTTCTTGTTGTTTTTGTCATAGGTTAGTTTCAGGTCATTCAGTGCCCCCCCCCCCCCCCCCTTCCTGGGGGACTTAATGTCCAATATATTGCTCAGGAACTTCTTGAAGGAAAAAAAATACATAAGGAAGAGAAGCACCACAATTTGTAGTTGCCTTCAATCAGTCGAGATCAGGGCGCAACAAAAAGGCTGTCCGATAGCCCCAGGCTAGTGGGCTATTTGCGGGTTGCCCAACAAGCAAGCATCAATTGAACACAAGTGTGGCTAATGCCGGTGGCTTTTTTCTGATGCTACATTTGTAAACTTCCGACATAAGTGTTTAGCAGACAGTTCCTAAGAGAAAGTGAAAAAATAAAAATCTTGTCTTTTTAAGGGCCCTAAATCATATTTTTAGCTGGCCATAGCCAATATGGCAACGATTTTGACTGAACAATTCACCCCAAACCAGTTTTCGCTTGGCCAAATCTTAAGAAGATTTATGTGATTAATTGCATGGAGTAAAAAAATTAATTCTTCAAGAGCAGCAATCATGAAAACGCTGGCGGGCTTGAATGTTTTTTCAAAAACTGATTAGTTTTTCCCATTCAAGCTTTCCTTTTGTTACTGCTTAAGTAGCATTCACGCTGCATTTGATCTTAAAACTTAACTTGTTTCATTCCCGCATATCAGATGTACATGTATTTTTTTACTACAAAGTCATGTTCCTTCATTAACGTTTCCATCAGAAAGATTACTTCAGCCGATTAGGGAAAGTCCCCTCTTGTGTCAAGTCACGTAAACATGCATACATTGCAATGATGCAATTTGTTATTCAGAATACTGCAACAAATAATATTATTTGTTTACTGTACTTTGCAACCTGTGTTAACGGAGTTTGTCAAAGGGAGTGTGAGTGTCGAATTAGCCGTACAAGAAAAAACGGTTAAAAGCAATTATACACATACACTGTTCACATGAAAACTAAAACTTTTAACATTTTCATTGTGGCCTTAAGAATGCTCTTGCACATTCAAAATTGATTCAATTAGTGCCATTGTAACTGAAAACCTGTTTGTGTTTGTGCATTTGAGTGTTTGAGTGAAATTAAATGTTCTATACAGTTACAAGTATAATAATTATTGTATAATACAGGTTGGATGGAAATCAAATGGAGCTACATTTACCTATTATTAATGAAAATTGTTGTTGTATATTAATCTCATAAATTTAGAAAAATGGGGCTGCAACTGTAGCTCCTTAGAGACTTGAAGTAGTAAGATGAAATTACAGCTTGCCCGTAGAGCATTAGCTGGTACCTGGAATTTTGTCTCACCTATTCCAGGTTCCCTGATACTCACCTTGTAATACCGGTAATTTCCCAGCCGAACAGAATATTAGTTGTGTACATGTAGATATTATCAGGTTAACAATGTTGCCCCCATTTATGAACAGTTTTACCAAAACAAGAGAGGATCACTTCCAGTCAAGCTAACAGAACCAGTGAGCAAACAGGAGTCCACTCACTGCACAAATGGGATCTCTGTGGATGGTATGAAGTGTGCATTAGTCATTACATTCAAATTCGCCCTGCACAAATGAACGTAATTATTTTCTTCTTAAATGCAATACCGAACACTACATGTATTTGATGGTTGGATGCTCAGGCATTCCAAACCAACGTAGATTTATTAATTTAACAATAAATCTACGTCAGTTAATTAATAATTTTATAATGGTATTAAAATACCAATATTAACACACTTACACTAATAATGTAAATCTTGCACCAACAAGTAAACATTTGAATTTCTTTGAAATATCTCTTAACAGTTGAGTCAGCTCTAGATTTTATGGGAAAACAAACAAATCCGGTAGCGTTAAGCTTTTATACAATCTGGGCCCGGTTGTTCAAAAGCCGATTAACTTAATCCAGGATTAGCGTAAACTTTTGTTTCATTTTTTCAACTTTTTGGTGAAAGTTTCTTTTGCTTATTTTTGTTTTTCAAGATTGACTTCCTCCGATGTAAAGTTTTGTCGAATATCAGCGTTGAACATCATTTGGGAATAGAGAAATAAACTCCTTGGTTAATGTTTAATCCAGGATTAGCGTTAATCGGCTTTTGAACAACCGGGCCCTGGTTAATTACTGGGTTGCCAAACCCAGTTGGAATCTGCATTTCATTTATCTGTTTTGTTACTTTTTATTTTTTTCCTTGTCATGAAAAGTCTTTCCTATCCCTCCCCTGCTAAGTAGTGTCATGGTGTGTAGAGTCTTCTGCACCTGTGCTTGGTAAGTTTGAGGGGGTACTGCATAGGCATATATTTTATCCGGTGGACACAGTAGAGTATTTAACTTAACCTGCAATGGTGTTGAAAGTCATTGTAACGCAAATGGCATTTTAGTGGTATAAACAATATACACCCTGAGCTCAATAATGGAAAGTCAATTGCGACAAGTAATGGTCTTTGACAACCTTTGTTCTTTTTCGCCGTCAGATATCACAAAGTGAGGTTTGTTTCTAACTTTATTTGGCTAACGCTGATGTTACATACAACATTGAAACCAAATGGCAAATTCTGTTTGGGTTTAACAAACATTGAAGGAATCGAATGCCTTGAATGCATTTGTGTTTACTGATGTCACAGTCAGCTGTCTGACAATTTACATTATTTTATACTCAACTCTGCACAGTCTTCTGGTAAAAAAAATGTGGCTGTGAAGAATTATTTGAAAAAAAGCTTGTTGTCTATTTTGTGCTTCATTATTTACGGAAAAGGTTCTTCAGAAAAGGAGTTCTTCCTGAACTGTCAGAAATTTATTGCATATGCTTTGTGACACAGATATTGTGTATTGTTTGCATGCACGCAATTGAAATAGGAAGGGGTTTTTTGCCTCTAATAGCAAATACATTGTTTGTTTCAATAAATTTTTCACTGGAAAAGGTTTTTGTGAGATTTCCAGCTTTGTGAATTTATCATGTTGTGTAATTTTTGAGCTTAACAAATTTGCATGTTGAAATGTGACATGGGGAGATTTTTGTGGTAGTGCACTGTAAGCAGCGCGTGCATAAATCACGAAAATAAACAGGTCTGTTGGAAGCGTGCTTGAGTTTCAACAAAATGAGCCCCAAAATCAGCAACAAATTGTGATGCTGATGAATAATAAAGTAGCTGCTATTTCCAAAACGATGGAATTACCTGGTGATAAATACAATGTAACCTTGTCTTGGAGAGTAAATTATTGACTTTGCAGAAACAATAGTCAACCTCAAGAGTTGGGCGATTGTGATCTCTGTGTTGAATTCGCACATTTCTTGTCAAACTTTATAACACTTGAAAGAAAAAGAAAACTAACAAAAACAAAAACCTTGTATCTTGCCATCATTTGACACAGATGCTTCACTGTTTCGCGAGTAAACACGCCCCGGTAACTTGATCACAGCGCCCGCTGAATTCGATGTCACATTTGATTTTGCGATTTACTTGTGCAGCCAAAAGTACAATAACAAAATTGAACAAAAATCTCCCAAAATGATTTCACTGATGGTAACTTTTTATATTCGCAGTTCAAAATTAATGTTGTTTTCATGTCGTAAATTTTGTTACTGATGGCAAAATATTATATTCGCGATCGACCTTACTGAAAAACTTCCTTCTGCTCTTCCTTAAAACTGTGTATCAATATTTATTTACTTTTGCATCAATATTTATTTTGCATAAAGCAAGCTAACAAAATTTGTACCTTAGTTTGCATTTGTGAGCGTTAAAATAGAATTTTCGGTCCTATCTTTCTGTTACAAAGTGGTAAATTTTTTAAGTCACCCATCCAGATAGTAACCCCACCGGATAGGGGACTACTTCAGTGAACTTTTGTATTACAAAGTGTAATATTGCATGCGTTGTGTGACTTGTGTAACGGCCCCAGCATGCTTTGGAGCGATTAGTAGTGGAACGAAAGACACATGCTGTACTCAGAAGACAAAACTCAGTTGTTGCAAGGCTGTGCTCTAACAGCGCCCGGTCGCCTGAGGCAACTAACATTTGGCTTCGGGCGAGTGAGATAAGTTACCCGGTCGCCCGGCCGGGCGCTCTGGCTTATTGTATTTCTCGCTGATAAGGCGGCTAAAAATTTTAATATGCTGGTGGTTACAGTTTACGAAACCTCTCAGAAAAAGTTTTTTCTTTGTACGAAACAATCGTTTCAAGGGCCGTTCCACATGATTTCACATGTAAAATAATCCGTAACTTTGCACGTGACGGCCGGCGGCCGCACGAATTTCGATTCTTTCTCAAAAAATAGCATTAAATTTGAGAGTTTTGAAGCAAGCAACCATGGACAATCTCTCTGTCGGTGTACGTTGGATCAGTGGCTTGATCTGATTGGCGTAAAAACAAGTTGAGAAACTAAATATCTTGAGCAAGAGCCGATACAACGTAGATTTGACTTTAGTGGTGTACAGCACTAAAATCAAATCTACGTTGTATCGGCTCTTCCTCAAAATATTTAGTTTCATTAAATTTGGAGCGTGGAGTTTGGCATTTCTTGGTTGTAGTTTAAAAAAAAAGAGTTGTTGCTTCTGCTCTGACAGCAGTAAAGCGCAGTCAGCGAAGCGGTGCAATTTACTTTTGTATGAACCTGTAAAACGCAGCTTATGCAAATTTAATATTTTTACGATTTTTCGCGGCTGTGCCTGCTTGGCTAAAATATATTTGGGTTAAAGTTGTTTTTCCCTGTTGTTGTTTTAGCAGCAGAGCAATCCCACATTGTCTTTGGTGTCGTGACAAATCATTGTGTGCCCTAAACAAATAACGCAGTGATTGGCGCTTCGCTTCGCTTAGTGTTGAGATGGAGATGGATGAAGATCTTGCTGCGTTGTTGATCTCAGATAATTAATTAAATAAAGAATTAAAAGAATTCGGGCGACCAACTTGGAGGGCTGGGCACCCCAGCTGAAATGCTAGGGAGCCCGAAGGGCTCCCCGAAATTTTCCTTAGAGCACAACCTTGTTGTTGTATTTGTTGTTCACATTAAAGACATTACATTGGCGACGAGGATTCTTTCCGAACCCGCATGGCCATTCCCATAGCCACAGTACAGCCTCTAGCCACATTTGACCCGAATGGCGATCAAAATTCAGTTGCTCAACGATGGGAGAAGTGGATCCGAAGCTTCAAGCTGTTTTCCATCACCACAGGATGCAAGGACAACAAACAGAAGCGTCATCTATTTCTTCTCATGGCTGGAAATGAAGTGCAGGACATTTTATTTACACTCACTGAAACTGGGGATGACTACAAGACTGCCATAGAAAAATTAGATGAGTATTTCAGCCCAAGACAGAACACTTCGTTCAACCGCCACACTTTCCGTAAAGAGAAACAGAGGGAAGGTGAGTCCGTAAGCCAGTTTACGACCTGACTTTGCCAGTTAGCAGCTCTATCTGACTTTCCTGCCGAAAGCATCAACGGTTTTATCGGTGATCAGATCATTGACAATTGTATTTCTCAGAAATTACGTACGAAACTCCTCGCTCTACCAGATTTAACTCTCGCCCGTACGCTGGAATTAGTGCAAGCAATGGAAGCGTCAGAGAGCCAGTCACGCCAGATTTCAAGTGACAATAATTACGCTAGTGTTTACTCAGTCAAGCAGACAGGTCCTGGACAGTCTAAAGGTAGAAATCAGCACAACAATGAAAGTTTTTCCCCGTCCAAAGAAATGGCAAACCTCCTCGACCCAGTGCTTCCGATGCGGCCTTAAAGGTCACACCAGTCACGAATGCCAATGCTCTCGTAACGTAACATGTCCCAAATCTCACAAGGTCGGCCATTTTGCGTCTGTGTTCCGTTCTAAATCCACCGCAGATCGAAAACAGCATGGCTCCTCCTTGAAGGCCGCGAGCCTATTCAGGCTGATTTTCTCGTTGTTCCTGGTAACTCGCCCCCACTTTTAGGCAAAGAGACAGCCGAGAGGCTAAGTGTACTTTCTATTCTTGTAAAGCACCTTTCTAATAACCCTCCAATGTTGGAATCTAAGAAACTTTTCTCAAAGTACCCAGGCATAAGTGATGGGATTGGCTGTCTCAAAAACACTCAAGTAACACTTCATATTGACAAAACCGTCCCGCCGGCCGCGCACAAACATGATCAAACACCATTTCACATGTGCACCAAGGTAGCTGCTGAAATACACAAGTTAGAACAAGAAGGTATTATTGAGAAAGTCTCAGGTCCGACCGAATGGATGTCCAGAATTGTTACCCCACCCAAACCCAAGACTCCAAATGAAATCCGACTCTGCGTTGACATGCGAGACGCGAACTACGCCATCTTGAGAACGAGACACATCACCCCAACTATCGATGAGCTCACAGAAGACCTCAATGGCGCAACTCTCTTCAGCAAGCTCGACTTAAAATCCGGGTACCACCAGCTCGAGCTTCATCCGTCATGCTGATACATCACCACCTTCTCCACGCACGTGGGATTGTACCAGTATAAGAGGCTCAGTTTTGGAATCAACTCCGCCGCAGAGATTTTCCAACATACCATCCAGACGCTGATAGCCGATATTCCCGGAGTACGAAATGTTAGTGACAACATCGTGGTTTATGGCAGAAACCAGAACAAACACAACGCCACACTCGACCAAACGTTCCGCAGACTTCACAAGTCCGGCCTCACCGTCAATCTGACAAAATGCGAATTCAACAAGCCAGGCATGGAGTTCTTCAGGTACATATTCTCTGCAGATGGTCTCGCCCCCGCCCCTGAGAAAGTTTAAGCGCTTCAAGACGCGGCTGAACCTCGAAATCCGACTAAGCTGCGTTCCTTTCTCGGCATGGCCCAGTACAGCGCCTGAACTTTGCCACCATCACGGAACCCCTTCGCAAGCTCACACGCAGTGACGCAACCTGAAAATGGGAGCAACCGCAGACCGATGCGTTCAACAGCGTCAAGGCAGCGCTCTCTGCAGCCACAGCAAGGCCATATTTCTCACCATACAAAGAAACCAAGATCTTTGTAGACACAAGTCCCGTTGGCATCGCAGGCATCCTAGTTCAAGAGGACCAGCCCATAGTGTATGGTAGTCATGCGCTAAGTGACGTTGAGTCTCGATACTCACAAACGGAGCGTGAAGCTCTTTCAGTCGTATGGGCCTGTGAACATTTCGATATCTATGTACGTGGTTCCTCATTCATGGTAGTTACTGATCATAAACCGCTGGTGCACATCTGGAGCAAGCCACGCCCTCCATTGCGAATTGCTCGATGGTCGCTCAGGCTCCAGCCCTATGACCTCACAATTGTATTCCGGTCAGGCAAAGACAACCCTGCAGATTACATGTCCAGACACCCTGCAACCGAGGACGTCCGGTCAAGTCGAGAAGAGAAGATCGCAGAGGAATATGTGGAATTCATTTCACAGACCTCTGTACCTAATGCAATCACACTCGAGGAAGTACGCGCCGCCACCGCAAACGACAAGGTGCTTCAAACCGTTATCGAACTATGCAACACCGGACGCTGGGATGAAGTCAACAAGTATAACATTGATCAGGCCACACTGCGACAATTCCAGAACGTCAGAGATGAACTGACTGTGAACCGTCACGGGAAATTGCTGCTCAGGAACACGCGAATCATAATGCCTACATCGCTACAAGCCAGAGCCGTACAGTTGGCCCACGAAAGTCATCAAGGCACAAGTAAGATTAAAGCGTTGATTAGGAGCAAAGTTTGGTTCCCAGGCCTCGACACTGCAGTTGATGACGCCGTAAGATGCTGCATACGATGTCAAGCTAACACTACCAGACAACACACAGAACCTCTCAACATGTCGAACCTTCCACAGTTTCTGCGAGCATACCACTGCACTCCTCATACCACCACAGGGTTTACTCCATACCGTCTCCTGTTTGGTCATGACCCGGGAATGAAGATGCCAGATGCTGAATCATTCACTCATCTTGACGACAGTAATGTGCATGAGCGCGATGCCGAGGCAAAAGGCATCATGAAATGCTATGCAGACAAACATCTACATGCTGAAGCAAACCCTATCGACGTAGGAGACACTGTTCTGGTGAAACAACCCCGGCTAAACAAACTGTCAACACCATTTAACCACTGGTAGTTACAGAAAGGAAAGGAACCATGGTCACCAACCAACGAGGTGATGGGTTCAAGGTAACCAGAAATGTCTCCATGTTCCGCAGCATTCCGCAGACGCTGATCCAAGAGAGCGACACTCGTGATGACAGCTGCGAGAACATCCTACCCCTCAAGAAAGAAACATCCCCGTCAACCGGAAGAGAAGAGGAAATCGCGCTACATCCGCCTCAGCTCAGTATCTCCAGACCTAAGCAAACTGTCCGCCCGCTGAGGAGATTAATTGAAGACATCTGAACTGTTAGTCCGTGTTGCTGTGGATCATGTAGTGAACTTTTCAGAGAACCTGTAGGCCTGTATGCGTTTTTCACGGGCAGTCATGTTTGGCAGCTTAAGATTTCGGAACATTGAAGACTTTGTTAGCTTAAGTTCAGTTTTATTTACATGTTAGATTGTAGTGTCCAAGGAAAGGAGGGATGTAATATTGCATGCGTTGTGTGACTCGTGTAACTGCCCCAGCATGCTTTGGAGCGATTAGTAGTGGAACAAAAGAAACGTGCTGTACTCGGAAGACAAAACTCAGTTGTTGTATTTCTTGTTCACATTAAAGACATTACACAAAGCTGTCAAATGCTCAGAGTGCACTCTTAAACTTGTGGTGAAAAGAAGATGTGAGGGAAATTGAAAACGATCAACATGTCAGCCTAGAAGCCACTGTTTCTCTATTCTCTTTAATTTTCTTCAATCTTTCTGGGTTTAGTACTTTGGTAGTAACCACATGTCTTCTCAGGGGGCTATTTACCTAAGACTTCTACCATGGCACTAGAATAATATACAAAACCAAAACAATACTATATACTATTAGAGCTACATATTACGCAAAGACAACTTGAATCTCCTGGAAGACAAAACACAGCTCAGTTGACAATACGGAATAAAGCGCTTTTCAAAAGAAATGGCAGTTGTTTCAAATTCTCCTTTTTCTTGTTGCATGCACCTACAAATCAGCAAGCAGGTACCGGTAGGTCCATTTACATGTAAGTACTGTAGCTGTGCTCCAAGTGAAACCTTGTACATGTGTGTACATTAGGTTCAAACAGTTTTAGTTTCATTATTTTTTGTCCTGCAAGGGTGATTACCCATACTGTAGTAGTTATGAAAATAGGCATGCATTGCGTACATGTGGCTAGTGTAGTAGGCTGGTATTGTGTAGTAATTATTTTTGCAAAATAATTTATTTTACTGTTTATTGTGTCATCCAATTTTGTTGTCGCTTTTGCGTTCCAATTACGAACAGTTTAAGTAAGCCCTATCATATTAGGTTGGTACGTGGATGAGAGACCAATGCAAAATCTTCGCAACGAAGATATCTCATCTTTTTTTTACACAATTTCTTTTTTGTATTTGGTTTTTAAAGAGTTTCTGTTATCTTCGTTTTACGTTTTTAATGAATAGATATAGAGTCGCCAAACAGTGCCATTACTAAGTGGGCATTGACTCACGAAGATCACAGGCTCTTTCACGATTTACTTTTTTGTCCAGTCGCTTTAGCATTTATGTAAACAATACTGTATAATTTAATGCAAGTTTCACTGAAGTTAAGCCCATTCAGGTGGAGTTAGTACTTGGATGGGAGACCACTTTGACAGACATTTTTTTAAACATCTTCTTCTTTTTCATTTCTTTTTTTTTAAGTTCTTTTTTGTATTTGGTTGACAAAGGCTTTTTTCAAATCTTCCAGTTTCCTGTATTGGGAGGAATAAGGGTAAGCTCGTGTTTACTCACAAAGCCCACAAGCCCTTTAGGCGAGAATACCACCAATGTTAACACGATTGTTGAGGATGACCATTGCTATTGCAAAGTTAATAAAAGGTGACAAGTGGGCCGCACAATGAAATCCTACATTAGTTTTGTAATTCATGTATGTGTTGAAAGCCTACAATCATACACTCACTCACTCACTCACTCACTCACTCACTCACTCAGACATCCCCAATGACAATATAGGTATTGCAGTGACAGTGCACTATCCACAGTAATAACAATAATTAATAATGATAACGCTAAGTAACAATTATTAACAATAATTCCATGATCGCTCGTTGGATTTGAGATGGTAGAGATGGCTATAACTAGTCTCATATCCAACAAGAGTGAATGAAATAACATTGTTTTAGTAACCGGTTGACTTCTCAGGTGCCCTAGGATGCCCCCAGTTGGCGAGTAAAATTGTCTGATGTTAGACAGAGTAAAAGCTGTCAAGTCTCACTCCCAGCAGTCAATGGGTTATATTTTCATTAAATTCTGAACACTTGGACCAACCGATAAGTAATAAGGTAACCAACAACCATATCACCATATTAGGTCATATGGTATATGAGCTGATAACCAAGATGTACTGAACCAATCAGAAAATTTAATAATTAGTATTATTAGGAGCGTTATTCTTACTTGTTTTCAAACTTTTCCTCCATAGGGTCAACCACAAATGCTGCGCTACCCAGAGCTCGACTGAGGACCAGTTCATCAACAGAAATTAAGCTTCAAGTGGTGGTTGGTCCAAAGACGTTTTCGCTGCTCACAAGTCCACTTAATCAAATACAGTCTCTTAAGGAGCAAATTGAAGAGCTGAGTGGTGTGCCTACAGACTGTCAGTTCTTACGTTTGAATGACAAACCTCTTGTTATGAACAACTTTATTCTTGAAGACTATCACATCAGAGACAATTTAACAATTACTGTTCAAGTTCACCCATGGAGTGAAGAGTAAGTCAAGCAATAGCTGATTAGATAAAAGAGTTTGAACTGGAGCACTTGATCAATTTTGTGGGGGAGGCGCGGTGGCCTCATGGTTAGTGTGCTCGACTTCGGAGCAAATGGTCCGGGTTCGGGACCTGGCCGGGAACATTGTGTTGTGTTCCTGGGCAAGACACTTTACTCCCTCGGACCAGCGAAATGCTGGGGGGGGGGGGGG
>OX421446.1:40141150-40143650 GCA_949126865.1 Montipora capitata | reverse complement strand
ATCATTATGGGTGGTATTGAAGTATCTAAGCCTTTCATACTAGTTGTTTTTGTTTGTATCTGGCCTTTAAGACGAAGCGGTTTTGACTGCTAATAAAGTGATATCAGCGATCTGTTGAAAGTCAGCTGAAACAGATGTGTTCTCTCACGTGGCGTAACATGCAGTAGTCTGCTTCTGGAATTTTTCGGAGTTTTGAACAACAAAATATTGGCTGATGACATGTTGATGTTTAGTGGAAATCGCCTTAAATAGACACAGACCTCATAACTGAGTCACGTTAATTAAGGTTGTTATGGCTATCTTCTGTCTTGCCAAGGGACATTGCCACATCATTTTTAGTAACATTTTTTGTAAATTGAAACATCGAGTTTGATAATTTAAGCTGCAGATAAATTGCGTAATGTCTATACAGGCTATTTATACGCATATCGTTTGTAGATGACATGGGCTGTTTATGTCCGAGCGAGATGAGTGTTAACTCATGAGTGAAGCCTGCGACCCTTGAGAGAGCTTTCTCATATGACAGCGTCTTCTCGCTTTGACCCATTCTTCTATATTCATTCGCTTAACTTCTGTCTCTGGTAGAATCAGCAGTAACTTGTACCTGTCCAAGGATTGTAGAGGTTTAATAACCAGGTATCGGGATAATTTGCTTTATTCTTTTCCTTAAATTAAACGTTGTATCCATTATTTGTCTTTTCCACAGGCCTTATTCCACCTCATGTGTTAGCCAGAGGCACTAAAGCTAAGGCAGCATATAAAAGAGCGTTATCAAAGGGCAGAACCTTTGATACTCGGGTGCGAATCATGTTGATTGGAGAGAATGGTGCTGGTAAAACAAGCCTCAAGAGGTCACTCAAAGGTGAGAAATTTGACAAACATGAACCCAGCACACAAGGTGTTGAGATGGATGCTCCCTTGTTGAAGACTGGAGTCGAAGCATGGAAGGAACATCAAGCTGATGAAACAAACACTGTGTTTGATCACAAGAGTGCACTGCTTGTGGCACGACAGCTCTCAGTGGAGACGCTCCCACAGCCCAGTTCTCCTGCTTTCGCCGCAAACAAGAGCCCTCGGTCTAGCAGTGTTGATTGCAACGAAAATCCATTTCTCTTCAATCCACTTGTACCTGGAACAAACGTCTCTTGCAACGGAGGTGTAAGCAATGGGGATGTATCCCCACAGCGCTCAAAAGGTAACTGTGATATGTTCTACCAATAACTTTATTTAAACTGAGGCTTGATGTGAATCAAGTTTGCATTATCAGAGAACAATTATTGGACTCTAAATGCCAGATGAAGATGCTATTTTAATACATGGTACTCATTGTGTGCTTCTGATTGTCTATGTATTACGATAACCAACGCCAGAAAAGACCGCAGGTAACTTAGCCTGTGTACAGCCGCCCGCTCTCCGAAAAAAAAAATCGGAGAGGAGCAATGAGGTAGATTTCAAACATGCATTGAAGAGCGTCTCCGATAGTTTTAAGATACCTTGGCTTTATAGCATAGAAGCACTCTTTAAAGGAAAGGATGGAGCAAGGTAACATGGCTAATTTGAACAGGGGAACAAAGACAAAATATCTTAGGGAACAAAGGAACAAAAGAACAAAAACCATTTTAGGGATCAAAAAAAGCTGAGAACAAGGGAACACAAGTACATTTTTAAAGGGAACAAGGAAGAAGGATCCTTCCCTTCCTTCCCTTCCCCCCCCCCCCCACCCCCTCTGGGAGGGCCTCACAAATATGCAAAAAATAGTTACATGTATAGTATACATATATATTCTTCGCAGGATTGAATGGGAGACGTTCACCTTTCCTTCAAGATGACGTTTTCAGCAATGATTCTGAGCTTTCGGATGATCTGCCACAAACAATTGTCAGTTTGGTGGAAAGTATCCTCCTACAAGAGCACCCTCCAGTCAATGAAGAGGTGTGGCCGGCGATCTGGGACTTTGCTGGTCAATTTCTTTTTCATGCCATACATCCAATTTTTATGTCACAAGAAGCAGTGTATGTATTAGTGTTTGACCTGAGCAAAGACCTGTTCAAGAGGACAGAAAGCTGTGCATTACGTCCTGGTCATCCTGTGCAGCCTGGAGAACGATGCAATATGGTGTGCAGAAGTGAGTCTAGTCTTGATCACTTGATGAAATGGATGGACTTGGTTCATTCTTTTCAGAGTTCCCAGAGTGTGACTAGTTTTGGTGTTTCCCAACCACCAGTTATCCTTGTTGGAACGCATGCCGACAAAGTGGTTGATGATCCTTGGACATCTATGAATGCCGTTTTGAACAGTTTTCAGGGAAAGACATTTTCGTCTCATATTGTCGACGAGAAGTTTGTTGTAGACAACACCCGCTCTGGCCAACCTTTTCCACAAGAAGATCCAAATGTCAAAAGATTGAGGCAAGAAATTGTTTCAGTGGCTTCTACATTGCCTCACATAAAACGCGAAATTCCTCTGCTATGGCTTCAAGTTGAGAAGGAACTTCATCGCT
>OX421446.1:40131150-40136150 GCA_949126865.1 Montipora capitata | reverse complement strand
CCCGGGGTACATATTAGGGAGCTTAAGCATACCCGTTTTGGAGACGCGGACGGCAACCGGAAGTGAGGTATGTTCCCTTTTAACTTGTCTTTACACAACCACATTTATAGTGCTAAGTATCGTTTCTCTATCAGAGATGAGTAGTGCAAAAATCTGGGAGACACCACTGTCGTCACGCGAAATGTTCTCTTCCGGTTGCTTAAGCTTCTGGTTGCCTAAGCTCCCTGTTGCAGCAATGCGCAGGCCTTGCAAGCTCATAGTCTATGGACACCTTCCAAACTGAAAAAAAACTTAAGACATCAGCCTACAACGCATCTCTCTCTCTCTCTCTCTCTCTCTCTCTCTCTCTCTCTCTGAATGTTGTTTTGACATAATATGCAAATAATTACCTCCGTTGAAATATTTGTTTTCTTTTACTACTCTGACGACATCGGTTTCATTGTTACTGTCCTAAAACTTTATTTTAAAAACTAAACAAGCATTTTTGCACTTGATCTAATGGTTTAAGGTGGCTCGAATCAGTTTCAACGCTTCCACGTAACGCTCTTGTTAGAAGGATCTGCACTAAAACAATGTATCATGTATTTGCAATATTGTGGTACCAAATGAATCACGGATTTTTGCTGAACAAGATGCAGTCATTATTGTGACGTAATATGTCACCGTGGCAACGGGCAAGCCCTGTAAAAACACCCTTTATTTTGTAGCCTGCGTAGCAAGCGTTCCTGTTCGACAGAAGAGCTTCGAAACGATTTTCCGCAAACTGGCCGCACGAAAGTTGGGGCAAGAGACTGAGGGAACGCTTGCAAGAAGACCCTATTTTTGAAAAACGCCCACCTTTTAATGGTTGACTTGACACACCTCTTATTAACAAATTAGCCAATAACAGATAACTATATTAACTTCCATCAAAACAAACCAAGGCACCGAGGAAACGCCGAGTGATCAATGCAGAATTTGCCAGTGTGAATTTAAAGCTAAATTTGTAATGGCTGCTACTCAGCCGGGTACGACTGGTTATGTTTCTTCCGAGAATTTGTTTAAACCAACGAAAAGAAACTTACGGACAAATTCTAGCTGATATTTGCAGAGCGGTTGGAATAGAAGTTATCGAAAACAACAGCCAATTTTCAGAACTTGTAAGCAATCGTGCGCTCGTAAAATACGAAATTTAGAAACATAACTCGTACAGAGTTCGATGGGTAGTAAGGCCGTTTAATGCACATCTCCACAAAAGCTGACCATGAAACCATTCCAGAGGTTTTAGTTTAAAACTAGCGACGATTTCAGTGCGACTTGCTGGCTATTTCTTTGCAGAGTGGTTGACGAAATGGATCGTACTAAATCTCCTGGAAATTACAGGTAAACCTCCTCGCTAGTTTGATAATCCACACTGTCCACAGTACGTTTTTGGTCAAATCGTCACGAAATCGTAGATGAAATAGCAAGTAAAAGTGCTTAAAAAATCGCAGGACTGTACAAAGGAGCCGCTTTCTTCTCACAATAAGAGAAGATTTAACAGGCTGCGTAAATGTCTTCATCTTGTCTCAATCCATGATATAGGACTCAAGCTTACATTAGGCTGCCCTGCGAGCAGAGTCTCTTTCGATCTTCCTAGATAAGTCGGGAAGCTACTTTCCTCTTCCCGACTTATCTAGGAAGATCAAAAGAGACTCTGCTTGCAGGGTAACATTAGGCAAGGTAAGCAGAGAATTTGACGAATTTCCTTGATCCTGAAACATGTGGATTCTGATAGTTCGCAGGCATTTTCTTAATTCATCCTGTGTAAATAAAGTATCTTTTGCAAGCGAACGAAAAGCTTACTTCAGTCCAGTCCAAACTTTTCATCGACAGTGATCGCTGCCAAAGTTTTCTTAAATAACGATCGAATCTTTTGCTTTTAGTGAATTACGGAAACGCTTAATTGTCCATAGCGGCTTCATCTGGCATGTGAAATAATACTGAATTTCCCTTGATGGATATCGTCCAAGCAGTCCAGATTTTCATTTAAATCCCTTGCTGTCATTCCCATAGAATTTACCTCAACCACTTGATCGCGTATGGTGCTTTGAAATGGAGAAATCACGACTCGAGAATCCTGTTCTCGTTTTATTTTATTTCGCACTCCGCACATCATGACAAACATCTCAAAAATTAATCTTTTTCCGAATCCTGTTGGCAAAACGGCCATTACATCTATACAGTTAAAGAGATGCGCATTGACAGTTCTTGCTCCCTTTTTAATGTAAAACCCGAGACCCAATTCGCTCAGCTTTGACACACGATTCAAAACCTTCCACATCTTCCACCATTGTCTTTGTCACGCTAGAACCAACAAGAAATATTTTGCTCTAGAATTTGTCACATGTCAATCATTGTGACTATGTCGCACCAATCAGAACCCCCCGTGCGTGTGGGCGAACGGGTTTTTCAAAAATAGGGGGTCTTCTTGCAAGCGTACCCTCAGTCTCTTGCACCAACTTACGCGCGACCAGTTTGCGGAAAATCGTTTCAAAGCTCTTCTGTCGAACAGGAACGCTTGCTACGCAGGCTATTTATTTTGTCTTTAGCTGCTTATACCTCAAAAACGAACTCGGTGACCAACATTTTTTATTTCTGAAAGTAATCAGAAGGGCAAGATGACACTTCTGCAAAGTTTAAAAAAAATTATGTCTAGAGGATCCAGAGCCACCTGTGATATTTTAAGGTGGCTCTGAATCTGGTAGACAGAATTTATTTAAACTTTGCCGAAAGTTTCATTGTGGCCTTCTAATCACTTTTCAGCAATAAAAAAGGGGGGATCACCCAGTTCGTTTTTGAGATATCGGCAACTAAATCCAAAGTATAGGGTATTTTTGCTGGGCTTCACCGTTGCCAAGGTAACTTATTACATCACAATAATGATCACATCTTGTTTGGAAATAATCGATTGTTTCATATGGTACCGTAACATTGCTGTTACGTGATACAGTGTTGAAGCGTCATTCGATCTAAAGAGTGTCTTTTTAAGTGTTGAAACCCTTTCGAGCCTCCTTAAGGTAGTCCTTTTGGGGACTCTGTACACAAGGGACTGCGAATCATTGTTTTTTTGCGTTTCATTTGCTTTGCAGACCTCCTGTCTTATAAGCCAGGCCTGGTGTCACGTGATGATCTACTGTTGTTGGCACGTGACCTGGGCTTACAGTGGAAACAATTATGTCGTATTCTGTTGGGTGATGCCGAGTTGGTGCATATTGATCATGACCAGAGGACACTGTATGACAAGTCTTTCGTCACACTGAGTCGATGGGCCGAGTCTCGGGGATCACAGGCTACCTACTCTGTCTTAGGGATGGCTCTAATGCATGAGGATCTCCAGGCAGAAGATCTCTGTAAACAGTACTGTTTGGCAACTAAGGGCATACTGGAAAGCAGCATTTAAGAACTGCGGTTAAGTGACTGGCTCTCCGGCGACAAATATAACCAGTGCAAAGTGTGGTTTGTAGCGTAAGCAATTACGCCCAAAATGTGTGGACAAACTGTTCAGAGACATCACAGGGTGTACTAGAAGGGAAAGTAAACTGGTCTTGAAGGTTAAGGGATTGCAGCCTTAGTCTTACTGGTCAGATTTAATTTATTAAAATGAGGGCGCATTTGCGACAATAATTGACACAAACATTGCCTGACGGGACTACCTTCAAAGTGAATTGAAGAACGAAAACGAAGGGAACGTTATCCACGTTGAGCCTGAGTTCTTAAAGCGTTCAGTGAAAGAAAAGATATCTTACCTCTTAAGAGTACATGCCGTAAACGTAATTGTTACTTACTACACTCTTTCCTACTTGATTTTCATGTGAAGGCCCTGACAAACAAAGAGGGATCTTTTATTATTTAGTGTAACAAATGAAGCTGTTTGCTTTACCTCTGTTTAAGACTGCAAGCAATGTTTGCGAGTATCCTAAAAAGCTAAGGGTACTTCGGTAGTATATTTTTAAATTCAGCTCTTTTTGGTATGAAAAGAACAGAGAAATCATAGGGAACTGATAATTTGTCATCCTAAATATGAACATTTTTAGCTTTCTTGAAAACTGAATTTCTGCCTTAAAAAAATTTCTGTTTTGTATTACATTTCACGTAAGAAGACTCCAACATCTATTTACCCTCCAATTCAGATAACACCAGTCAAGGTGAAGCCATGGCGTACCGTTACGGATAAAATTATTAAAAACGCGTTCAATACAATTAAACACGTACAACTAAATTAGTAAACTAGCAGTTCTCATTGAGAAGTGAGTGCTGCCGTTAAAGGTGTTTTTGAATGCAAATACGACAATGAGAATTTCAACAAAAATATAACTTATTTTATTTGCAAAATGACATGGTTACATGTATGTTCTTTGAGTATAACATTAACAAGTAACTATTGGTGTGGCTAAGGCTTTTGTTGGGATTATGCTTGTAGTAATTGCTAAAAGTGGAAAAGGAATATACTGTTTAACGAAAACGGAAGGTGTAACGAATAACAATGTCCAACGCAACATGTAATAGTAAGAACTTTTTAACTGATTCTTAGAACGATTAGTGACACTTTCTTTTGTCTATCTAGCGCAACGTGGAAATAAACTAAATACTTGGTGTAACAACAGTCACTGTGGTGTAACAACAGTTACTACATGTATAACGGCAATAACAGGTTCATGAAGTGATCGTTAGAACAATTAGTGTAACGCAACGTGTAATAGACTATTTATTTCGTTTAACATAAATCGACTGAATAGCAAAGCTGCAAGTGACATAAATGCACACTGTCGGCCTCTAGAATGCTCACTGAAAGCTTCATGACCTGGATGAATGCTTCCTCGAATAGAAGTAATCATAATAGATCAGCGAAAAGTGCCAAAACTCACCTGTAAACAGCGAAACCTTGACTCTGATCAACTGTATTTATAACTTCCTGCGAGCACATACGATTTTCCGCTGAGCGAGCACGATTTTCCGCTGAGCAAGCACATGTCAATTTT
>OX421446.1:40088650-40111150 GCA_949126865.1 Montipora capitata | reverse complement strand
CTAAGACGAAATCATATAGTGACAGAGCTTTTTCCATTTGCGCACCAAAGCTATGGAATGAGTAGTAGTAGTAGTAGTAGTAGTAGTAGTAGTAGTAGTAGTAGTAGTAGTAGTAGTAGTAGTAGTAGTCTCAACAAGTAAAGCTAAAATTTTTCTGGTAACTACTACTACTACTACTACTACTACTACTACTACTACTACTACTACTACTACATTTCAGAAATGAGTGTTGGATCATTACACCTCGCTAGAGGTTTATATTTCCTTTTCTTTATTTGTTTTTTAACATCTACAATTTTTTAAAGTACAATTTACAACAAAAAACGTATAAATTAAGTACACTGTACAATAATAAGTGTGGTACCATAACAGTATTCCTGTATACGTCCAGGACAAATACAACCGTTACAATCAAACAGTTTAACAAAACTAAAAGATATGCTATTTACATATCATCAGGGTTAAAAATGACCGTCCGCACGCATCCATGCATATATATCTTATGTAATTCCCGCTGGGAAAAGTTTGGAAACATAAGAAATAACTTGTTTGTTCAGACTGGGGCGGAGTTGTTGGATCATTAGCCCCTCGACGATCCTACGTTTATGGAATGTTTGTGCTGAAGAGAGAACGCACCAAGTGAAAGTGTGAGCAGGATTTGAATGTTCATCAAGCTCCCGTTTTGCGGCAGAAACGAAAAACTCAGTAAAACTTTTATTGCAAAACTTAACAAATTCACTAATTTCAATTTTATCTTTATAATCCTGTAGCAAACAAGGCAAATCAAAAGCCTCTTTAACAACAAAGACAAAAACACCCACAGATACAAAGTTGTTTACAAAGGAGATTGTTCTTGAGGTGTTGATTACATTGGCGAGACTGTGAGAAACTTAGCAGTGCGAATTGCGGAACATTCAAATCCTGCTCACACCTCTGAACCTGCAAAACACCTGCGTGAAAACCCATCACATGTTTTCACCTGGCGCGTTCTCTCTTCAGCACAAACATTCCATAAACGTAGGATCGTCGAGGGGCTAATGATCCAACAATTCCGCCCCAGTCTGAACAAACAAGTTATTTCTAATGTTTCCAAACGTTTCCCAAGGGGAATTACATAAGATATATATATATGCATGGATGCGTGCGGACGGTCATTTTTAACCCTGATGATGGCAAACAGCTGAAAACGTTTGGTTTCAACATTTTAATTTTACAAAAATTACCTTGCAAATAGCATATATTTTACCTAAGCCAACATTATGGACAAAACTAAAAGAGTTCTAACAAACAGAGATTCTGTAAGCCCGTCCATTTATTCCTAAAAATAGCGTTATTATGACCAGACGTCCAATAACCCAGAACTGTCGATCTTTCTCATTTGGCCCATCATTTTCCGGTATTATCTAAATTTAGAATACAGGTCACGCCAAATAATAGCCTATCAGATTGGGCCTAATGATCGCAACTCTCCTGATTGGTTGGCAACCAAGTCGCCGCAAAAGGGATTGCTGGTGCTAAATGCAAGGTCGCGCGCGGAACGCAATACCGCTAAGTTTTGATTCGTAAAAATCTAGTTGTACTGTTCTAACAGTAAACAGTAATCTGATGGGCTTAATTTCATCGCAGATCGAGACTTCTGGGTTAGGAATTTCTGTTCTGACTAAACCTGTTGGATAGATGTTAGACTGCCGGTTCCGGTTTTTTAGTTAGTATGACCCTGTTGCATATTGGGGGCCTTGTATTTTTAGCGCCGCCATTTTGTTCTAGTGTTAGTATGTGTAATGAAATAATGACGAGTGAAATAAGGGAATAATTTCACTTGCGTTTTGTCCAAAATCAAATAATTTCCCGAGCCTTTAGGCGAGGGAAATGATGAGATTTTGGACAAAACGCAAGTGAAATTATTCCCTAATTTCACGATTATACGATTAATTTTGATTAGCAATTAGTATCATGAGTGACAAATTACGTTCGTAAGACGCCATGCATGGGGGTCACGGTAGGAAAAGTTGCCATGGCAACATTGTAATTTCACATGTGAAATTCTAAATTAAGGTGGCTCAAACCAGTTTCAACACTTTTAACGGACCTTGTTATTAGAAGGATTCACACTACAACACTCTATCACGTAACAGCAATGTTATGTTACCATATGAAACACCATTTATTGCTGAACAAGATGCAGTCATTTTTTGTGACGTAACAAGTTACCATGGTAACGGGAAAGCCTTGCAAAAACACCCCATATTTTGGCCTTAGTTTCTATTATCTGAAAAACGAACTCGGCGACCCCAATTTTTTATTGCACAAAAATGATCAGCACGCGAAGATGAAACTCTCTGCGTGGAGCGGATTCAAAGCTATCTTAAATTTTGAATTCTTTAAGGTGGCGCTGAGTCCGCTCCGCAGAATTTTTTAAACTTTGCAGAAAGTTTCATTCTACCATGTTGATTACAGTTCAGAAATAAAATATGGGGTCACTGAGTTCGTTTTCGAGATATGGGCAGCTAAAGCCAAAATATGCGGTGTTTTTGCAGAGCTTTCCTGTGGCCATAGCAACGTTTTACGTCACAGAAATGACCAAATCTTTTTCAGCAATAATTGGTGATTGACATTGCTATTAAGTGATAAAGTGTTGTCGTGTTGTTCCTTCTATATGAGAAAGTTTTTTTCAAGTGTCGAAACTGGTTTGAGACACTTTAACACTGAAATTTCGTGCCAAAATTAAGCAGTAATTGGTCACCCATGTTAATAGTGGCATCCTCGTCTCGAAAAGGCGATGGCTAGGGCTGGGGATTTGGGCAGGATCTTGTATGACTATGTAGCCCGATAGTGGAGTGGCAGTCTCTGTTGCAGGTGGCGCAGAGGTGCCTTATGGAATCGAGCGCAGAGATTGCGCGTTCTTTCCTCTAGTGTTCGCTTCCGCCTCTGACGTGAAATAAAGACAAAAAGACAAAAGATAAATATCTTACAAAACCTTTCTTAACTAAGGCAGCGTTTGCACGTACGCCGGTGTCATTTGTAAACGCAAGCCGCATCGTTTTCGATGTGTGTCTGTTTGCACGGCACCGATCGAGACCCTTTGGCAAAACCGGGTCAATTTGAAAACGCACATAACGTTCAAGTGCTATCATTTATGTGGTGGAATTAAAAAATGTTTTATTAAAAGACTTAAAATCCGAGATTCTGTCACGTTCCTCAGCTTCTGTTCGGGCCGGAGATTGAGACTGCGTTTCGGGTTTCCATAACTGTCTCGAATTCTCCTAACTCCCCCTGGTGTTTAGATGAGGCTATGGAAACACGGAAAAAGTCCTCTATTGCTTTTTTATAAAATATTTCTCAAGATAATCCGACAAATGCAAAAAAAAAATGAAGGAAAATTCTTGATTGAAACAGATTTCCTTGATACATGCTCATTTTTCGTACCAGCCAATCAAAACGCGCGTCTGGCGGCATATAACCAATCAAAATTCGTGTGATGTCACAGCCGGTTTACATACTCTCATCTAAACACAGCTATTGACCAATGAGAATATGAGTACTATCCTAATTATTTTATAATCAGTATTCGTTAATTTGTTAGTTTATAGTATTTCTTCTGTTTATTCCATTTATATAGCGTTAGTACGGATCTAATAGGGCACGAAGAGAAAATACCCCGCTTACAGAGAATGCAAATTCCACCCCCCCCCCCCCAACCCAAACGATTTTAGTTTGTGTTACTTTGCATATTTTGTTTTATAGTGGTTTCAAGAGAAGGGGGACATTTGTTATATCTCATAAACATTTATTATCCTGACCTACACTTCCTACAAATCTTTGCTTGTACCTTTGTTTTAGGTTGTACCTGTAAGCCGCAAAGTATATTGGGACTTTTCTACCATGTGCTTTGTGTTGTCTATTAGTCGAGTTTACACTCGATGTACATTCTTCGATGCTACTTCTCACTCTTCGATCCCAATACACTGCAGCTTCCATCATGAAGTCTTTTGGCAGTTCCAGTCTTAAGAGTTTTCAAACTAAACTAAGGACTTCTTTATTTAAGAAATCATACGGTTAGTTTTTAGGAATTCATCGGCACAGATACATGTATACATATATTGCTTAATTATAATCAATTTTAGATGTATTTTCTTGTAAATATGTAATTGTAATTCTTTGTCAAAAGCGCCTTCGAATTTTATATTTGAGCGCTATATGAGTGAAGTTATGATAATAGTGATAATTATCATTATCATTATCATTATCATTATCATTATCATTATCACTGTTATTATTATTAATTTGTGCACTTATTTGAACCTAGTTGAGAAGTAGAAATATCATGATGCAACCTGTTCTGACGGAGAGGCCATTTAGTCCGGCAGCGACAGCATGACGGCAAAATACGAAATGATAATACCCACAATCTGGAAAACAAGAGAGTGAAGAACAATGAGTTTATCGCAGAATAAAAGTTTAACTATTTCATTGTCATTACTTTTATTCGTAGATTTCTATTTTAAAAATTGTTTTGGACAGAATCAAATTATACAGAGAGTACCGTAACAAAAAGAGATTTTGTGATGACGATGAATCCTCCGATGGAGAGTCCCAATGGTTGGCCTTGCAGGTGCATCAATAACATTAGCAACTGAAAGACAAATTTAGTAAACAATGTCTCTTACTGGACATTCTGAAATAAATCGTTTCAACCATGAACTACAAACATGAAAATTTTTCCTCGGATTAAACGCTCAGTAAGATTTCATTGAAAATAATTTTTACCTTTCCTTCGTCTTCTGTTGCAACATGAATTGTTTGCGCAATCTTTTGAATGGCGTGAACCTGAAAGCAGTCCAGAAAAGGAAGTCACCTTGTGTTTTCAACAGTTTTCTAATTTTTATTTATTCCTGGTGTCACTAAAACGCACTGGGCTTTTTATGTCTTTATTTTTTCCGTATTTGTCCTTAATTCTCTCTCTGGCAATAATATTTATGATCTATTGGCCAATGAAAATGGTGATCCAGGACGTCACTACAACAGCGAAAGCAGAGCTCGTCAAAAAACAAACGAAAGGTGCAAGGTGGAGTTGATTGCACCTGTTCTGCGAAAGAAGAGTAACTCACTCATACGACTGACATGGGCCCCGTTTATTCAAAGCCCGATTAAGTTGATCATGGATTACTGATTTTCCTTCACCATAAAGGCCAAAATTTAAGCCACGGTTTTGTATTTTATCGTAGATTAGTGTTAATCTGTGTCTTTGGAACAACCTGACCCTGATGGCCAAAAGCCACAACAGTTGCTCCAGACAGAGTAGTTTGGAGAGAAACGAGTTCTCACTGTATTACCCACAAAAACGAAAAATAAGTATCATTTAATCAAAAATAAGACACAAGCAGGGGTAACAAGCATTATAATTGAACAAACGCATTGTTTGAAATTATTTCATTAACCCTTCGTATGCTTCGACATTGACATCTTCAGCAGTGACTGTTAAATACAAATGTGAACTTTTTATATGTAACATAAGTAACTAATTAATGGTTAAGGAAATTAATGTGACAAATATGGTAAATAGAAGGAGAAAATAACCGACTAATGCTAGTGAGTAAAGATACAGCTTTTCGCTGCTTACACTTTCATTTAGGGTAGGCTTTAAATCTCTAATCAAAAGTTTTTTTTTAATTTTACATTGTATGTCAGAAAGACCTTTTGGTGAAATGTCAAAATAAAAAATGTCGATTAAGCTAAGATGGCTGAAGAAAAAGAGTATTTATAACTATAGTCTGTATTTGTTGTATGTCTTAAAAATCACTTATAATCATACACTTTTAATTATACGCACAAAATGATTATAATAATTAACAATTATTCACCGAAGTGGAGGTGAATAGTACTTGGATAATCACCTCCGGGCTAGCCAATCAGCGCGCGCCAAAAGCACTATTATACTAATAATCTTTATTTGACCATCTTAAAAGAAATGTACAATGGAATTAGAGATTATAATAAAAATGGTAATAAGAAAATTTATCATCTAAAACTCTCAAATGGGTGCTTAGTTATGTTGTAATGCCCTTGATGAGAAGCTGTTGTGTGTCTATTTGTCCCAGAAATGGGGACTAATTTCCAACAATTTGTACTTAAGTTATAGTCACAATTTCTGGTAACTGCAGCTCTGTTGTGTAGGGGGTGGCTGTTATCATTGCTAATCTTATTCAGTTCTTCAATAGTACCTTTGTTTCTTTTCGACTCGAGGGACGATAAACTGTCTGGTGAGAGACCAAGAAGTCTTGAGCACCTATTCTGGGTACTCTCCACCTCATCTTTTAAGTATATGAAGGAATTTCTCCCCACACAGTGGCACCATAATCCAAGATGGGTCTTATTAGAGTGGTATAGATACTAAGGCCAACCTCTCTAGGTAATCGTGCTCTTCTGCAATCTCGTACGTAGAATAACCGCTTCGCAGATTTTTTGGTAATGTTCTCAACATGTGTGTTTCATTTAAGATCATCTTCGAACCAAACTCCTAACAGGTTGAAATGATTAACTCTCGCAATGGTAGTTGATCCGATTTAGAGCAGTGGGGGTTCTGAAGTTTGACGAAAGTTGATCCATATGTCTTAAGTCTTCTTTGAGTTTATTGCCATCTTGTTATCGTTCGCCCATGCGCACACAGAGTCCAGTACACGGCATATCGCTGATGTCACGCACGATGTACGCGCTGATGTACGCCGGAGAAGATGGTGCAATCGTCGGCGTACTTATATGTACTTACGTTGTTTTCAAGATCGCCAATATAGATGTTAAAAAGGATCGCTGAAATGACAGATCCCTGAGGGACACAAGCCGTTCTTCTCCGTGTCCTACTTGCTCGGTTCTACGTACCTTCCAGGAAGCTCTCTAACCATAACCAAAGATATTTGTCAGTGTTCCTTAGTGCAAGCTTCTCCAAGAGAATCTTGTGGTTTACTTAATCAAACTCTTTTCTGAAGTAGATAAAGAGTGGACACCTTTCCTGCCGGATTTTAAGTTGTCTGTGGCGTCAAACCAATCTTGGGAAGTTGTAGTAAGTGCAGACACAGTAGAGCGACCGTTTGTAAATGCGTGTTGTTTGTCTTTTGCCTTTAAAGCAGTGTTGTTAAGCTTTAGCTGTAACTTCTCAAGGATCTTTGCTAGATGAGGAAGTACTGACATTTGTCTGAAGTCGCTCTCAATGTCTTTAGGTGGGCGCACTTTAGGTATAGAACTAACAAGTGCATGCTCAGTGTAAGTTGATGGATATTTGCATTGAGTAATACTGCTGACTATGATTATGTTTTTATTCATTCATTAACCGGCACACCCATGTTCAAGAAAATTTTCCAAAACCCTGTATATTTTATAAGCTCCCGCAAAGATCTGAAACAAGAAATTTAAATTTCATTACAATTCAGTTATCGCGGTATAATTCAAGGTTTCGTTAACGCTCTCTCAGTTATCTATTTACGCAATGCATGAGGAACTACTTCAAAATTCAAAGATAGCACGGACAAAACAGTAGCACGGACAAAACACTTCAGTGGCTAATAGATTGGGCTTCTTCAGTCTTACCTTTTCGTTAACTCTCGATCCAGAGGTCATAATTGCTGCTAAAATAGCCAATGACATCGTGAGCCAAAACAAATTGATTGCAATATCTGCTAGTACCAGTGGTTCACTCAAGTCTGCGTGTGCCATTTGGTAAAAGGTAAAACAAATGACTGGGATATAAAACCCTACAGCCTCAAAAAGAAGAGCAGAGAACACATTGTCCGCCATCTCGATAATTTCACACAAAGCGAGATGCTCTTTTCTTAAGTTTGTTACGTTGAGAGACGAGTTTGAATGTGAGGACAACATTCGTTTGTTCAAATCATCAAAAAGAGCTTCAATCAGCGTACACGTGATAAAAAAGAAAGGAAACACAAACCAAACACCAACACCATAAGCCAACAAGGTTAGAAAGATTATCCTGAATCCTTGCCATCTCTTCCATGGTTCAAACATCACCACATTTATTCCAAGAAATACGTCTGACATGATCTCTGCCGCAATCGCAGATAGGGAGACAAATGAAAATATATTCACATACATCTTTGCTTTCACAGCGACGTTTTTCAGTTTGTCACTTTCGATGTTAATGGTGACAGCTCTGCGCAGGAATTGCTCGAAACGGGACTTTCTAGTGGACGTCAAGGGAAAGACGATCAAACAGGTTGTGCCCATAAGAGCCACCATGAGAGTCCAAGATATGAACATAATGAGGAAATATATCTCACTTCCATATAAAATACTGACCACTGACATAACAAAGCTAATCCACAAGCTGCAAACCACTGCAAAGCAGTAAAAACGGACACTGCGACAATGTCTTTGTGGGCGTGACTGAGTTGTTTCGTGCAAATTGTCGAATGATGTGTGTCCAAAATATGACCCGAACAACATCATTATTATAAGTAGTGGTCTGTATGCTTCTTCAATAACTTTGAGACGCTCCTTCTCTGCGTTATCGCCATTTCCACTGGGTGCAAGAAACGAACGATCATTCGCCACTTGCTGCTCTGAAACCAGTCCACGGTCCCGGTCCTCTTCCTGCATCCTTGGCACAACTCGAGACGTTTCAGCGAACAGTACACAGTCGTTGATCGAAGCCTTCAAAAGTCAGAGTCTCCTTGAGATTTGTTGATTAAGATTGAAAAGTATGATTAATCATTAATGAAAGATTTCCCGTGTTTGGAATGTTTTCAAAACAAACATCTCTTTTTTACTGAAATTAATCTGTCAGCGGCACGTTTCAAATTGCCTTGATATAACATACTATTCGGTTTCGCATTCTGAACAAGCTAAACAAAATCTAACCATGCACGGACATAGAGAGGTAAATCGACAGGTTTATGAGAGAGATCCCGGCCGTCCAAATGTGACATCAGTCTGAGATTTCTAAGTCATTTTATTTATCAAAAAAATATTGGGAGAAGAAGAGCGGTATTTTATGGTGGAAACCCTACGGGACTACAAATTGCAACTTCATTGAACTGAATTCCAAATGACTTTCCCAACATTAAGTTTTTGTTCAAGGAAAGAGTAATTTCCTCACCTCTCGTCCATGCAATTATCTCGGAGCTTTTGTACTCAATGTTTTTTTCCTAATGATATTACAATTCCGCCGAAAACGTTATGATCAGGCTCCATCGAATAATAAATTATTGATCTCGACCACTGAGTTTGTAAGTAAACTTTCTTGAATTCGTCTGAATACGATGCGAAGTTTATAAGATGAAAGTTGGGAAGGATAAAGACCGCAGGGATGAAGAACATGTCAAAAATCAACTGTAGGAGAATTAAACTATTCCGACAATGCTTTCATCTCCAAACAATGGACTAGTTAAGAAAATTTGCCTTGAAAAACAATAAGCGTCTTCAAAGAAAGAAAAGGGTGTGTAATATTTATTCAGTAAACACAAAAATATAAAGAAAACATCACGCCTATGATTTCGTTTAACATAATTGTTTCACTGGTGTTCCAGGAGGATATTGTCAAGTCAAACGTGACTCCGTTTTCTTAACAAAAAATGGACGGCCAGGGGGTCTTAGCATCAAAAATATTTTCTTGATGAGTCTTCATCTCCTTGTTTCTTTCACTTCAAAGCGGTATTAAATATTGTATGTTAAATAAACCGGCATTTAAAAAAACGAAAAAAAAAGCAGATGTGCTTTCCCATTGACATGTTATTGTAGGTCATAGGAACTGTCTCTGTCAATTGACATTCGTTTTCAGAATTATATGATACTGAAGAATGCACCAAGTAAAAAGCCATCTTTAAAATATCCATGAATTTTCATGACTTTATTCAAGAACTTTCAAAATTTCGAATGCTCTACCTCTAAGATTAAGAAGGGCTCTGAAGTCATTGGCCAAAGACGCAGTTCAACCGTGTTGTTGAGTTTGAGTCGAATGATAAGGTATCGGGAAAGCTATTGAAGCGATATAAAGGAGTCATGGGTTCGAATCCCAGTGAAGCCGCCTGAGGCTTTCATTGGTTTTGTATACGAGGCATGCAATTGCTTAAGAGTGAGGATCACTTCTATCGTTCATATACATCAAGTACTTCATACCCAAAGAACTTATCACATTTACCGTTGGTTTTATAATAAATTGCAAAGGGGCTTAATTGCCAGAGAAGATTATTGAAGTTAAATAAGTGTATATGTCGCTGGTAAAATCCGATGTCAGTTTGAATCCGTTTTAACTTCAATTTAACAGGGGCGGATATTGAGGGAGGGTGCAGGGGGTGCGCACCCGGCCCTCCCCTGAGCTGATGACCTGCGGCTTTCTAATATAACTAGTTTTCTGCAAAAAAAAAAAAAAGCGTCACTAGTCAGCTACACCATTCCTTAGTGGTGCACCTCCTCCTAAGAAAAATCCTGGATCCGCCCCTGGGTTAAAATGGTGACCCTCTTTTTGCCTTTGTTGAATATGCACTCTACCCCCCAAAAAGGATTTCAACACAGTTTCTTAATGTTTCGTATCATCTTATCGGTCTCTGTATTCATACTCTTATCCATTCAGTCTAAGCATTACAACATAGTTAGAGAACAAGGAATCATATTATGCACTTACCAGTACTCGAACTCGGATCCTCCAAATGTATAGTCTTGTGTCTTCACCACTAAATAACAACGAAGAACATGCTCAGCCCTAAACAGTTCTTTTCATTATTTACCTTCGTATAATAAGTCAATTGATATCCATGTATAATAACCAAAACTAATCCTAACTTTAGAATCTCTGTACGGTGGCCAATTTACATTATCAACTCCGTTGATAAAACCAAATTTTTGTATACTACTTCCCCACCGACGCAGCACCACAGTTTCTTTAGAAACTACCCCTCTAATCCTAACTTGACCCTAATTCTTCTCTAGGCTTAATTTAGGCTCCAAAAAAGGTTTCTTCAATTCATCTGAGTACGATTTTACCGGCAACATCTACTCTTATATTTTGATGATCTGCACACGAAGAAGTTATCATTGGACCTCTCAGCGTCAAGAATCGAATAATAATAATAATAATAATAATAATAATAATAATAATAATAATAATAATAATTGTAATGTTTTTCATACCGGAAGTCCATAGAACTCGCAGGCTTACTTAGACTCATGGGAAATGTGAAGCCTTACTCTTTGGTGTGTCATGGCGTGCGAGTGAAGTAAAGTTTACTGTTGTGTTTAGTTCAAACTGTGTGATTCGTTGGCCATCGGTACGCAATCTTTATATTGGCGACGAGGATGGGATTCGTTTTTGAGGTAGGGGACATTTTGGGCGCCATTTGTGTAGAGGATCTGAGTATTTTGTCAGGAGGATAATGACAAGCAGTGCACCTTCGACTTCGAGTAAACCTTCGACAACACAAACCCAGCCAGCCGCTGCGTTTGTTCCTCTTCTTGATGTAGCCAGTCTTCCTCCCTTCAACCCGAAGGAAGACCCGAACACTCTTGCCGTTCGTTGGAAGTTGTGGAAGCGCTCATTTAATTTGTATTTAGTGGCTGGCTAAACAGATAACGAAGGATGAACAGAAATCCACGTTGATGTTACATACTGGAGGATTGAACTTGCAGGAACTCTACTATACGTTAGTGCCCGGAACGGATATCGTATCGATCGCTGAGAGTATGGCGTTGCTGGATGGTTTTTTTTTTTCGCCCCAGTTGAATGTTCCGTTCGAAAGGCATCAGTTTAGGCAAACGGAGCAAACTTCGGGAGAGTCGATTGATCAGTTTGTTTGTCGGTTGCGACAGAAAGCGATCACCTGCGAGTTTGAAAAAGTTGATGAAGCGATAAGGGATCAGCTTATTGAGAGATGCAGGGACTCCAGACTCCGCCGTAAGTTCCTGGAAAAATCAAAGGCAACCCTGAAGGATTTGCAAGACCTAGCTCGTGTACAGGAGGCAGTAAAAATGCAGGTCAAGGCCATGGATCAGTTAAGCTTGTCAGGCCAGGTGAATGCTGTCTCGTTCGGCAATCCTCGAAATACGGGGAAAGGTAAAGGGACCGCGCAAGGCAGAGGTAGAGGAAATAAGTCTGGTAAACACTCACGTGGTTGTCAGGGTGCAAAGGTGATGAGATGTTTCCGCTGTAATTACAGTGACCACATTGCACGTGATCGGAATTGTCCAGCTCGCGACCAAAAGTGCAATACGTGTGGGGAAGTTGGACATTTTGCGATTTGTTGCAAAACAAAGGAACGCAAAGCTCCTTCTCAAGATTCTGAGAAAAGGAAAGCCTCCGGGGGCAGAGCATATCAAGTGTCAGAAAATTCACTGGTGCCCAAGATTACTATGCATTTGCAGTTGGAGCTGGTGAGTTTGCAGGTGGTAGTGAAGTTGACTTGAAGGTTGGAGGAGTTATGTTACCTGCAGTACTTATTGACTCAGGCGCTTCGTGCAATGTGATTGATCAGACGACCTGGGAAGCAATGAAGAAAGAGAGTGTAAAGTGTGATTCCAAGAAATTCCGAGCGAAATGTTGTTTGCTTATGGTCAAAAGGAGCCTATTGAAGTGATTGGAACATTTGTGTCTGAAATTGTGTGTGGCGCCAATGGCAAGACGTGTGTTGATGAATTCACAGTTGTTAAGGGTCCAGGCAGATCTCCACTGGGAAAGAGCACTGCAGAGAAATTGGAAGTGTTGAGGGTTGGTCCCAGGAAAGAAGAAATATGTTCATTAATGACAGAGGGCAATGGTGCTGATATTCGTGAGAAGTACAGGGGTTGGGAAGCTGAGGGATTTCCAGCTGAAGCTTCATGTAAGAGATTATGTCACACCTGTCGCACAACCGGTACGGAGGCTACCATTTGGACTGAGAAGCAAGGTTCACGAGAAGTTGGACGAGTTTTTAGCCAAGGACATCATCGAAGAGGTGTCACACAAACCTACTGAATAGGTGTCGCCATTTGTTGTGGTCCCAAAGGCAGACGGCGATGTCCGGATTGCTGACGCATTTTCGAGGCTTAATCAAGTCAATCCCAAAGACACAAGCGGAGAGGAGATTGACTTTGTTATGGCAGTCGCTAAAGAACGCCTACCAGTGGCACTGTCGGCTAAACAAGTGGAAGAGGTGTCTGAGAGTGATCCAGAGATGGTTAGTCTGAGACAGTACATTTTAAGTGGGGACTGGTCTCAATGTAGGATGTCTGCGTATTTGTGTGTCAGGAATGAGCTATGCGTGTTAGGCAAACTTGTCTTGCGTGGCATCCGAATTGTCATACCGGAGGCTCTAAGGGGAGAGGTCCTACGTCTTGCTCATGAGGGTCATCAGGGCATCGTAAAGATGAAGGCACGCCTCAGAACAAAGGTTTGGTGGCCAAAAATGGACTTAGACGCCGAACGAGTCTGCAAGTCTTGTCATGGATGCCAGGTTGTAGGGGACTTACAGCCTCCAGAGCGGATGAAAAGAGTGGAACCATAGACTTGATGGGTCCTCTTCCGACGGGAGAAAGTTTTTTCGTAGTCGTGGACTATTTCAGCAGATTCTATGAGGTGGAAATCATGCGTTCGACCACATCCAAGAAAGTGGTGGATGTACTGACACAGATATTTTCAAGATATGGATGATACGTCTTAATGTTACGTAATAATGTTACGTCTTAAAAGACGTTCCTCTCAGACCACGGAATAGAATACCGGACATCTCCTCCGTTGTGGCCGCAGGCCAATGGGCACGTCGAGAGACAGAATAGAACGCTTCTGTAGGCTTTGAAAGTGGCTCACGTTGAAGGAAAAGAGTGGCGGGGAGAACTTAATAAGTTTCTGCTCGCGTACAGGAGTTACTCCTGCTTTCCTCGTGTCCGGTAGAGAACTGAAAACTAAATTTCCAGAGCTAAAGAGAGCTGATAACCTGTTGAATGAGGGTGTAAGAGACAATGATTGGAATCACAAGTTGATCCACAAGGCATCTGCTGGCAACAGACGAGGTGCTGTAGAAACTCCTGTGATGCCAGGAGACCAAGTTTTACTAAAGAGCACAAAAACGTCTGGTAAGCTTGAAGCAAATTTTGAGAGTGAGCCATACACAGTGCAAACTAAGGAAGGCCGTGAGGTGACTGTTCGGTCGAAAGAGGGTGTGGAATACAGGCGGAACAGTTCTTTTGTTAAACGTCACAACTCACCAGAGGATACACAGGAGTTAACAGAAAATGTAAGTGAAAAGGCTGTTAGCTCAGCAGTTGGAGAGGCTGTAAGCCCAGCGGTTGCCTCAAGTACATTGAAAGAAAGTACAGTAACATCACGACCCAGACAAACAATCAGAATGCCGGAGAAATACAAGGATTATGTACTTTATCAAGTAGACTCTGTTGACGCATTGAACCTGTGTTGAACTCTGGTAGACTTTGCTTAATTTTATAGTTTAGTAGAACGTGGCAGTGTCCTTCTAGTTGCGCAGTCCGTGTGGAACGGTTTTTCATACTATGTATTTTGTTGACATTTTCCTTTCACTATACTTTGTTTCTAAAGAAAGGAAGGGATGTAATATACCGGAAGTCCATAGAAATCGCGGGCTTACTTAGACTCATGGGAAATGTGAAACCATGCCCTTTGGTGTGTCATCGCGTGCCAGTGAAGTAAAGTTTACTGTTGAGTTTAGTTCAATCTGTGTGATTCGTTGGCCATCGGTACGCAATCTTTACAATAATAATAATCATAATAATAATAACAAGAAGAAGAAGAAGAAGAAATACTTTATTTCTTAAAAAAAGCATGTCACGCAAATCTCAATGCTTTTTACAAATACAGGTTAAAACATAAAGTTAAAAAAATAAAATTATTTATAAAATTTAAAAATATACGAATATGGAAATCAAAAGGCTAATTTAAAAAGATAAGTTTTTTAACTTCTTTTAAAGTCATGAATGGAACTGTTTTTAAGTCTTATATTGTCAGGAAGACTGTTCCATAATCTTGGAGCTGCAACACTGAACATTCGATCACCAGAACTGGATGTTCTGTTAGCTTTGATCCAGTCACCAGCCTTCCGGCCGCATTTTGCTCACGTTGTAGGTTTGCGATCTCAGCAACAGGCAAGCCGCAAAACAGACTGTTACAATTCTCAATACGTGAAGATATGAAGGCGTGGATCAATCGTTCAGTGGAGTGACTGTCAAGATACCTGCGGATCTTGTTCGTATGTTATTTAGAGCAAAAAACGCAGATTTACAGACATTGTTTATTTGGGACCTGAAGGACAGATGTTTATCAATTATGACGCTCAGATCACGAACCCCAGTCTTGGGGTGATAGTAACATTCCCAATATCGATATCAGGGCAAGTAGGACAATTTTTAGTGAAGTTTGAGTACATATGTATGATCTCTGTTTTGCCATTGTTGAGAACTAGTTTATTTTTTGTTTTGAACTGGCCGACAGCCTGTTCTCACCTCTTCTGTTCATGGATATGTGATTGTGCATTCCATTCATCGGAAAATATTTTGACGTGTAAATCACAACGTCTTCATCAGTCGAGGGTTGATTCAGTTCGATCAGGTTATGCTTTCAGAGCAGGAAAAAATGCTTTTCGATGTATTCGATACTTTCTGAATTTTGGGAGTTGTTTAATTTTTTTGGGTAGGTCCACATCATCAGTAGCAGCTGCCAATACTGGAATCTGCGTTATGAAATAGAGTCTGTATATATGGACTTATTACTGGGCTATCCCCTCCCCTAGGGGGTAGCCCAGTTCAAAAAATCGGTCGCCTGGGAAGTTCCCTATATTCTGCGATTTTATTGGTCTTAATAAGCTCCCTTGGGATTTCATCGGCTGGTCTAAGGCACCATCCACACTAATGCATTTTTGTTTGAAAACGCATACCTTTAATTTTGATGCATTTCATCTATCATCCATACTACAACGCTCGAAAACGCTGACGAAAACGGTGGCTTTCGAAAACGGCTTGCAAAATGGAGACTTTTGAAAACGCCCGGTGTTGTGTTTATGGGTGAAAACGGAGACTTTTGAAAACGATGACTTCAGGGAGCAGAAAGCGTTTGAAACGAATGAGTGTGGATCGTTAAAAGCAAAGACTTTAGAAAATGATGACTTAAAAAGCGTGGGAAAATTTTAACAAGAGTAGTTTACATCGTTTTGAGCGTCATAATGTGGATAGCAATACGAAAACGATGGTTTGGATGAAAATATTCTGCTTCGTTTTCGCCCAGATGAAAACGACTACTTGTGTGGATGGGGTCAAAAACACAGGTAACGGGTCCAACACCAAAAATGTCTCCTCGCCCTAAAACACTCTTCAAAAATGTTGTTTCAGGTCTAGGGGAAATGTTTTAACTCGGTTGTTCATAAGTTGAGCATGGACTTCTAGTATTGAGCTGTGAACTTTGACCTGTGTTTTAAACCGCCTTGATTTTTCATTGGCTTCAACGGGAAATGAATGATGTATGCTTCGCGACATCGCACGTGAAACTCCTCAAACCGACAACGATGTCGCTTTTCTTTTGGTGAGATACGATGGCCCAGGAGGGTCACAGTCCAGTTTTAATTTTGCACTTCGTCGCCAGTTCTCTCACAGGTCACAGGCCATTGTTTTACCAATATAGACAGTATCCTAAAATTTCATAAAAGCTAATCTTTGGCCTAATTTAGGCCTAAACAAAAGCTTTTAGGCCGAAGGTTAGCTTTTAGTCCTCCTTTGATATACTTTTCAAATTGCCAGTTCCATTTTTGTCCAAAAAGAATTTCCATGCTACAGTTTACGAAAAATGATGGGACGGTTCCCATCCAGTGAAAAAGCCGCCTCTTCCTTTCATTTCCTGAGGGTTGTTACCTGTTTTTTACTAAAACTCACGGCAGAGTACTGGGACTAGTTGCGCATGCGCATTCTGATTGAAGTGATGTCAGATTGCCATTGAAAATAACATATCCTCCACTAAAGATCAACTGGATGACTATTTACCAACCCTAACTAGTATATATAAAATCATTACTGAATAGTGGCTAATGCTTGATTTTAGCGGAGCACCATAATTAAGAAAATATTTGGTTTTATAGCCATGACGTCATCGATCGTCCGTACGTAAGTCCGCACATACGTACTTACGCCACCCGTCTATGTATGCCAATGTGACCAGTATCATACTAGTTAACAGCATTAATATTATCAGCATACATCTTTGATATTGGACATCCATATTTTGATCAATTGGCACCTGTCAAAGCAAGGCATCTGCTGACCAGTATCATGTGACCATATCGCAGGCTCAAGCTTAGAGCACCAATCCGGTGTGGCCAAGACATCACGCATGCGCACAACCATTTCACTCGGTCAATTAGCAGCCATGGACAGCTGTTTCGGCCTTTTGGGCCTCATCAGCATGGCGTAGCTAACATACCAGGCAGGTGTTTTTAGCAACCCTGTAAGTGGCAGCTTCACATTGGCCACACCGGGTTGTTGTTAGCGTGTGTCACCTTGCTTTTATTGTTGTTTAAGATATCGCTTCCAAATTTTCAGTTATGATTGTACTACTCCAAATACAGTGTGAGAAATTTTTCGTTTGTCTCCGGAGCCTGATTTTATGGCACTTTTTTCTGCCAAAATTAAGTATGAGATGAGAGTTTCGACTTTGGTACGTGATATTTCCTTCAATTCTTAACAAATCAAAAATTCCTTACACTGTATTGGAGTGCATTCATTTGTGACTCGATGCAACAAAGTGCAGTTATTTTTGCAATAAAGTGAAGGGGAGGAGCTTCTGCAGCAGACACGGTCGTACTGAGTTTGAGGCCTCAAAACTAAAAGGCAATATTAAATTCCGAAAAACTAAATAATTCAATCTATTAGCTTTAATATTTTAATATAGTTTGACCCGAAACAATAAATAGAGGAGCGACAATTGACAATCGACAATTACCGAGACCTTCAGTGAAAGGGCAATTAATCGAACTTTCCCAGGTTCGAGTCCTGTGATTGGGAAAATTAGGAATTACCGATAACCGTCTTTTCAGAGGTAGAGGATAGGTTGGAAAAAAGTAATTCATAGAACCATTCATGCAATCTATTTATAGGGCTCTTTGCCTTAAGGACGGTGCCTACTATTGTTATTGCGCATACGTTCTGCGCATCTACGGATACTCGGATTTCCTATCGGTGATGCTTACTAATACAGGGATATTTTTGCGCAGTTTGAAACTACCCGGAGAAAGTAGATCTTAGTAAGTACTCTTGGTATCCAAAAAGAAAATTGGGGGTAACCATGCATTTTTCAGAGATAATAAAGCTTCAATTTGCGAAAGAATGCCATACATTGCTTTGTATTTTAAAGCTTTTTACAAATATCATTCGTGAATTATCTTTGAAAAATGCGTGGTTACCCCCAATTTTCTTTTTGGATTTTAATAACACTTGTTAAGATCTACATTTCCTGCATAGTCACACACCGGGGCAAAAATATCGTTAATTAGTAGGCACCGTCCTTAAGAGCTTCCTTGGTAACCATTGTCTTTCTGTAGTTAAGTGCCACCCCCCTTAATCAATCGCGACTTTTTGACATTCTCGTCTCCAGAGTCGCCCGGCCCTTTTGGCCGCCAAAGGCTGAGCACGAATTCCCGCTGGCCAAGGCAAGCGATGGGATCTGGGAACCACTTGATAAAACTTGTTTGGGAAATCGCTTTGCCACTGTGGGCTCAAACGATGGTGAAATAACATGGCCGACGGAATTGAGACTTGCCGGCAAATTCTTTTAGAAAGATTTCCATCGATAGATGAAGATCTTTTCCAGTATGTAACAGGTAAGTATTTGTTATTAGTATTCTCAAAGCAAACATGTCTTTTAGTAGTTTACTTGGTTTTGTGTTGTTCGATCTTGTGTCAGTACAATTTTTTATCTATAAGCTTATATAATTAAAGCTTAAATTGAGAATCACGTCGGATTTTATGCTGATTAAAATGTTGCCTTAACGGTGTGGTGTTTTAAATATTATGACAATCCTTGTTAAATTGAAGTGTTGTAACAATGAAGATTTGCTTTGAGAAATTGAATTGTTCAACTACAGACATCCCCACGCTTTGATATATTTTGCTTCTCTAGTTTTCTAAGGGCGCGTTCGATTGACCCTATTCCGGAATAGGAATACATGGAATATAAGTCAGAAATCCTTCGTTTTTGCGGAGATTCACATTAAAATTGTCAAACATCTGCTAAAATGTTACTTTAAACATATTTTGAACATCCTTGCTGCTTCGAAACGCGCCAAATATACCGTTTTAATCATCACTCCACGTACATGTATTCTTATTCCGGAATAGGATCAATCGAACGCGATTTAAGTCGTACCATAGGTGGCCCAAGCTCGCGTTACGCACAAGACGTGGCTGTGAAAAGCATCACGTCAGCAACAACACTGTTCAAGGCAATTTTTTTGCTTTGAGTTAGTTTCACGACAAAGGAGCAAAGAAGCGAAATGTTATCAATGAATGAACGCAATAAAGTAAGTTCACTCACATTGTTTAACTGTTTTGGACGTTGTTATTTGAGAGGCTGTCTTAATCTTCTTAAGACGAAGTCAAGGCTAGACACAGCGATTCGCAAAGAAATGTTCTTGAAAGCCTTTCTTTCGCTGAAAAGCGAGTTCGCTGGTCCGTTCACATTTCAACACCAGAAAGTTGTCCGCCAATGCTTGTGCTCGTCTTTTCAACTACGGGACTGAAATGAGGGATCTTGACCGTGTGCAAGTGCCACTTAACCCTCCGGTACAAAGTCGAATCCGGTTGGTGAAAATACAGAACCCATTAGCCCACATATATTTTCACAAGCAGGATTTGACTGTGTACCAGAGAGGTAGGTGGCACCTGCACGCAGGCAAGATCCCTTATTTCAGTCCCATAGTCGAAAAGAAGAAATGTGAAAATGTGATAGAAATCTTTCTCATTCTAGCCGAGAAGATGATACTTTCAGCAAGCTGATCAGACAAGGAGGAACGCAAACAATGCTCTTTACTTTCGAAGGAAAAACAGAGCAGCAAACTCGCTTTTCAGCGAGAAAAAGTTTTTCGTGTATATTTCTCCCTGAATCGTCGTGTCCAGCCTTGACTTCGTCTTAGGATGATAATGACAGCCTCTCAAACAACAACGTCCCAAAACAGTTAAAAAGGCTTGAAAAGACAAAGCAAGGTGACTTAACTCACTTTATTTCGTTCATTCATTGATAACATTTCGCTTCTTTGCTCCTTTGTCGTGAAACTAACTCAAAAACAAAAAAAATTGCATTGAACAGTGTTGTTGCTGACATGATGCTTTTCACAGCCATGTCTTGCGCGTAATGTGACCTTGGGCCGCCTCTGGTCGTAAATGTTATGTCATCGCATGTAAAACAATGCAGTGCAATTCAAATTACCTTCTTTGTTTATTGCACAAACATTTCAGTGATGTCAAAGTGCCTTTTAAAAAGATTTTGCCCAGGCGTAAGTGGCAAGTGAAGGATTGTGTGTGGTGGACTGTTGGGGTATCAGTAACTTTGAGACTTCCATAACCATGCTGCACAAGTCAGCTCAAAGAGATCTTGGCGTGGTGGCACAACACTTTTTATTCACATATGAATAACATCAGAATAAATTAAGTAACTGAAGTTGATTTTTAAGCTGTAACAAAGTACAGCACACTGCAAGGGGAAATAATATTATGCATCATTAATCTCAGATATTCTTGAGAGTGGATCAGATGACTTTGAAAGTGGCGAGGACATACATGATGCGGTAGGAAGCATTTTGGCCGAAGTAGCTGGTGAAGAAGGAGACATTATTGACATTTGTAATCAGTTGTTGAGTGGTTTAAAGTGGTAAGCTTATGGCAGGTTTTGGTAAAGTTAAGTGAAATCTGATCAAGAAGAAAATTAATATGAATGGCTATTAATTACATGTAGGAAAAGTATTCACTAACTCCTCATGTTTATGTAGTGGCCCTTGTGTCTTTGGTTCTCCTTGTTAAATGATTTAAAATTTACGGTCGCTTGCAACTACCTGTCCACACGTGTGACAAAAACATGTTCTGCCGGCCAATTAAAATTCAAAGTTTTGACAATCAAACTTCAAAGTTTACCAGCCCACTTTTTGAACGTTTTGGCATCACTCTGCAAACACTTCACGGCAAGCAAAGTCAGCAACGCGTACAGGCATTTTGTCTTTTGCAGTTTTGAAAATCTGAATGAATGATAGGAAATCAATAGAGGAATTTCTGTCCGATATCGACTGTGATCTTTTACAATATGCAGGGGAATTAAGGAAGAAAGGGTTCACCTCAACAGTGTCTGTGCAGTATCTGACAGAAGAAGATCTTCATTTTTTCCCTGAAGGTCACAAAAGATTAGTCTTGAACCTGATTGCTAGGCTAAGAACGCCTGAGAGGGTAAAAAGCAGCTTGAAGAGTCAAAGAACGTGAACTCAGCACTTAGAAAGCCCTGATTCAAATTTGAAATCTCCTGCACTAAAAAAGGTCTCTAGGTCGGGCTCAAATGATGATGCAGGTGAATATCGACTACTGAAAACTAAAAAAGGTCTCTACGTCGGGCTCAAATGATGATGCAGGTGAATATCGACTACTGAAAACGAGTGGCGTTTCTCTTCCAACAAGCAGGCGTCATTTACTTAGCCCATCTGAAAGGTTCATTGATGCAAAGTGGCAAGAATTAAAGTTTCAACTTGAGGAAGCAAATGCTAAAAGAAAACAACTTGAAGAAATGTCTGCCAAGATAAGATACATGTATGCAGCTTCCACACTTGGAAATAGCGGTCAACGCTGTAGTAATTGTCATGAAAGAAATCACACAGTTCGCACCTGTCAAATGGCAAAATGTGAGTCAGTGTTTTTCTGTGGAGAATTGAGTAGGCATCCAGATGAAAAACAGGAGTTTCAGCCTGAGGAGAAAAAAAGGGAAATAGCAGCATTAGAAATGGCCGCTGCGAAAATAGAACTGAATTTGAAAGGATGCAAAGTGGCTTTCTCCCGAGTAAATAATTCTTTGAATAAACACATAGAGGAAATTTTACTTGAAGAGTTTCCCCATGAATACTTTCAAAACAATTCCAAAAAGTGGTTGAAGCTTCAGCAAAATATAGCCTATGTATGTGAAAAAATCAATAAAAGCCAGTGGTGTTCCAAGACGCGAAGTTGTGAAATCAATAATTGGTCAACGAAAACATTAATTTTTGAAGATGAACAGCGCCTTGACATCTCCATTCCATCATACGTGAGGTCAGAAAAACCACGGAAGCAGTCTGCAAAGCATAAAGCATGGGCAAGCTTTGGGATTACTTGTCCTGATCAAATAGAGCTGACAGGAGTTTGGGGCTTTGAGAACTTGCTTCTAACATCTAGAGAAGAAGAGGACGAGCAGATCTCAATGGCAACTAGATTGTCACTGACTGATGACATGCCATTCACTCCAAATCAAATGCATGCCACAGGAGAAGGTGAGGAGGCAAAAGAGGC
>OX421446.1:40051150-40071150 GCA_949126865.1 Montipora capitata | reverse complement strand
CCTCGCGCTTGCATCAAACCGGGTTGTTTTGCTCGGCGGCCGTTGTGCCACAAAGTGAATCTACCGAGTTGTGTAGCTCGGCGGCCGTTGTGCCACAAAGTAAATCTACCGAGTTGTGTAGCTCGGCGGCCGTTCTGCCACAAAGTAAATCTACCGAGTTGTGTAGCTCGGCGGCCGTTCTGCCACAAAGTAAATCTACCGAGTTGTGTAGCTTGGCGGCCGTTGTGCCACAAAGTAAATCTACCGAGTTGTGTAGCTCAGTGGCCGTTGTGCCACAAAGTAAATCAACCGAGTTGTGAAGCTTGGCGGCCATTGTGCCACAAAGTAAATCTACCGAGATATGACGCTCGTCGGCGCCATTTCATCATGACTTGTGATATTTACGGCATTGAAATCAACAAACTGAATTTATTTTGTCCAAGCGTTCAGCACAGAAAAGTAATCGTAGGTCTTTAATACCACAAGCTGAAAAGACTTGCAAGTAACAGTTTCATTTTAGAGTAATTTTCAGTAGTTGTCTACTTGTAGAATTCCAAATAAATAGTTAATGATTACGTCTAACAAGTTGTCACGTTCATAGATGCAGTACAGTGGAATTAGATCGTTATATCGAGGTATCATTATAACGAGACTCCCGATATAACGATATTGCCTTAAAATAACCGAAAATATCTTTATATCGGGGTAAAATTGACATGTGCTTTTTTACTACTGTACATATTGTTTAATTAAACTTGTAATGAGTATCAAATGACTCAAAATTTGCAAAGCATTAGACGTTATCAAGGTTACACAACAAAGTCTGTGGTATGAATCGTAAAAGGGAAACAAAACAAAACAAAACTTAAACATTTGAAGTTGTATCTGTGTACTGATGCTGTAATATCGTTATATCGGGGAAGATTTTACGCTCGGTACGCTAAGAACTCAGCGTTATATCGGGAATATCGTTATATTGAAGATCGTTATATCGGGGTTCTGTCCCATACATTTTACTGTAACTTTTGCCGGGACATAGCATGTTTATCTTTTTGACCGGGGATATCGTTATATCGAGGATCGTTGTATCGGGGTTCCACTGTAATAACATTTCCCTATCGCATGAACCATCCACCCTTCCCCCTCAGTTGCTACCTGTACCAAACCTGTACCGTCCTACAAACATCGAACGCACTCGCCTAAGCTTCGATTACCCCTAGTTTTAGCTATATCAAATCTACAGCTGTAAAATTTATGCTTTTACTTTGCACTATACATCAAATTACACAATTACATTGCTTTTACCTGTATGAATAATTATATTTTATTTACATGTTTTTTTGTTTTTGTATTTTGTACTGTACATAATTAACTTTAATTTTGTATTGAAGTGGTTTGTTTCAAAAGATGTAAATAACAACAACAACAACAACAACAACAACAATAACAATGATAGTAATACTGATAATGATATGCTTTCGGTGTTTTGGCCTTTTTTTATATATAATTTTTACTCTTATGCTGCCTTAGTGTCAAAAATGTTGTTTTTTTTGGCCCTAAACGTATGGTGATGAGACCATGTTGCTGCGATTTTCATAATTCTGCAGAATTTCACCTTCAAGCGGAAATTTGATTGATGAAAACCAAAACGCAGTTTGGCCATTGGCGCTTAAGGATGAATTCCGCAGAATTATGAAAAACGCAGCAAGTGTGACTTGCTTTTGTATTTTTCTATGACATGTCCAGTGATCAATCATTATGATAGAGTTGGTCTGATAAATGGTTATATTGTTTTCTGTTAAACCAGGGTTTTGTTGAAAGAAGCAGACTTGTCATTAGTGTTTGGTAGACGATATGGTTTAGTGGGAAGAAATGGTATTGGAAAGACAACACTAATTAATATGCTCTCAAGGTATTAAACCAGGCCATACTTCTGTGTGCACACAATTAATGTGTCATTCAAACTGTAATTTCGTTTGGTGAAATAATAATTATTTCTAATTACTACACTGTAGAGAACAACAAGACATGTAGATTCCTTGCATAATTGGCGACTAAATATATATTTTTTTTCAATGTAAGAGAAACCTTTCAAATGTACAATGCTCATGCATTGCAATGCACACATTCAAGGGAATTTATGTTTTAAGATAACACCAAAAGATCAAATTAGTCTTGATAGAGAAGAGTAATAAAATTGTGTAGCTTGCTAAATGTACATGTAGTCTAATGAATTGAAAAATAGAATAACTGCATGGAAGAACTACCGCCTAACTAAATTTAAGGTCATACATGTAATACAGAACAATAAATTATTGTTCTGAAGTCTGTTCCATATTCAACATATTCTGGATTTGTGAGAAGGTAGGACGAATTCTCAAATTCACCACTTTTTACAAGAATGCAGCTTTTACCTGAATGCATTGCATTTGTTCTGAAACATACACTGTAATAGTAAACATCCATACCTGCTTACATCCATTTCTCAATTCTGCCAAATAATTGCCAAACTGCATAAATTTAAGCTTCCATCCATTAAAATTGTGAACATCACAGGGAGGAATGACTTTGCCTTCAGTGTATTCTGTGAATCTAAAAGCTGTGGGAGCCATGGCTGCGACTCATGAGTGCCAATATGGTGAGCCATGCAAGTCAACATATAAAAAGGGGAGGGATGCTTGTCATCTCGCTTAGGGGTGTAAATTTCGGATTTTGGTCTCACTTAGTGTGTTCTGGGCAAAACATGATCGTGTGTACAGTACTGTGCAAAAGTAATGCAAGTGAAATGCACAAATTTCGTTCTTTGTCTTTCACGAAGCCAAAACCTTATCTAATTCCAATCGCTGATCCAGTTCATGAAGCAAAACTCGGCAGCTGTAATGCTGCCTCTACAGAAAGAATATTCACGTAGTCACTCGAACTTTCCTAATAAAGTCCCAAGGCATAAACAGAGGGACTATTTACTTACAAATTTGCAACGAATTTTCGGGAAGAACGAACTATGATCGCTCGAAAATTCGCAGCGCATTTTTGGGATGAGTGAACTATCACTCGAAAATTCGCCGCGCATTTTCGGGGAGCCTGAATTATCGTTCGAAAAATCACACCAATTGAAACAATAGGCGTTGCGAAATTGTGGCGAAAAATCAGTGAAATATCGTTTCAAACTAAATTTCCTCGAAAAGCTGCGAAAAGCCATGAATTTCATCGGAAATTACTTGCATTACTTTTGCACAGTACTGTAGTAGCTGTGAAGGTCTCCTTTAAGGTTGTGGGTGGAGAAATATTGAAGTGTATATTTACACTTTTACATCTCTTCACGTAGGTGAAAGTATTAGATAACAATGTCTTTGTCATCATTAAAAGTCACTGTATTTTTTATTTCTCTTTGTTTTAACACAGTCTCTTTTAGGGGTAAAAAAAAAGCCTGGGCCATGCCCAGATTGGTCTCCTTTAGGGGTTTAATTTAGAATTTCTGACAAGCATTCCTCCACTTTTTATATGGGAGTCCCCCACCCACCCACCCAGGTATTAGGTAGACAGTGAAAAAGCCAAATTGAACTGGTTTGAAAAATTTTAAACCAAGAAAGAATTTGAACCACTTCATAAATTATACGTTTTGAATTCCTTTTGGATCACAAGTTTAACTGACATGTATTTCTTGTGTTCGTGAATTTTTTGTAAAGCTACATGTACTGTGTGGATACTCTGAATTAGAGACTTTTAAAGTACAGTATATGAGATGCAATTTTTGGTGTCTTCAAGCATTGTAATAAATGTTTTGTGCCATACATGTATACAATGTGCAATCTTCAGTGACTGTTAATATTTTCTAATATTTTCTTATTTGCAGGCGGGAGTTATTTGTTCCATCTCACATTTCCATTCTCTGTGTTGCACAAGAGGTACTATCTATATCAACACTAGTTTAATTATAAAAAGCTATAAAAAGCTGTAATGTGACTTAATTCAACTGACAATGTTTCAGTTAAGTGTTGTATTCTTTATCATTGTGTAGCAGTAGAATAAATTTTTACAATGTATCCTTTAATTAGTACCCTGAGTTTCATTTTGTTTACAGTACGTACTCTTACAAAAAGGAAATTTCCTAGAAGCTGCAGGAAATAATTAATTTTTCACAAATAATAATATTGTTTGTATTTTATATTGGGTCCAATCTCAAAGTCATGTTTGTTTCATTGACTGATTAATGTACCAGTAACCGCAAGAAAACAATTTGCATTTAATATAGATATAACAATAATAATAATAATATATAATAATAATGAAATGACGATCATGGTGATGATTTCAGTGTACATGTATTTTGCTCCTGACCATTAATTATTTATTTCCTAAATTTGTACTTGTACCTGTTTGCTTTAAAAACGTCAGGTCCGTGGTGATGAGACGCAAGTTCTTCAGAGTGTCTTAGAATGTGACACTGAGAGGGAAAAACTCTTAGAGGAGGAGAGAAACCTTCTTTCCCTTACACAGGGAAGGTATGATCCAGAAGTACATCGTATCAGTAATGGTAATAAATCTGATCTCATTAACAAGTTGGCTGACTGTTGGCCAGCATGCTGATTTAATTATTATTGAATATTTGAGATAACTGTATAATGACCTGAGTAGTTCTACATCTGCCTCTGACAAAATATGGCCTTTTGGTACAGGAAAATCCCGAGAAAGCCTTTCTTGCCCAACGTCCACAATCTTGGACAAAACTGTTGAGACAGTAACACAAATTCGCCTTCATTTTTAAACATCCCTACTTACTCTCCCCTTCCCACTCCCCTCCCCTCCTCAGTCAATGTTGCTGAGTATCGTCATATGTTCTACAGTATATTTCTGCCCAAGAGAAATCAACATTGAGGTGGAAGGGGGGGGGGGGGGGGGGGGGAAAGGGCAGGTTTCAAGCGGTAGATTTGGATAACTTGTTGGAGTACCACAGATGTTCTTTTGTCTCAACAGGTTTTGTCCGAGATTGTAGGTGTTCACATAAATTATTTTTACAAGATCTTTGATTTCACAACTACTTCTAATATCATGCACTTCTTACAACTTGGGAACTTGATTTAGGTAAAATTATTACATGTACTAATCCAAAACGTGATTGAAATTTTTCTTTCTCTCTATTATTTCTTGACCACAAATCAACATTCAGAAAACTAACAAAGATGAAAATGACCCTTACATGTAGATATAGCACTACAGAAAAACTACCTAGTCCATTAAATTATTCAAACACTTAAAATATAGCGAAACGTTTTAAGTGCACCTCAACTCAATTATTTTTCATCCACCAAGAGCAAACATGTTTTGCCATTCTTACCTCGAAACTTCACTTTTTGTCTGCCTGGCAAGACATGCAAAGTTATCATTGAAACTAGTAGTAATTTGGAACCATGACTGTGATGTGATGTGAGAGGCATGGCTCTATTCTCAATGTTACATCACAAACTGCTTTGCAATGCAAAATGTCTTTGAAAGCAGGAATGCAAAGCAGTTTGTGACACAAAATTGAGAATACAAATGTAGACCCAGGGCTCTCATGTCACATTGGTGGGTCCAAATTACTGCTTGTTCTGCCAAGTTTACATGGCTTACATACACTGTACAGAAAAAGCTAAAATCTGGGACAGGATGATGACATAATTTATGTTTGCTTTGGATGTGGAGATTTATATTAAAAATAAAAATTATTTGAGTTTATGTGCACTTTAATACAGAGCTAATAAAGCCTAATTATAAAGAAAAATGGATGCAGTGTTTGTAGACAAAAAATTAACCACTTCAAACACATGTACCAATACAGTAAAGTTGTTTTCTTTCCATTTAGTCAAAAAAATGAGGCTTCTGCTGACAGTGCCAGTGCTAGATTAGCACAGGTTAGTGTTGGTTTCGTGTAAAAACACATAATTTTCATTGTCAGTATAATAATTAATAATAATAATAATAATAATTTAATCATTTCTATCGTCTCCCATGCCTTCCACCAGTACATCATGGGTAGCATAGATCTGGTGGAGCTAGGTTTTTAGCTCTCTTCTCCTCTCCAGGAAGTTCTTTGTCTGATGCTTTATCCTTACTTAATTTTTCTTTTCTCACGTCAATCCAATCGCTCAATTATTGATTTCTGTTATAACACAAGTGTAAGCATTTTAATACCCTTATTATCATTATTTTTGTTGTTGTTGTTGTTGTTGTTATTATTATTATTATTATTATTATTATTAAATAAACCTAATTGCTATTCATAAAATCCTCAATCTACATGTAAATACTAAAACTTCTATTCACTATGGAAACACTTAAATGTAATAAAACGCCCAGTATCCTTATTTAAAAAACTTATTAAAGCGCCTCACAATATTGAGTGAGCTTGTAATGACTGACTTCTTTATCTGCAGAGCTATATTGTGTCACTAAGTGCCTTCCTGACATCTCTTGAGTAACCTCATTATTATTATTATTATTATTATTATTATTATTATTAAAATATACGATCTTTATTATTATTATTATTATTATTATTATTATTATTATTTCCAAAAGGTCTTGATAGTAGCAGACAAATAAAGAACTTTAAGAAAACGACGAAACTTTTCAGTTTGTAATACATGTTATTGTGATTATTAGTACCATTATTATCATTCTTTTTTTTAATTGTTATTGTTATTGCTTTTTTAAAATGTCCTGGGCATTTTGTGACTTTATTGACGTGTACATGTACATGTATATTTACATGAAGGATTGGAAACTCAATTTGCTACTTGAATGATGTGAAGTCCAGCTGTCCATTCTTTTCTTTAGGTTTATGCAAGATTGCAGGAAATTGAAGCTGATAAAGCTCCAGCAAGGTAAGCTTATCATGATTTGTAATCAAGAGAAAATACTAATTAAAAGAAACGAAGAAGAACAGATGGAACGCCAAAGAGGCAGGCTGGGTCATGACATTAGGCTGATTTAGCAACAGAACGGGAACGTCAGTGGCGACGTCTCGCGCAGCAAAACTACCAATGAGAATAAAGTATAGAGAAGAAAAGAGTGGAGTCTACTCTATTCTGAATTCTCATTGGTGTTTTTTCTGCACGCGCCGTCACCACTGACGTTCCCGTTCTGTTGCTAAATCAGCCTATTATAGTCTCCCCACTGCTTTCTGTATTGACATTTTTCACTTCCCATGGATTAAATGAAGCCAGAAAAACTGTTTTATTCAACCTAGGCTATAGCTCACCATCAAACTTGTTCTTTTATAAAGAGAAAACATTGTGCATAAAAACACTCTAACCCCTGTACTGGCCCCATTGACTGGCAAAATCGTCTGGGATTACCGGAAGAAAGTAAAATGTGTAACTGTCAATCTTAGAGGGGAAAGGATTAAAGGGGGTTTAAGCAGTTTTATATGTTAACCTTCTGACCCCTTAACTGGCCGCCATTGACAAGTAAAATTGACTGGTGTTTGATATATACCATGGGGAAGAGGATATTACATGGCCGCTTGGAGATGCGAAATTTCTCTTCTCGTAAATATTTCAACACTCGAAGAGAAAATTTCGTAAACACCACTGAAATACTAAATCATTTCACGAAAGGCATCAAAAGCGTGATTTTCATATGTAACCATAGCAATAGCGATCTTTTCACATGTGAAGATGTCATGTTTTCGCGCGAAAGCTCACTTGGTATCTCATTGGTGTTTTTATAATAAAGTGAAATGTGTACAGCTGTAAGTGTCAATTTTAGGAGGGTAGAGTTAATTCCAACGCAATTGAACAGAAATTGTGGCAAGTACTCCAGTAATAATTATTTAGCATTGTACATGTACATATTAGCATACTGTCTTTTCAGTAATGTGGTCTTTGCTTTTAAACTAGAGTGTTTGAAATTGGACTGTTTTCTCGGTGAAATATTCAGTGTATGAGCTGTCATTAAAAGGCCGTCAACCTGCCAGTTGGAATAATTTGCACTGTAACATGGCAGAATGGTATCAAATAAATTATTATTATTTATTGCTTTCCCACCAAAATGCACTTGCTGTAGTTGCTGCCACATTGAGCGAGCCTGAGGCAAACAAATGAGGCAGCTCTCTAATAGGGATAAAAAAACATTTTTCCTCTTAATGCAAGGGATTTTGGTCAAAGGTGCAAGGAATTGTGGTTATGTGCAAATGGAGGAATTAAGATTCACAGCATCATCATCAAAGCCTGCTCTGTTTTTCATCCTCAAACTATAGATAGTTTCACTGTCACGCAACAAAAAAATAAATTCAAAATCGTTCCAAGGAAAAAGGCCAAGAACTTGGAATTTTGTAGCTAGGAAACAAATCTTTTAACCACCTCTCCAATTCTCAGGTCTGTGTGGTACATTGTTTCGGAGTTATTTGTTGAAGTGTTTCAAACAACTTTATAGAGTTTTGTATGGAGACTCCACATGGTCCACCAATATGGTGGCCTGTTAATAAATGGAAAACATCTGGGGTTCACTCTGCGATGAAAGTTCTTATTTTTCCCTCATGAGATGAAATACATGTGTTTGAACACATCTCCTAATGTACTTGAAAGGCTCAAACTGCTGAGATTAAAAGGGATGTAGACATTTTTTTTTCAACCAAATAATTTCATGGTGTCATGCACTGTGACAATCAGGTAATCCAAAATGCTGTATTTTCAAAACGAAAGGCGTCATGAGACTGGAAACTTGGAAAAAGATTTATTTCTAGGTCATCTCTAACCTTCTTTAGATAACAATTCAGGAGACCTTGCAATTTTCATTTTAGAATTTGATGAAGTCACTGTGAAAAACCATCTATGCTTTTTTCTTCTCTCAAGTGGGGTCCAGAAGGAGGTCCAGTTGGGGTTCCAGGTTGGGGGTCTCCCTTCAATTCAATGCATGAACCATCATTAAATCACCGCAAGCATAATTCAACATCTCCCTTCCCCTCGGCAGCATTTTTACCATTTTGGTAAACTAGTGGATACGTCATTACCAGCAAAATAATGGTCCTGACAACACCCAACATTTTATCACTTTCTTTCAGGGCCTCTTCTATACTTGCTGGACTTGGCTTTTCAACAAAAATGCAAGGTCAACAAACAAGGTAGAAAGTTAATAATAATTATTATTGTTTCAAGACAATGTTATTTTAGCTCACTTTACTTGTAGTTTGGTGCAACTGGTCTTTGTCTTTGATTATGTTGAGGAAAAAATCAAGGTCAACATGGGTGCAAGGCATATGTGAGTTAAGAGACATGTATCTACAGTGTAGCGTGAATAAACTACAGTGCTTAGATTTACACTTTCCCATGAACTTTGATCATTTAGTATTCTTCATTTTTGACTCATCACACAGCAAGGGTCCTGTGCAATCGGTATAAAACTGCAAGACTGAAATTCAAATTTGTTGGTGGCTTCTGTTTATTAGCTTCTTAACAAATATTGTTTGTTCCAGTCACTGGAGCATCACTATAGTTTCATCTAAAATTTGATGGGTATGACTTGTAGAACCCGCAGACCAGTGATGCACATTGTACATCAAGAAGCTAATTAGTAAACAACTTATAGTTAATAGAGTGTCCAACTGTTGTTACAGATGTTGTAGGTTCAAATCCTGCGTAGGACTCTGATTTTTCAAATGTCCTTTTGACCCATTGCCAAGCAATATAGCATGTCATGATGCATTTAGGATGTGGAGGACATAAAAGCAAGAGAAATCTCTCTTGTTTGAGTCAATAATGAATTTGTTAGACACTTTCTTTCATCTTACCCACAGAGAGTTATCTGGTGGTTGGAGAATGCGGCTTGCTCTTGCAAGGACACTGTTTAGTCGGTAAGTTGCAGCTTTCACATTAAGTAGTTACCTATGTCTTGATTATTGTGTAAGGATCTTTTTTTGGTAATTTGTGTACCCAAGCTTTAGCTTTTAATTAATGAGTACAGTGAATTGGCTGAGAGTTTCATACCAGTTCTTACCACAAAATAATATGAACTATCAATTATGTGTATTTAATTTTTTTAATTTTGGCCAATTGAAGTCAATATTTTGTTGGTCTTGCTTTTCAGGCCAGATCTCTTACTTCTTGACGGTGAGATGATTTCTCTTCTTGGTCATTTGTTAAGGAAAAAGGTGGTATTTTATCCTTTAGAAGTCGAAGAGATAGATATTGAATTATCATTATCATTATCATTATCATTATCATTATTGGCAGTGAAAACGGAAGGATGCCATAGATGTTAAACAGAGATAAGGTGCCTAGTGTGTAACAAACCTCTGTGAACCTAAAACAACACATTGTGAAACCCTTAGAAAATAAAATAAGCATTAGGACCCGAAATTCGTAAGCTAACTTTTAAAATCCACGCACCGCGCAAACCCTACAATGTCCGAGGCTATCTACACTATTTAGCACATATCTTGAAAGATCTTGCGATATGCAGGGTGCTTTAAACGACTGCTTTCTGCATTTGCAGCAGGACGTCTTCCGCTCTCTGCATTCCCAGCATCTCCCGCACGCTTTTGGCCGTATCCTTGGAGTAGCCGTCCAAGACATCCATTATGATATTATGTTGGGTTACTCTATAACCAGGGAATTGTTGGGACAGCTCCCACCGCAGCGGTGCATACATGTATTTACTGGTTTTCTCTTGGTGCTTCTGCACTTGGTTTAGGGGCGGGTCATCTCCGGAAGGGTGACTCTTCTTGTCTCCATATCCACGATCCTCACATCAATGCGATTCGCTCTCAGTTTGGTGTTACGTGCAAACAAGGGAACGTCCCAAAAAGCAGTTGCTCTTTCATTGTGATGTACTGGTTTAGGAGTTGTTTGGGAGTACCAGGGCAAAGTTTTCTCTATGAGCTTAAGATCACAAGGAGTTCGAAGAAAAGAATCTTCAGAACCCCATTGTGTCTTGCGAGGTATTTACCCTGTGCCAGCGCACTGCAACCTGATATTACATGTGGTAGACTTTCTTGGGCCTTCCCACATAAGCTACACTTGACATCCATTCTGGAAAGTATTCCTGTTTTGTTTTGGTGGTACAGCTTTGTTAAAAGTAGTTGGTCACATAGCTCGAAGATGCCCACGATAGTATAGGAGGTGGCAAGCCTTCACTTATGAATCCAACCGAAGCAGTTTACTAGATCTTCATCTGCCCACCGTTCTTTGAAGAACTTCCCTTGCCAGTGCTGGTCTCGTATCTCCTGTTCTCTCTTACCGGTACTCTGTTCTTTCTTCCGCCATTCCATCCCAACTACCTCGACCTTGATCTTCTCTCCTACCTCATTGTAAACCTCTGGGTCAGGGTATGTGAGCTTTAGACTTATGCCCATCTCCGCTGCATATTTCATTGCATCCTTTTTGAGAGATCTTCCAATTTAAACGCAATTCTCTTCAAACGCAATAGCCATGGACATAGTATCATCTCAGTTCGAGAAGAGCTAGACAGCGGCCTTCACTTTAGTCAGCTTGTACTCAGACTCCACAGACCTCAGGCCTCTACCTCCGGAAGTTCTGGGAAGGTGAAGAAGCTCCGTAGAAGCTGATTATTATTATGGAAGATTTCATTTTTGTTTTCATGAATCAATTACATAACTTGCGGACATGGGTCTGGGCTGGTTAAGTTACTCTTCATTATTTTCTCTACATTCAAACAGTTTCTACATATTCATAGAACTACTTAACTATATTTGCGTTCTGGCAGATAATCCATTTCTGACAGCATTCAATAAAGAATGACTGCTCTTTGTCAGTGTTCGTTATTGAGCTTAGTCCTTTCCTTAGCTCCTCATGGTAGCCTCCGAGAAAGTAAAAAACAATCTTTATTTTCTTACTTTTTAATATTTCTTGTAAAATTTTAGAAATGAAAATTGTTATTATTAGTTATTAATAAGACAGTTTTTTTAATTTTACATATTCAATTTTCAAGAACTACCCTTAGGAGCTCATTTTCTTGATGTAATCTATTTTCAGTTTTACTTGGCAAATAAAGATTATTATTATTATTATTATTATTATTATTATTATTATTATTATTATTATTATTATTAAAATATACGATCTTTATTATTATTATTATTATTATTATTATTATTATTATTTCCAAAAGGTCTTGATAGTAGCAGACAAATAAAGAACTTTAAGAAAACGACGAAACTTTTCAGTTTGTAATACATGTTTCAACAGAAACTTCTGCCATCCTCAGTTAGTTCGAATGCAAAGCGATGGAAGCTGAAGTTATAAATTATAAATAGAAAATGTCAATGTGAAAAATAGTAATTACTATTGTAAGCGGTCTTTTGATTGTCCTTAGTGGCCCTCAAATATCCTGCAAGAGTTTTCACCAGCATGTCTTCAATGTTGTTTGTTTTTTACAGGGATTTCCATATCTGTTACCAACTTTGTGTGGGGTAAATGGTAATTCAGAGCCTTTATGAAATTAGAACAAGACAGGTGGTTTTTCTTGGATACAGATCACAGGAATTTTCGGAAATGCCATCTACTGACAATCGTTTAGAGCGTGTTTCAATTGAGTGTTGTAAAACCAAAACCAAAGTAATTACTTTGGCCAATCAAAAAGGACGAAGACAATCCAGTAAACCAATCAAAACTCGAAGTAATTACACGTAGTCGACACAAAGTGCGGAAAAATGTGCACGTGCAAGCCACGATTGGTTTTGGTTTCACTTCTGATTGGTTGCAAAAATGGCGCGAAAACTTTGCACCAATCACTGAGTGAAGTAATGCAAAACCAAACCAATTCGCTAATTACTTGCGACACTCAATTGAAAACCGCTCCAGTGAAATTTGCCAAAGCAAAGACCAGAGTTAAGGCGACCTGTAGCCATGTTTTATTATTCGTGTGTAACCTGATTGTTGTTTTCTTGTTTAGAACCTACAAATATGTTGGACCTAAAAGCTGTATTATGGCTGGAAAAGTATCTTTTAGTGAGTTGTATGATTATTGCTGTGGTTTATTACTATAATTAGCGCCTAGAGAAATTTCTTTATTACAGAGTTGCATTTGTCAAAGTCAGACCTACATTACGTATTGTGTGTATCTGTTGATAGAATTGGCCATGCACTCTGATGGTTGTATCACATGACCGCACCTTTCTTGATGCTGTTGCTACTGATATCGTTCACATGCATTCACAAAGACTGGAAACATACAGAGGAAACTATGAGGTGTGTATCACATGAAAACATTAACTAAAGGTCATTCTTAGCCTTTTAAAAATGGGTATAGAAATGTGAGAAAAATCAAGAAAGGGATATCACACAACTGTTCAATTTTTTATAACCCCTCCCCCTCCGAAAGGAAATATTATACAAATAGTCAGATTTACATTTAGCGGACAGCCAGTGGTTTTCGTTTAGGTCTTTTATTGGAACTGTTTCCGAGTAGCTGAGTGGCAGCTATTGTTAGAATATTGTAATTTGCTTTTAACAGCTTCAATCAATCAGTCAATGTTTTGTTTGCTACAATACACCTTATTCCAAAATGGCCGCTGATTTATGCGGATACAAATTGGCCCTTGTTGCCTCGTTCAAGATAAAATATTCTTTTGAATTTTAAGCTTAAGAACGAGGCATCAAGGGCTAATTTGAATAAAAACAAAAGAATATTTAAATAGCGGCCATTTTGGAATAAGGTGTATACGAAATTGTATAAATTTTATTTAAGCGGCGAGGAGACCTCTAAAAAACCGTAAGGCTTATACTGAAAGGTCTCCTTGGTGATACGTGAATAAGAAATCAATTACAGCAGAAGGTGAGCGTAGAAAACGAAATGAAAAATTCAAACTGCTATTTTGATGGCTTCATGGTTACTGTTTATGTTATTTGCTTTTTATCGTGAGTAATATTTAATTATTAATGAAATCAGCGAACTGTCTTTTAAAGGAAGATAAACTGGAAAGAGATGTAATTGAAAGTCGGAAAGCATTCCAGATGATTTTTGGTCCTTGATAGAGTATAGTGAACTGCTTAATGTTTGTCCTGCACATATGCATGGGACCTAAGAAGAGTCACCTGAAATCACAACGGGACTCACTTGTTGTGCACTAGTTTGCTCAAATGGTGTTCATTTCCATTACATGTACACATTTTGATCGCAAAATAGTTATTGCAATTGTATTTACCTCTTATCTCTAGGAAAAAAACTTGTACCCAAAACACAAAGGGAGGGGGAGGTGGTATTAGTGTGAACTGGAGCGGGACTTAATCGTGGCGTGTCTCAGATGAAGGCCGGATCGTTATGTACATGTAGAAGGATTTTGTATTTTGAAATAACTTTAATTTTTATGGAAATCCTATTGTTTGTAGAATTTTGTGAAAAGCATGACAGAAAAGCTGACCAATCAACAACGTGAATATGAGGCACAGCAAATGCACAGACAGCATCTACAGGTATGTTAGACTTGCAGACTTTCATTAGACTCGATTTCCGCCACTCTCTCTGCTCCTTCAAATCCGGTCTTCCTGAAACAGCAGCTTGTAGTCGAGTCTAACCTTCATTCATTACCTTAATTACGCAACCAGCATGGGACTAAGGACGAAATTGGGCTATTGGCGCGACAAATAAGGGAAAATTAAATTTGTCATGTTGCAGGGACAAGTTCCTTGTTGCATGGAGAAAAGAGAAACTTCATAGTGTATGTGACAGGGACAAACAGCGAATTGAGGCACGAAAATTCCAGAAATCATTGAGGGCGCTTGGGAATTAAGTGTCATAGTGAATGAGTTCCTTGCACAGTTGGGATGCAGACTTAATGTACGATTAAGTAAAGGAAGTAAAATGCAGACAGTTGTCGTCGGTGGCTATTAACCAGATTTCCTTGTAATATGGAACAGTATTCGGCTGTCTGCGTCAATATTTTATAACCGCCTTGCCAAGTTGACAGGGTACTTCCCTTGAGATTCGGAAACCCCGTGAGACATACGATGTTCAAACCTGGCACCGCTGCAGTCGATCTCAAATACCGCAGCCACTTGCTGCTTTTAAGCTTCGCTGTGGCTTGGAAAACAGCGTCTATCATTTGTGTCAAGCACGAGTCTGCATCTTTTTTCGCGAGAGGTGTAGATTTTGGCCGATCCGCTTTGCGGATTGTAACGCAAAGCGAATTGGCCAATCGCCTATCACGTGTCACCAGTTCATAGCCGATTACGTTTAAAGAGCGTTCTTATACACAACCTTGTAACCGGGTTTCGACTCTCCTAAAGTTTTTTGAGTATCAGAGTACCTTTGTGATAGTCTCGTTTTAGTGTAGGTTTTAGGCCTAGGGTCCATTGTTTCTGTTATTTGTTCTTTTGTTAAGGGTTAGGGTGGTCTCCAATCAGGTGAGACCTTGTAAGAGCTGCGAGGCTACCGTTTTAGTGGAAACGGAATTCCAGGAATCCCAGGCAAGCATTCTCACTTTGCGATCGAATAGAATTCGGAACTGATATGGAAGAGTGACGTTTTGATTTGGGAACTTTCCCTAGTATCTATTCACTCCGAATTGCAGGAGAACATCGTGTGATTTTTTTATGGTAGTACACTCAACTAGTATTTTATAGTCACTCAAACTCTTATGAAAACTCTTCGGCTGTTTTGTTTAAGTGTGCACCCCCGCCCCAGTCAAAATTAAGCACCAGCAAACATCATCTTAGTTTCAGATTTTTTTGTTCTACAAAGACATTTAGTTTTGTGGTTAATTCGCCAGGCATTTGTCGACAGATGGAGATATAATGCAAAAAGAGCTTCCCTGGCCCAAAGCAGATTAAAGGCTTTGGAGAAACTGTAAGTTGATAAGCCCATAGAGCAATTTCAAAAGAGTGAAACAATAAGCAGCAGCTTTTGCTGTCAAATGTAAGAAAAACTGCTATTGACGTTGGAGTCGTTTTTGATGGTATCTGCATGCAAAATCGACTTCGTAGTTGGAGATTTTCAACTTGCCGTGTAGTCAGTTGAAGTAGGCCTGGTTAAACTGTACTGCCCTTTACCAAACGGAATATCACAGATCTCAACATTACGGTTTGTCTTGAAACGAAAAAAGCATGTAGGAGATATTCTGTACAAAACTCGAGCAAGATTTGTTTGTTTGTGCAAAAAAAATTAAAACAAATAAATGAAACATAAATACAGCAGTAATAATGATAGTTATTATAGTAGTAGAGGATGAAATATAATAATTTAATTTAATTTCTGATCTTCTCATGTTTCGTACTTACATTGGAACAGTGAAGAATGTGTTTCTCTCTTTTTAGTCTTTTCTTGTGCTTATTGACTAATTGTCAATTGTATTTTGTTTGCAGCCCTGATCTTCAGCCCGTTGTGGTGGATCCACCAGTTGTTCTAAAGTAAGTCACTCTCAATCCAGTGTACAGAATAAGTTTTGATTCTTTTGCAAGTCGAGCTACGATTAAATCTCTTTCATGGTTATTGCTAACACAATATTTCTGTAATGGCAGGTTTCCTGATTGTGAGAAGTTGTCGCCGCCCATTTTACAACTGGATGAGGTCAGTGCACCATCGTCAGTGTTCCTTGAAAAATATTTTGAGGAGGATTGTTCATTAGTAGTCTTCAAACCACGTTTTCGAAATTCTTTGTTTTTACTTATCCACACTATTAGGTTAAAGGCTCAAAAAACGATGGAAAAAACTGATGATTCTCCAACGCTTTTTATCTCTGTTTCCGAAAGTCTCCATTTCCCCCTATCTGCACCAATGCGTTTTCTTTAGTTTCCTACACTGACGTCTTTCCTTTTTGAAAGGTTTACACTATGATAACTTTACACTCGTTTCGTTTCAAAATGTTTACGAAAAGGCGTTACACTTGGTGGCTTACGCAGAGTTGTTCCATTTCGTGTCCAACATTGGACAGACTCGCTGTTATTGTAAGATTTTTATAAAAGAAACACCTTGCCAGCCATGACCACCCCTCATCATCCAACTCCCATGAAAATGAGTGTTTGACCATTGTTTTCACACAAAAAAAGAAAACGTTTGGAAACGTTATAACTACGATACAACATTTTATTTGAACTTGAGAATCAACAACCTTGGAGATTCTGTTTCCGAGAATTTGTTGCAATGTCTTTTGCTTTCACAGGTGACTTTCCACTATGAAAAAGGAAAAGTTGTGTTAAATAAAATCAGTCTGTCTGCAAATCAAGAATCAAGAATTGCGTTGGTAAGTTGCCGTACTTTGTTTTAGAAACTTTGGTCTGCTTGAGATTTGCGATTTGTTATCGCTGTTGTTCATGGACACTTAGTAAGAATAAGTGACACGAGGATGATCAGATCCTCTGGCTATTTATACGCAGATTGAACAGGCGAAAGGTATGACTGTCTACATGAACCAAATATACCAAAACGTTGTTATTCAACTTGGTTGAAAAGGAACTAAGGTAAACAACAGAACCAAATTTCATGCGTCTGAAATCGTTTGGGACTGTAAAAAGTGTGTAAAGAGTGCTGCTGTAGAGTTAATCAGTGTCGGTCCATTATATAACACGATAATTGCTGTAACGGCGAGAACCTCTTTGATTTGGTCGTACTTTTGACTTGATTTCATTGTAGGTTGGCGAAAATGGGCAGGGTAAGACGACACTGTTAAAGCTGTTACTTGGTGAATTGGAGCCAGTATCCGGTTTGAAGTTCGCTCATAGGTACGACTGTAGATAATCAGGTTCATTTGTCAGCCTTGAAGTTTGAAGGGAAGGAATTTCGAACTTGATGAGATTGGAATCTTAGCTCCAAGGGAAGTCAAAGACTTACAGGTTCATTTGACAGGCTAGTTAAAAAGTCTTTCAAAGAAGAGAATGAAATCTTTGTTATCATAACTGTATAATTCAGAAAACTGTGTAGAGAACAGTTTTGTGATACCGAGGCCCAAACTTGTTCTTTCCTACAGCATTGTAAAACTCGTTTGTGAAATTCTATTGTTGCAAAAAATCACTGGGCGTCTTTTTGCATATAAATTTTGTTCATTTTCGTTCTCAGGAAGAAAAACGTAAGGGCGTATAACGTTATTTGATAAAAGAAAGGGAAACAAATTATAATAATAGTAATAGTGAATAAAAGAAGCCTTATTATGTCTTGAGGCAATGTATCCAAGTAAAGGTGTTGTACTAATTGAATACAATTCCAAAAAATTAAGTCAAATTAATGCGGGTTGAATAAAATAAAACAAAATGTTTGTTTCTGATGAGAGGAGAAAACCGGAGAACCCGGAGAAAAACCTCAAGGTGTGAAGTTGAGAATTGCGCATTATTCTGTATGAGAAACGTATTATAAGTAAAAGTTTTCTATTGACACTGCATTTTGTATTCGTGCCAATCCTGCAGAAACCTCAAGATTGGTTACTTCAGTCAACATCACGTGGATCAACTTGGTTCTCAGCAAAGTCCGCTGGAATTAATTGCCTCCAAATTTCCAGGTAAACCCAAAGCCTTGTGTGCGGACACGCATGAAGAGGATTAAGTATAGATCACTTTCATAAAAGGCGACCACCTTTACATCCTTGTGTATGTATGCTAATTACACCTGTTGCCCTAATTTTGAAGCAAATAAGGCTAGAAAGGCTTATTAGCATTAAAACACAAGATTGTTTTATTTGGTTGCCATTTTGAAAGAGGTCTGTAAGTTTCACTTGACATATTACTACTTGCCTTTTTTGGCGATAGGTTACAAACCTCTGAACGGGTTTGTTTGGACGAAGAAGGTTTGAGAAGGTATTGGGTGTGCGTAATGGAAAACGAAGACATTGAAGAGACTTGCGGGACTTTCGAAAACAGGACCCCTGATATCCAGAGGAAACTTAAAGTGGAGCAGTGCCTGTTAATATTATCTTCATCTTTTGCGTGGATTTCATTTCAGGGCAGCACGAGGAAGAATATCGCCGTCAGCTTGGTAGATATGGAGTGATAGGTGACCTTGCCCTTAGACCCGTTAGGAGCTTGTCAGGCGGACAAAAGAGTCGAGTGGTAATGGCTTTGATGAGTATGATAAGGTGAGTGCTCTCAAGTATTCGAAAGACGTGTATTGTGGCATGTAAAATGGGTCGAATTCTGTAGGGTATACAAATGTGTGGCTTGTTTAGTTCCCATATTTAAGCCTTATCATTACGTGGGATGCCTGTGGCAGACCACGTTATGAATTGTGCTGAGTTTCGTCGTTATCGTAGTCGCGTATGGTAATTTGCCACGTGCTTGTGATTGTCAGTAAAGTTAAACCTTGTTTCTTTTCTATTGTGTGGTCGCGGAGAATGCGTCTTGATGTTAATTTGTGCATGTGTCTCCAAAACAGTGCTGTTAGGTTATCGGCCACAATTTATTGCTCCACAATATACTAACGGTTTTTCAGTCGGCAAATTTCCCTGCGAAATGGCTATAAAGAAGGACATAATTTTAAAGGTTTGAAAATGAGCATTTCACACAAGAATACATTTAATCCAAATCTCTCTCTTATCCAGAGCGACTCGGCTGTCCAAGCGCTTTCGGTTTTGGCCGTCGTTGTATTTGACAGAAAGAAGACGCATTGCGAATATTTGGTTAAGTTGGATTGCACTTAAGGTGCCAAAACCTAACTTGCATTCCGGTGCTAAAGGATTAATTTCAAAGCCATACCGACAAAGCATTCCTGGAGCTTTTTGGAACAAAAGTGATTCCAAAAGCAAGCATTAGATTTCAATCGAATATTTCAGAAATGGATCGATCGAGGGGTGAAATCAAGCGACAGAAGCGAAATATGCCATGAATCAGAAGCTCATGACTTCTGGTTCAGACCTGGGTTTTTTTAAGTTTAAAAATGCCCTTATTTGGATGTAACGTAGCTCGTGCATTTTCCCGCGCGTGCAGCATCGATCTTAGTTTTGTCCATATTTGAGCATAAAATTGGTATTCTGAAATCCCTAGCTATGTTCCAAGGAAAAGAGTTGCAAGCTACATGCTTCAAGATCATGTGCTTCTACATAAAGACAATGGACATGTGTTTATGCACGGCAGATTTCCCCTCGAACTGTCTATAAAGCCGAC
>OX421446.1:40036150-40046150 GCA_949126865.1 Montipora capitata | reverse complement strand
ATCGAGCCTACAGTACGAAAATCAATACGGCGTCTAAGAGTGCGATCGAGACGGAAGACCTTACACTGCAATGACCAAAACCAGGCTGCTGACCAGCGGTTTTCGTTAAAACAATGGTTTGCTGGGGGTGCTCAAACTCGTGGGCTCAGAAAACCTGGTTGTGGTCATTGTTAGGTTTTTCGATCGAGACGTTGCCTGGGTTTGAAAGCAAGCAACGGCTTGTGCATACTCAATAAAGACTTAACACGATTTCTGCAGAGTTCTTTGTTATGCTCTGCTGGCAGGGTGCAAATAAATATTTAAATTCTATTATAAAATACTGCTTGGCATCAAATATCTCAACAAATGTAAGCTATTGGCGACTTATGGATATTGTAACGAGTGGTCGGTGTCTACTGTACTTATCTGTCGTAAACGAATTACTCAGCCTCCTAAGTAGATGATTGGTTCGTGCTAAAACCGAGGTTCTTCTTAACTTTGTGTTCAACACAATAGCTTGGGCCCCAAAGACCAGGACTAGCCTTTACTGTAAGCAGTGTCATGGGATGTTCTTACTCGTGCAGAAATCGCACGTAAGCATTTGCTGTCGCCTTACATATAAATTGAGACCACTAGATAACACATGGCATGACAAACCATCTTGGAGCCCCAAACGAATCTTCAAACTACGGATTGTGACATCGACAGAAACACAGCTTTCAAACACCAGTGACGAGTTTCTCACGGAGACCCGATTTGTCTCTTTCAAGCCCCCTTTGTCAACTGGGAAAAGTAGGCGGAACAGTGTCACTGGCTTCCAGTGGAAGTGAGAAGAGAAATCGACAGCAACACAAACATTTTTCTGAAACAAAATGTGCATGTGCGTATGTGCACCCTTACTGCAAATATGCAGTACCCTTAAAATTGAAACTTAAAATGTGATTTTATGAATTTCTCATCTTATTCTTTAGACAGTTGTAAACAAACTCCTTGTGTTTTGCTTTAAAAACTACCCCGGTAATCGCACCCATAACGTTATGTGGTTCGTTTCATTTGAAAGCTACAATTCTTTAACCTCAGCGTGACACGACTATATTTCAAACCGTCAATTTAATTTTTGTTGGTTTCGTATGCTGCAGTGAGTTTTAGACAACTGCATGGGGATATGCATTTCGAAGAAAAGGAGGTGTTCTATCAGTCCCTCGATCCGTTCTAGTCTCTTTCATCTCGACAGACTGATGTAATTCTAAATTCCTCAAATTTCTAATTGTTTTGTGATGTTACGGAATCCAAAGACCAAAATCCTTAGTGGGGAACGGGATGGAAATATCAGCGAGCAAAAATTGTGGACCCTCCCCTAGTACCCCTATGCCACTCATCGCACGATGATTATTTCGCCCTGTTCCCCAATAAGGTGCATGGTTCCAGACTTTGGCATCGGATACAGCTGGCTATTAAATAATAAATTAGATTTCCTTGAATTGTTGAGCATTTTGTTCATCACCGTCGGTCTCAACATCCTGGACGGCGGCTGCGGCCTTGAGAGATCTATCATGTGCCATGTCGTCATTGTGTCGTTGATGTGGTGAATTGTCGTCATCCTCCTCCTCGCCAGCATCATCAGGGTCTTCCTCGTCTGGATCACTTTCCTCTTCATTTTGGATGTTGCCTGCATCCTCCTCATCACCAACTATAAAAAACAAACCAAACCAAAACTATCATCGCGAAACAAATATTTAACAGCAAAAACCATGTCATCCGCAATCTGGCAGCAGCACGGAATGAATCTCTTGTGTTCTCTATTTCCATCAAGTGTTTTGGTAAACGATGAGCGTATTTTCCTCGATGGAATTATGGAATGATCTACTAGGAGGTAGAAAATTTGAAGCACAAACAACGAGCATACCTTGCTTCTGTGCCTTATCCTGTCTTTGTACCGCTGGTATGGGAGCCACCTTACCAACCCCCGCGTCTCTTTCTCTGGAATTCGTCTGCCTCTGAGACTTGGCTGCCTGTTTGTGATGGTAACTCTTGTCCAATTTCTCCTCGTGTCTATTCATGTTCTCGCGTGATAAGCCATCACCATCGTCCTCTTCATTAACTCTCTCTTCGTCTTTCTCATCCATCATATTCTTTTGGTTGTCTTGGTTCTGCAGGTCATTTTTTCCTCGGTCTCCTCGACCAATGTTCAGCTGCTTTTTCTGTAAATCCAGTCTATCAACACCTACAACTCTTGGCCGCACCTCAGGCTTATCATTCTGATCACCAAAATCTTCTTCCATTTTTAGTTGTTCTCCATCTATTTCCGCTTCCCTTCTTTCGTTCCCAGTCTCTTTTTCCTCTTCATTCTTTGCTCTATTCGGTTCTTCTCTTTTTTCACCTTCACTTTCACGGTAGCTTTGTTGAGCCGCCTGAAAAAAGCAAATGAACAAGAAGAATACAAAGTCAAATCAGTATCCTCTAATAAACCTGCTGAAGCTTAATTCATTTTCCGGCATTTTCAGTCCAGGCACGAAGTTCCACAAAAACCCATAAGGAAAAGCAAAAAGTACCCTAACCAAAATACAACTTGTTTAGCCAAGCAAGATCAAGCGGGTTCTTACATGTGGGTTCAGCTAAAATATTATCTATATTTTAACCAAGGATTTTGACTTTAAGAATTGATTGAGAGTGCAATTTTATAGTGCAAGAAAATACCAAACTGTAATTTCAAAAATACTATTGATTGCTACAACAAAAACAGGTTATAAGTAGTGAAATTGTCTTCATGGACCTTGCATTAAAAGAAGGGTTGCAACGACCTGCTTATATTCTTGCAATTTAACAGTCTAACGGTTTTGCCTTTTAAGTCAAGTGCATATTGATCCCCCCACCCCTCTGGAATTTTTAATCTCTTCTGTGGGGGAGGTATTCCCTACTTTCTCAAATCCCATAATGCACCTCTTTTACCTCCAAAAAATTTGCATAGGCATTGTTTTCGATTTCTCTTAGGACATAGTCATGTCCCTGGACTCCGAATGAGGAAAAATTGCAAACAATGATTATGCAAAATTTTGGGGGTAAAAGAGGTGTATTATGGGATATGAGAAAGTGGAGAATTCGCTACTTTCCATTCCCATAATACAATACGTTTTGGGACTGTATCATGCTTCAGTGAACTGGATATCCATTGAACATTTAATGCAAAGAACCCCCCAAAATGTATTATAGGATTTTGAAAATAGCAAATGGATATTTTCTGGAGTCAAACATCTCCAATCAGTTTTGTCAGGCTTATCATAATGCAGTTTTCAATAACTACTGAACTTTATCTTCAAGGACCAAACCCAAGTTTAGGTGATTTTCTGGCAATCAACAGCCATATCTCCTTCATAAAAATTAAGAACATAATTAAGAGCCCTAATTGTCACTTACTACCTCAAAAATTGTGCCAAAGGTGGTAATTTGGTACAAGGAAGCAAATGGTATGTACAGGTGAGTAAATGGAAAAGAGAAGGAAATAATATCCCTTCCATTTCAGCATTCGCTTTCTGCCTTCCTCTTTCCCACCCCTTTGAGCGCTTGCTACGCAGGCTAGAGCTATTAAGGCTGCCCGTGGTGTGATTCGAGTGGGTTTTTTTTGCGAGTATAGTGTTTCATGGTTTACCTTTATAATATCGGACCACCTATTCGCTGTTTTATTCTCAGCTGGTGCAATCCATTTATCTTCATTGCTGTCTTTTAACGGAATATTACCGTATCTTGTGTAACCTTCATTCTGTGCGTTAACATTTGCTGCTGTGTCCGCCGTATCGCTGTCTTTTTTAGCTTTGCCATCACCAACAGCGGAAACATTTGGATTTTGCTTGTCAACATTTTCGTCTAGGGTCCTTCCCAGATCTACTGGGCGTGCATCTTAAAAAACAAGTAAAATATTAAAGCACTGAAGTACCAAAACAGCGAGCTTAGGGTCGCGTACTCAGCAACACTCACTCGGCAGATGCAAGCACTAACGTGCGAGGAGTAGGGTGAATGGGTGTGAAATGATGGACAGTAATACACCTTATTCCAAAATGGCCACTATTTTAGTATTCTTTTGTTTCCATGCAAATTGGCCCTTATGGCCTCGTTCGAAGTTAAATATTCCTTTGAATTTTACTTTTGAAAGCGAGGCCGTAAGGGCCAATTTGCATGGAAACAAAAGAATACTAAAATGGCGGCCATTTTGGAATAAGGTGTATGGTAACCCACAGAGCGCAGAAAAGCGTCTAAGCCAAAAGCGTGGGCGTCGGAAACGTTTACCTACCAACCTGCTTTTATACCGTGAATTTAAATAATGCGCTCACTTCCGCTCTCGCATAAGACCTAACAAAAATACACAAGTGCTCTTTATCCTGCCTGCAAACTCTTTTCCTTCGCCGTTTCCCCTTTCCCACCTCTCTAGCCAGCCGTTTACAAACGTGCGCGCGCACAGAAGTGTTTCACCGCGGACACTCACCACTGTCACTAAGCGATTTGACCTGTTTGTCAACCTGGCGACTCCTGCGTCCCCGCCGATTGCTGATATCGGTTGTGGGAGACTGAGTTGTGCTGTAATGATAAAATAATATTGCTGCAAATTTCATTTCGATCCCTTAACTGAGAGGACCACAACTGACAATAACTCTTTGGAATGCGTGTACTCCAGTACGAAGCTACGATTTTCAATTTTCAATTTCCAAGAAAACGACTATTGAAAGTGAAACATCGAATTTCAACTTTCAGTCTACAAGAAAAAACAAAAATGAAAATTTGAGAACAATTTTCAATTTTCACGGAAACCAGAAATGGAAATTCGGATGACACTTTTCACATTTCAATTTTGCGATTTTATTAAACTCGGACCTAAAGGTTTTATGGTGTTTGCTATGTTAATGAGGTATGCTTCTCTTGCTTGCGTATACATGTACTATCACGATTGGAACGAACGAGTCCGAGTGGAATAAGTGAAATTACCTACAAAAGGGTAAAACAGCTGAAATAATTCTATTGTTACCTTTCCTCATGTTGACGCTTCCTCACTTGCTCAGCAACCCTTTTCCTATCGAACCCACCTACGACAGCGTCACCTTAAAGATTTACAGTAGACAGAATTTCTTTAATAATCAAAAAAAATATAGTTAACAAATAGATCCCATGTTGCCATGCGTCTGTTCAGTAAGAGATCACAGATGACGTCAGATTTGGTAAGAAAAAAAAAGTGGCACAAAGTCGATTGCCGAGTCAGTCAATGATGTTCTTGAGACATTTTTGACGTCTTCTCTAATCTCTTACACGTGCACGTCAAAACTTTTGAATCCGCAGAGAAAAAGTTGCGGATTCAACAGTATACGTATACGTGTGGACTCAATTTGCCCATTGGCCCATTGGCGCGCATATTTTGACTCTAGATAAAAATACCAAAGATTCAAAGTAAACAAATTATCCAAACATTGTTTTCAATAAACTATTGTTTTAAAATTTGAATATTACGCAAAAATGGCCAAAATAATTTGCTGCACATACCGTATTCTGAACTTGGTTAAAAACAAGAACTTTGCATACCATGAATTTTGTCTGCTGTTCTCCAGTCCTTGTTTGTAACAGTCTTCTTGACCATTTCCTATCGATCATTAAAAAAACAAAAATGCAAACTTATGATATCAAATACCCACAATAACCTTCTGGCAGATGAAGATTATCTGGTCTCCACAAAAAAAAAATGGGCTACTGTCCAAGTAAACGTACAAATGTAAAAAACTGAAAATTGCAAAAAGAATGCATGGAAGCAAAACTTTATCTTTTCTTACATACATACTTTGTAGCTTGCAAGTTCCTCTTCCAGCATTTTCAATTTCTCTTGGTAGATTCGACTTGCTTCCAGTGCTCTTGAACTAGAAAACTGACAGAAGAGTAATTTGCTTTCAATCAATACCTTAATAGTTAAAGCTGGCCACCATTCAGAAAGTTGCTAACACTGAGGAAAACATAGTCTATAAAGAAGAAAACAGGCCTAAATTACAGAAACGGATTTTCATCAGTAACTGCAGCTGCAAAAAATATTACCAGTACTAAGCAACAGCATTGATTTATCGATATTTTTAATGCACAAATTCAAAAATGTTCTTGTTATAAGCTGACCAATTAGGGCTGAAGGGGAGAGTACTTCATCATTCCTGTAAGTTGCAGCATAATATAAAGTGTGCAGAACACGAATTACACAGACCAAAAGATAAAATTCACATGCTTTCTACGTAATCTATCACTCTGAGGGTTTTTTTCATCTACTGGAATTCAGGAGTTTAAGAATCTCAGAACAGAAAGTACCACCTAGTGACACATATTAGATCTCCTGCATACACTACACGCACATCACATTCCTGTGAGCATAGAGTTATTATAATGCCTTGGCTCCTTGATCTAGCCTGCTACTGAATTAAATGTAAATTTAGCTAACACATGTACCAAAACAGGGATCTTTCTACAGTAGCATTACTTGGTTCAAACATTTGCTTCAATCTGCTTGAAAAAGGACTCCATCAATAATAGCACACAACAAAAAGCCTAGGATTCTTGGAAGCACAAGTTCAATAGCAAGCCACCATGAGCACTGGTCAGTACTACGCATACTGTAGAAAATTCAAGTCAACAACACTGTGTTTTCTTAATAAGGAAAATTTAGGCCACGGAGTACTTGGAAAACGATTTTACAATCAGAAAAAAAAAATTGAATGATTATTCCTTGTAGGAGCAAAAAGTCCTTTTCTCGTGTGCCTACAGTGTAGCTAAACCACAGGTGACAAAACAAAAACAAACCTTGTACTGTTCAGTTTCCTGGGATTTTGACTGGAGATGTGTTCTAAGTGACACCACTTGCTCTTTGAGAGTTTTCACCTCCTCTGCAAAGGACAAATCAGATAATGTTGCAGTATTTTGTATATTGTAATATCTCTAACAAAACACTTGAATTATTATGGTCAGTGCTGTGGCTTTGGGGCAAATCTTGTTAAAAAACAGCGACCATTGCAATAATTATTTTTGTTGCATTCATATCACCTGCTTTTAGGATTTCCAGAAAAATGTCTACAAGTTCAATATACTAAGACCTTGTTAAAGGAAAGCTATCCACAAAAGTTTGCAGTCCATAGGTTGATCTACAGACAAATTGTAGAATCAAAAATTTCATAAATCTCTGATGCGCTGGAATATTTTTACAAGAGCAAGAAATGTTAGCCTTTTTTCTTGTGTTTTGCTCACTGAAAAAAAAATCCCACACTTATATATAAAAAATTTAATGTATAATTCTTGCCGTATACTTTATTAATCCTTTCAGTCCCAAGAGTGAGATTCACAGAATGATTTCATGCTGTGTACTTATAAATTCTACATGTCAAAGGGTGCTGCGTCAGGGATGAATGGGTTAAACACGAAGATGCACTATAAAAGGCATGGTGCCTTAGGCACATGCAAATGATTTGTCAATCAACTGTGGACGCAACCAAGCTCTGTGATAATTTTGTCCAATAAAAACCCCCCAATGGCAAAGTGTCTGTGATACATGTACCAGTATGTCATAAAATGTTACCTGTCGTTCTTTTTGTAATCCCCAGACCCTTTTTCTCGTGTTAGAAAATTTTAGGGCTTCAGTCTCTGTGTTGCTGTTTGTTGATCACCATCTTGGATAATTAATCAGACATGTTTGAATGAATTCAAACAAAAGCAGTGCGTAAAGCGACCCCTTTTATAGTGCATCTTCATGTTTACATGTGCGAATTTCTCAGTTATTCCATAAACTCATAGCCAATTCCATGTTTTCCTTAGACATTTCCAGGAATTTTCCAGAAATTACTCAAATGTCTATAAATTTCCAGGAGTACCTAGGGATTCCAGCTGAGGAATATTTGAGCTTTCATCTGAATTCTCAGAGTAGACTGTTGTAATTTTACAAAAGTTATCCTGGGCATTTTTCATTTGTGGTAGCTTAAAACCTTTTTCCTGTATTTCCTTACCATCATTTTGAAACAACTTTTATTTTGTACTGATTTTCTAGTCCTATGTGAAACTCATTTTCGTATTATATTATATACAGTATAACTATGTTTTGTCACAGTTTCAACCATACATGCATTTTCCCCTTTGACTACGATGCTATATTAACTTAAACCCAGGCCTGTTTTTGTCACTCATGAACACTGTACATTGTAAGTGTTTAAATCTATTTGCTCTCATATTGACTGCCACTTCAGACTATTTTTTCCCATAGGCTACTTGTTGTTTCAAAGTAACAGCTTTAAAATGCTGGTAGAGATAAACATACTTTTTAATATCATTAATCATCTGTGAAAAATAGATGTCAAATACAATGAGATAAAAGTAAGAATAAAGTGGGCTGTAAAATGGGGGGTATACAGTCTGTACATAAAAAAGGATCTATTTTTCATGGAGAAGGGTTTATGTACAAGAAATGCCACTTTGTAATCTAAGATGGAAAGCAACCAACTGGCCTCTGAAAATCACAACAGTCTACATATGCTGGCAACTGGCCATCAGACCTAATCAAAATGTACAAATTAATATTGATCTGGAAATTTTTAGTGTAGGGGAACAATGTCCAGAAGTTACAAATACTGTAGTTTCCCTTATGATTCAATCCAAAGTTGAGCATTTGAAGAAACCCTCTTGCATTCTTACCCTGAAGGGATAGAAGTTCATTCGTTTTTTGTTCTTTGTACATTTGAAAATTCCTCTTTTGTTCATTAACCACTAAACCATGCTCTGAACTGAGGCGACTGTATTGTTGCTGAAGGCGATTGAAATCTGTTTCAATCTCTTTAGCTTGAGCCTAGTACAAAAAATAAAACACAGACCAAATTAATACATGTAATTCTTAATAATTATTAGTATCATCATTGTTACTTTAAGCACTGAAGGTGATTCCCTAGTTTGCATTGCACAACCCTACTGTGCATAATTTCTTGCATCACTGGCATGTGCATTAGCTCGTGCACATTGATAAAATGACAGATTTTCACTGATGCCAAGCTTAATCTGTCAAAGAATGGCTATTTTCTCCTGAACAAGTACGGTGACCCCTACTTTTTATTTCATATTTTTGCTGAGAATGTTGTATTCATGGAATAGTAAGAAATTCAGCAAAAATCTATGACAATAATGTACGGAGGGAGCCATTACGAGTCAAACAGCAGGTATGTCAGTGAATTAACCATAGAATGACACCAGTATCTGTGTCATATCATGAATTACATTTATAAAATCAAGCTAAATTAATAGGCCTTTTGCAACTAACGATCACATGGTACAAAATCCGCCATGCTGGAGGGCAAGCTCATTATTATTCCCCCACTGGGACATTAAAAAAAAGAGACCTGAACCAGTCAAGCTTGACTTGCCTTTGTTTTAATGTCCCAGTGGGGGAATAATAATGAGCTTGCCCTCCAGCATGGCAGATTTTGTACCATGTGATCATTAGTTGCAAAAGGCCTATTTTAGAACTGTAACCAGGACAATGCATCTTGAAGTAAGACACGTTCTCTGTTTAAAAAGGTTAAAATTTAACCTTTTTAACCATTTAACCATATTTTTAACCTTTTTAACCAGAGAATGTTTTTACTTCAAGATAAATTAACTTTGTCCAACATCACGGCTGCACTGCAATTGTCAAAGTGCCCTAAATAGTTGCATTCACCAGCGTTGTACCATCAAAACAAGCACAGTGATCCCCCTTTCTACAATGTTATTAATTGGCAATGGGTGGTGGACGTATGGACACACGTACGTACGGACAGACAGTCAATGACGTCATACCCAAAACCAAAATTTCTTGCATCAAAGGGATACCATATTTTCCTGACTATGGTGCTCCGCACGCACGCCTTTGGCACACAGAGCTCCGCTATATAGAGGATATTACATGGCTGCGCCGAGATACAAAATTTCTCTTCAAGTGTTGAAAAATATTCACGAGTGAGCGCAATGAACGAGTGAAATATTTTTCCCCAAGAGA
>OX421446.1:40018650-40023650 GCA_949126865.1 Montipora capitata | reverse complement strand
ATGCCCCCATACCCGCCTAGAAAGTAGCACCTAAGGCGCTACCGAAGCGCGATAAACGCGCACTGATTAGTATTCATGTTCGGCCCCCACTTTCAAAAAATGCTAGATCCGCCCCTGGTCATCCTCTGAAATCAAGCTTTGATTGTAGCTCTGAAAAAACATATTTCTTGTCTTTCTTAAAAAAGTCATGATTCAGTATTAAGAAAGAAGACAAAGAATCAAAACTGCTATACAATTAACTAACGATGGCGTAAAATCACTGACGCGACATGCTTAACGCAAACAAGTCAAGTCACAAACGCCGGTCTCTACCTAGTTTCACCTCGGGTACTTGGCGTCCGTATTGACAAACACGTCTCGTGCCTAACCTCTCCAAGTCTGTGGCTCGCAGCGCGTGCATAACTCACGAACATAAACAGGTCTGTTGGAAGCGTGCTTGAGTTTCAACAATATGAGCCCCAAAATCGGCAAAAATTTGTGATGCTGATGAATAATAAAGCAGCTGCTATTTCCAAAACGATGGAATTACCTGGTGATAAATAGCCTCGTCTAGGAGAGTAAATTTTTGACTTTGTAGAAACAATGGTCAACCTCAAGAGTTGGGCGATTGTGATCTTTGTGTTGAATTCGCACATTTCTTGTCAAACTTTATAAGACTTCAAAGAAAAAAAACAAACTAACAGAGACAAAAACCCGGTATCCTGCCATCATTTTGACACAGATGTATCATTTGTTGATCAAGGCGCCCGCTGAATTTGATGTCACTTTCGATTTTGCGATTTACTTGTGCAGCCAAAAATACACTAGAAAAATTGAAGGCAGCAAAAATCTCCCAAACTGTTTTTCGCTGATGGTAACTTTTTATATTCGCAGTTCAAAATTTATATTGCTTTTGTGTCGCAATTTTTTTTGCTGATGGCAATATATTTTACTTTCGATCGACCGTCCTGAAAACTTCCTTCTTCTCTTCCTAAAAACTTTATAACAATATTTATTTACTTTTGCATCAATATTTGTTTTGCATAAAGCAGGCTAACAAAATCTGTACTTTGCTAAGTTCGCATTTTTGAGCGTTAAGGTGATTCCCGGGTAAAAGAACCCGTCATAGATTTCCCATGAAACTTGGTATGATGACATTACAGTACAAGGAGATGTTAAAAAGGTAATAAAAAGAGGGGGTCACCGTGCTTGTTTTCATGCCACGATGCTGACAAATATGGTTATTTAGGTGACTTTTGGTTATCTCAGTGCACAACAAACAAGATCGATTATTTTTCAATGCGGCGTGCTATATCACACAGAGTTCGACTTTCTTTGATTGCTTATTCATCTACGTCCCAGAGAAAATGGCTTCAAATACCCTGCATTATTAATTGATATTTTTATCCTTTAAAGGAAACATAATTTGGACTTGCTCTGCTGGGCCCGTTACGTCTCTATCTGTAGCATTTATTTCATTTGCCAAAAAAGTAGCTATAGATTTCTGCCAAATTTTTTCTCAGTTATTGCGGATATTGTTCTCATTGAATTTATAAAATAAAAAGTGGGGGTCACCGTGCTCGTTTAAGAGAAAAGGAGCTTTTATCTCGCTATCGAGCTTAGTTTGAGGGAAATCCCTTATGTTTTGTAGGCGCGCGCGCTCATGTGCGCGTGCTGATGACGCATAAATCGTGCGCAGTAGGAATGCGCAATGCAAAACCAGGGAATCACCTTAAAACAGAATTTTCGGTCAATCGGGAATGCACTGGACGTCCGTGTGGGAGGTTGCGGGTTCGAACCCGGGCTGGACCAAAACTCAGGGTCTTTAACTAACTGGGCAGAAAGTGCTGCCTTAGTAATGACATCTGCAGACGGATAGTCTTTCTAGTCTTCTCGGACAAGGACGATAAGCCGGATGTCCCGTCTCACAGCCCTTGTTCATTAACTCGGTGGGACGTTAAAGTTCCCATCTGACCTTTTCATGTCGTCGGCTTGGCAGGATTAGCTTGAAGGGCTTCGGTGTGAATGAGACCACAATTGTGTATAACAGCCAGAAGTCAGGCTAATTAGCCAAGTGCTGGAACTTCACTATTTTGCAAGTAACCACATGTCTTCTGAGGGGGCTATTTACCTAAGACATCTACCATGGCACTATAAGGATATACAGCACCAAAACAATATCGTGTACTATCAGAGCTACATATTACGCAAAGACAACTTGAATCTCCTGGAAGACGTAACGCAGATCAGTTGACAATATGGAATAAAGCGTTGTGTTACTGCACTACCACACGTACGCAATGCGTGCCTATCTTTGGAAATTGTCGTTCTTCGTTTTGGTGCCAAAAATTAATAAACCCCACAAATCGTTACGTTGGCTTAGCATTCAAATTATTTTGTTTGGGTCGCCTGTGAAAGAACGAATAGTCTCCTAGTCATTATTTCTACTATTTCTCGGATTAATCCTTTACGTACAAAATATTTATCGAAGTTACAATTTTTATTTCACTAGTCCTAACTCTTGACTATGATTTTCCCTGAACTCACCATCCACACACACAATTACCCGCTTTACTAGAGATAATTAAGTGGAGAGGAACCCTTTCTTGTAAAGGGATTCTTGCTGCAACACCATAATCATGACACAGAGGTTGCTAGTCTACAGTTGTTTTCTGTTTTTTTTTATTACTTCAGACAACCAAACAACGAAAGAAAGAAATAAGATTTAGCGTGAGCCCGCGTGTCTTTGAGCCGGTCAATGACTTGCGCAGTTGTCTTTTGTTGATAATGGCGTTGTTGATCATCGATCAGTCAGTTAGTCATCTGTGTGTATTTACGTATTCGTGTAATTGTTAGCCTTTTAGAAGAAACTTTTTTCATGGAAGGTGAGTATATTAAGAGATTTATATTGAAACGTTGTCTGATACAAAATAAGTCGTAAGCAGATATTTATAGACCTTTTCACGGTTTGTGACGCCGCGTTGGTTGGGGGCAAACGCGTCTGCAATTGCAGTGAATGTATGGGAATTGTGCCGACTTTGAACCATCATAAATCCTGGCGGTTGTGGAGGCGATAATACCTCTCAAAAAGAACTTCTGTTGAGAATATTTTCGTGAAGTATGGCGATCAGAATCTAGCTGTAACGACCGTAAACGAAATTTGTAAATAATTTCTTTTTAATCCTTGCAATCAAAATTATGCAAATTCGCGCGAAATTTGAAGCGACACGAGGAGATTCTTATTCAGTTTTCAGACATTGCGCCTTTGAGCAATGATCTAACTTTCCGTTGAGTCTCTGATATTAACAAAAATTAATGGCTTAAAAAGATTTAAAATTTTTGAAATATGCAGCTTTGTAGTGGAGTTAAAGAGGTTTGAATTCGGCCAAAATCCCATGTACATTCACTATATTCACTATAATTTCAGCCGCGTTTGCCCCCTCCCTCCCAACCAATATGGCATCAGAAACCGTGAAAAGGTATATTCTTAGAGCTAGTAGGTGTAAAAAGTCATCTTTTGAAATTTCAATTTATCCAGCAGTTGTTATAGGCAGTAGAATACCTGTTCACTCTTTGGGGTTTATCAAAGTCCGCAGTCATGTTAAGATAAGAAGGGAGAGCTTGCCGCCTTGGGAATGGAGTTGGTCAAAGTTTTGCCTCTGCGATCTGCTATACACAGTTAAGACCTATCTGAATTATTAAAAACTCCCAAATTGAGAGCAACCTACATGTATACGGAATATATTGCTCATTCTTTAAGCCAAGTGTGCAATGAACCATGTCAACTTGCGGTGACTCATTATCACTGTTAACATCTCTGTGCACACTTTGATATCGTACTTTTGGTTTACTTGACGATTCACTGAAGGGAAAAAACCGAGCACATACATGAGATTACAAGGAAGGTAGAAATAGAAAACCAAAGGAAAGCGAATTCAGAAAAACACAACAATTACATGATCTGTGCGGCTCTCCGGATTACAGAAATGGTTTTGCATACAACGTGGACAAATGTATAATTTATGCAAAAACTAAACAATACGAGCGAAACTGACACAAAGAACAATACGAGCCTAACAGGGGTGTTAACGAGGTAGTGTGACAAAGGTAGATAAAAAACAAGCGAGGCTTAATTACAAACTGGGAAAACTATAATAGAAATAACCAAGAAGGGAGAAAACAAATGAAAACTAATTACACGGAAAATACTGGAATTCGTTGCTACAAGCACTACTCATTTTTATTCATCCATTACAGAAAAACGGACAGCAGTGGCAGTCTTTTTAAGTACTGCAACTTGGTTGTGAATGGTTATTCTGGAATCCAAGGGTGTAAAGTGCAAACTGCAGGTTGCAGGTCATTGTTTTACCATAACAAACAACCCAAACCCAGGTAGGGAGAACATTCGCTTGTTCCTTAGACTGCAACAATTTAGCCAGTTTATGCTGGCCATCACTCTCGATTATCTGATTAAACAGAGTAGTACACAATTGTTCTCGCCTTTCAAAAAGTGACATCAAATTGGATCTGCTGGCTCTTCTCTATATGAAAGTTCTGGATACACAATCCTTAGGGCTCACTTCAGTATCCTTTCAATCTGACAAGACGAATAGCCCGGTAGACAGAGACAGAGCGTATACACGCACCGTGAGGTCGTTTACTGACTAGCTTAAAATTGCTGGGTGTAAACACAGCTTATTATATTATATATGCAAAACATAAGTTTAAAAGTCTGAAAGCTCAAAACTCCCGTGCTGCATATTAATTCAGTTGCATACACACGCAAATTGCATTTTTAAACTATGGAGTCTTTGATGTCATTATCTCCTTAATCCAGCTCTCTCAAGATTTTAAAGTTAGTAATGGCATCCCATTAACCCTTTGACACCTAAATCGGCCTAAACGGGTCAGACTTAGTGTTTTAGGATTAAACAGGAAAATTCCAGTTTAAAAAAAACAGGTGTCTTTTTGAAATCAAGGCTTAAAACCTGGATCAGTCACTGTTTAGTTAACATAGTTTT
>OX421446.1:40001150-40013650 GCA_949126865.1 Montipora capitata | reverse complement strand
TGGAAGCGACGATGGGGGCTTTTAGGGACATGAATACATGCCAATTTGGATCATTCGGCAATGAAAAAATCTTCCAGGATGTAAATAGCATGCTGGATGTTGTAGTTGTTTTTAAGAATCCATTCTAGACCGTCCGACAGCTGATTAAAAACGAACGGGGCACTACAGAGCCCAAAGGGTAGATACATATCGACATAGTACTGGGATTGCCAATGAATTCCCAGTAAGTGCCAGTCATCAGGATGAATGGGTATGAGGCGAAAGGCTGATTTTAGATCAGGTTTGGCCATGAAAGCTCCCCTACCCAGGGATTGGAGGATGTGAATCGTGTCATTGACCCGAACATAACTAAGAGAGTAGGGTTCTTTAGGAATGTGGTCGTTAATGCTGGCGCCTAGGGGGTAGGAGAGGTGATAAATAGTGCGCCACTTGGTCGAGTGCTTTTTTGGGATCACCCCTACAGGGTGACATTGAAACTTAGGTAAGGGTGGGGAGGGGTGGGGTCCCGCTACTGTGCCAGAGCTATCTCCTTGTGGAGGTTAGAAGAGATGACGTCAGGGTGCTGTGCTGCGGAAATTAGGTTAGGGTAGACCCGGGATGAACGCGGCCCTGAATAACTAATGCGAGCGCCCTCCTTAAGCGTACTAAGTAGATTACTAACAAAGTTGCGATCGGGGTGATGCGTTAATTCTAATTCTAAGTGATAAATGTCAATCGGTGAGGGTACCAATGGCCTCTGCACCGTTGCTGCTCCACTTTATTTCTTGCCACACTCACTGGGTTTAGTGGACTTGCCGGCGTTGTTGGGCTGTTGCTGGGGGCAGTCTGGTGCGACGTGGTTGGTGGAATGGCAGCGGCGGCATACGTGTGGGTAGGTGCAGTTACGGCATCGGCAACTAGAAGTCTTGTTGAAATCCAAGCAGCGGTCTCCTGTTGAGGTCAGAAGAAGGGCAGACATCTTTAGCATGGTTGGGGCTTGAGCAAACGTTGCAATGGGGCGTTGATAGGCCCGCAAAAGTCACTGTCCATAGCTCGAGGTCTACATTATCCCAGCTGAGGGATAATGAGCTGAGCTGCCCAGTGACAGAATTGCTGGTCATATGATAACCAGGCCAGACCTTTAAATTTAGTGACCGCTCTGCTAATTATTTGCTGGTACTTTATGACCTCAAATGTCCTACATGGGTAGGCAGACACAAGGACTATCATGTAGGCCATATATGCATGTAGCCACTTCTGGAATGTGTCAATGACAGGTTTTTTCTTTCGCACCATGGTGGCCGGAGAACCCATGGGGCCTGAGGATGAATCATCCAAGCGCAACTGGATTTCAGGGGTCTGGGACTGATACAAGTTGTCGGGCAAAAGTGACGCAAAATCAATGTACTCACCCCTGCGGATTTTGCCCTCCAAAGACTTGTCTAATGGCCTTGAAAGACCCAGAGGAGAGGCCATACCAGGAGTGCAACAGCTCTGGGTGGTTTAGGGCGGAAGGTGTGCAGCGGAACGTTGAGCTGGGCTGAACACTGTGGTGGTTTGCGAGCCGAAAACAACCGGCTCTGGACCAGACTCAGTCATCTCCTCGATAGAAGGTTCTCCGTCTGTTCAATTCGTGGCGGACTTCCTCTTGGGTCACCCAAACTGGCGTGTTTTGACCGTAGTCATGCGGTGGTGTGGTCGCCTTTCTCAGCAAGACACGTTTGAGACGGGTGAGAAGGTGGCCTCGGGACCCCAGGATGGGAAGATTGATAGCTTGGAGACGGACTCTTAAGACTTCGCTTGTCAGTGCAGTGGAATATTTTCCCTGAGCGGATGGACGGTTCGTGTGCTGGGAACGGCGAGGGCGGTGAGCCATTGTAAAAAACCAAATCGTAACCACACTAATATATTTAGAGCTAACTGCGCTGAACACCAGAACATAAGTGATCTCTAAATAGTTTTCACATGCTTTTATAGCTTGACAAATGTCTGCTGGCATAGCCAGTCAGAAGAGCTGTACTATGAGAGAACTTAATATTACACATGGCAACTCTTAGCTGTGAATAGAGCTTTGAAAAAAGCGCCAATGCCGGGGATCGTACTAGCCTGCTAGCGACAACAAAGCTGCGAAGTTCGAAGCAAGAATACAATAAATCCTTAGTGTTTGCTGACCTTGGCAACTACCGGTAGATGGCACAAACGCTACATTGAAAACAGAGCCGCTGTGAAAGGGTTACAGATAGTGTTGTCATGATCCATTAACTACATTTTACTTATTAAGAAATAAGAACGTTACTCTGTTTGAAATTGTATAAGAATATGTACAGGTTAGGGTTAGGGTTAGGGTTATGTCCAAGATCCTATGCACAAATGCTAATTGGCGCAATCAACGCATTCTTGAGGCTTGGGAAATTAACACTTGCAGGAATCTGCTTAATCGTGATGATGGCATGCATTTGCCGCACAAATTTCTAAATCTTGCCCTGAGGGACAGAATTCAATAATAATAGACTCGAATTTGGCATACTATAAGAAACGTGTTTTTTGCAAATTATTTTTTCACTTTCCCCTGATGAAGGTTGAAGGTTCAACCGAAACATTGGGACTTTTAAAACGTTGTACATATTCTTATACAATTTCAACCAGAGTAACGTTCTTATTTCTTAATATGTTTCGATCACCTGGTTACAGGACCATTTTTAAAAATAAATTTTACTTGCGTGACAGTAAAATTGCCTTTTAAACAAATGCAGGGGGCCTAACTAGGGAGCTTGTTCGCAGGCTACAGGTGGTGTTACAACCATAACGTACCGCTTCATACACCTAATTCTTGTCTCTTGCAATACGCAGATAAATGATACCGCTGTAGCTGCTCTGGTCAACAACGGTTCACATTGAGAAAATAAACTATGAAAACTTCCCATTCCCACAAAATTGAGCACCCATGAAAATTTTATGCCACCTATTCCCATGCATTTGAACTTTTTAAGATTGGATTGTTCAAATTCCTGCCCCCTCCTGCTGTCTTTAATAAAGACCTTTTGAAGACCTTTTTTGTAAGCCAATCACTCACAAATGCTACATCTCTTCCTTTAAACTCTTTCATCTTGTCCAAAGACATGTTTTTCTAGCTGTTTGTGACTTGGGCACCCAAAAAAAACCATTTGAAGCCTGACACTTCCGGTTCAATTTTCCCCACCCCACGCAGGCAAAGGTCAAATTCCCCACTCCCTGGGCACAGCAGATAGTCAAATCCCCAGGGTTTGCCGGGGGGTGGGTGGGGGGAGTGTTTCAATTTGATCGGCGCATAATTGTTTCTGTCACAAAATAAAGTCTTTGAAATGTCTGAAACAATGTGATGAATGTATAAAGCAGGCCGGCAAGAGTGAGGTTATTCAAACCGCATCAGGCAAATTATCTCAGTTGTTCGTGGCATAAGCAAATTGCATTGCTATCAGCAACCACCACAATGCCATTCACTCGCACGTTGCACTTCTAATATTGTGCCACACTTTCCTTGGTACTAGTACTGGCTGAACATCTCGACTCCATTTTTTCCAAAAGGAGTCTACCATTGTTTGAACAAATTTTACACATTTTCTTGGGTTCTTGGTGTTACTGAATGGTCCTTGAGGAACCTCTGACATTGCACCTTCCAGGAGCATGCCATTAGGACACAAATATTTCCCATTGTCAGGATCATTGAGAACATGACCAATAGGACGTTGATTTACCAGGTTACGGATCTCCATGAAGCATGTGTATAGCTCAAATGGAGAAAGAACTTCACCAATGGCATTTTTTATGGCCCGTTTGCAGCTGTTAACAAGTACTTCTGCACATCCATTCTGATGAGGCACAGCAGGAGTTGTTAAAATCCATTGGGTGCCTTTCTCGACACACAAATCATGCAGCAGGTTTGGATCACGGCCTTGTATCATCTGACGCAGTTCTCGAGCGGCACCAACCATTTGTGATCCATTATCGCTTAGCAAAACAGCAGGAGAGCCACAAACTGCGAAAACTCTTCACAGCACTTGCATGAACTCCATTGTTGTACAGTCTACTGCCATTTCTACATGTAAGTGGGCTGCCCTGTTGTTGAGACAAGTAAAAATGACACCATAATGCTTGGCTCTGTTCGTTACGCCCAATTTTAACGTTGAAAGGTCTGAGACAATCGCAAGCAGTGAAGTGGAATGGTAGAGTTTGTGGGGCTAGGCGTACTGTGCCATCAACAATTTGCCACCAATCTTGTTCACTATTGCTGAGTCTGGCAGCATTGTAACGTCGCTGCTTTTGGCGAATAAGACGTTTAATGTGTGAATTAAACCATGGAGTAGACTTTTTCTTGTTAAGGGTCTATTGGGGAATATGTTTCTTGATGGTATCGAAGAGTATGGTTTTGAAATGAGTCCAGTTTTCTTTGACTGATTTTGTAGAAGGGTCTGACGCTTGGAATGATGTATACGATAATATTGTTCCTGCAGACCTCCCATAATTATCTGCACGTTGATATAAGTAAAGAGCCACCAATCATTTAACTTAACTTGCCCGTTGAAACTACGTGAATTTGTTATTAAATATCATATTAGATAGGGAGTGTCAGCCAGAGACCAATTTTAACTGACAGTAAATTTGCTATTTTTGTACTTGCATCTCTCGTTAAATTATATTAAACCTTTACGGTCAGATCAGTGGGAAGCTTCAAGATTTCTCTCTCTTGTGATGATGACAGGGGGATATCCCAAGACACTAAAAAGGCAGCTTCTCTTGAGTGTTATGCCCATCTTCATGAATTGAGATCCCTGGCATTATTGCACCGACTGCAACTGCAACAAAGCTCACTAAAGACAGTATTCATAATGTCCTACTCATGGATAATCCTTATGAGAAAGCCCCAACAAGTCAAATGTCACATATTCTGTTGAGTACATGCCTAACAACGGTGACCATGAACTGTAAACTGGATGGCTTGTTGATGAACCGATCAAGATACAATCCTTGTGTGAAAGAACTATTATTTCCTGTCAAACAATTAAGCAGTGTGGTATTATTTATGCAACCATTATAAGGGTATGCTTGGAAAGCACATGTATGTTATAGATGACAATGATTCAAAATATGACCTAGTTGAAATGCTACGTTCTTGCACACCTACAGCCAACAAGCAACAAATCCTCCACTCTTTTCAAACAGAACATGGAACAATTCGTGTACTCATTGCCACAATTGCTTTCGGTATGGGAGTAGATTGCAAAGGAGTACACAGAATAGTTCACTATGGGCCATCAAAAAGTGTTGAAGCTTATGTTCAGGAGACAGGGTGTGCTGGCAGAGATAGGAGGCAAAGTCATGCATACATTTTGTATCATGGAATTTTATTAAATCATGTTGAGGGAGACATCAAATCTGTTTTTAAAACTGAAGGGTGGAGGCGAAAGGCACCATTTCAACATTTTGAAACTGTTTTAGAGCAGTTTCATAAACCACATCTTTGCTGTGGCAATTGTGCTTCAACATGAAAATGTGGGGAATCTGACTGTAACCAGCATGCTGCATTTCCTAAATGTGAAGACCTCCAAGCAGTATATTTGGTTTTCATGTGACGTCATCAAAACTAAAAAATAAGGAATTATCAATCCTTTTCAGATTTTAGTTTAGTTAGTTATTAGAACAGTTGAAGACTTGTCTTTTCACAAATTTTCACTTTGGTGGGGTTTATCGTCTTGTGATAAGGCAAGGTTGAATTTCTAAGCTTTTGTGTGACACGATGTTAAAATTGCGGTCGCAAATGCTATCACGTAAGTTAAAAAAGTGACTTGTCTGCTGAGATTTTGCAATCTGAACAGTCCTTGTATGAGAATAAGTACTCACATAGATATTTATGAGCTCTCAGAAGACGACTACTGGCTTTTTATAGCAAAACTCGATGACATATGTTTTTGTCAGCTTCCGGCCGCCATATTTGTGCCCCAGAGAGGGACACAAACATGGCGTCTCCATAGAAAGCCTTATAAATTTGAGTAAAACATTTCTTCGAATATCTCCCGCACGAAGCATCGCACAGACCTGAAACTTTGTGAGTCTGTTTGAATATTCATCCTTTTTTATCTCTCCGATTCTTGACTTAATTTGCTTAAAATGGTTTTGATGATGGTGTGACCGTGAAAACCGGCAATTCTACTCATCAAGGGAGAAAGAGGTGACTGCAGAAAAGAGGAAAGCAGTTGAAGTAAACTTGGTTAAGTACCAAAAGTTACTGCTCATGTAACTGTTCAATACTGCAGCCAATGGAAATGTCAAAACTCTGACTAATTTGCATTTTATGGTGGGTTTTTCTGAACATCAGGTATCTCAGGTCCCTAAAAACTTAGAAAGGATATTTAGTTTCTCCAACATTCTCAATGTGGTTGAAATATGGGACAGACGACATGCAGAAAAAATCCTTTCAGTTGTCGCTGGTGTTTTGTAAGATATTGAAAATGCAGTACATGTAAATACAGGTAGCCTGTATACAGAGGAGGGTGATGACCAGTATGACTTTGATGATGAGTTCATGGATGAGTGGAATGAGCTGCTTCAAGATGATGGACTATTTGATATGATAATTGAAAAGATGTCATTGTCACAACTGCAGTCTTGGCTTATTGATGAAGAAATAAATGCTTCAAGTGACATGTTAGAAGATGGAGTGCCAAGAGCTGTATTGGACACCATTGAGTTGATGAACATGGATGGACAAAAAATTTATCCATCCAGTTTTATTCCTTGACATTTTTATGTATGGTGTTTTGCCTTACATGTAGCTCACCCTTACTTCTGCCAGCTTCTATTACATGAAAATTAAAATAATGAGGGAGTGTGTGAAAAACATCCCTAAGTGACATTTGGGTCAAATACTTTTTTGTTCCTATCTTATGGAGTTCTGTTTTTCAAGGCACCACCCTCATTTAATGATTTTCCTTAATTTCTTAAAGAATACAGTGGAACTTCTATACCACAAAGACCCAAGGGATTGGCAAAATTTGTTTGCTATAATGAGCTCCATTTCTATTGAGGATCTTTTTCATTATGTTTTGCTGTTGCTGGGGTAAAGAAAATCATTTGTTAAATAGAGGTTTGTTTAGTAGAGGTTCCACTGTACAATATTGAAATTAATGTTTGTTCATAGATGTTTAGAAAGACCAAGTTGCTTTCTGGTTAACTCCACATTGCCTTTTCCTCGACACTATCAAACATCCAGCACTAAATAGTCTAATATGTCACTGCTTGAATTTCCTTCATCACAGTGGCATTGATTGAGTAGCCACTTAATGTAATACAATAATCTGTTTCTTGTAAGAATTGAACAAGGAGAAAATCAAGGCTTGTATTATCTGCCTACACTGAGTTGTCTCAAATTGTCTACCCAAGTCTTTGCATAGGCTCTCTGGCATAAAATGCAAGATTGGTCTACAAAGCTGTACAAAAATAATGCATGTGTTTGTATCAAAATACAAGTTTATGAATCATGTGAAATTAAATGAGTTCAGTCTTCAAATTTATAGCATTGATGTCTTCATTTTGTTAAGTACTTTCTTGTACCCATCAAAGAAAGAATACTCATTATTTTGTGGTTCCAGAAAATACCCAGTATAATCACTTACTTGGGATCATTGCAATATTGCTGAAGGTGAAAGGGAACCTTTTTAAAGTCAACTATTGGGGAGGGTCCTAGTGTTTCATCCAAACACTGGGAGTCTGTGCATCTTTTTACTGCAGGTAAATGTTTATCGTGCTCTAATACCCCAAGTGATATTCTTCTTATGTTTCTTGATCCACTGGTATAAACTCGAGGCATCTAAGCTTTTAGGTCTGTTGGACTGAAAGTGTTAAAAGTGGTTATAGCTCGTCCCTTGAATATGCGTAAAGATGTTGAACTCAACTACTCTCGCAATGAGCTCCTGAAGATCTCTTAATGTAGATCCTTCTACACGTTTCCCTGATCTTAATATCCGTTTGATTGATTCATCAAGATTGCTCAGGGCTGCTGTAGTGAATGTTTCAGAGAAAGAGAATTGGGACACTACCTTCTCTGTGACATTTGGTCCCAGGTGTTTGATGCCCTGCTTGATGAAGTTATTGCTGTGTTCAGAGGCTTCATCAAGTGGAATGTTTGTACCAATCTTACTTGCATTATTGACTGAACAGTTCCACATAAACCGTGCATGTGTCATCGGATTTGCAGTACAACATAATGTACTTGTTCTGCCTCACTATCCTTGACCCGTCCCCTTCTTTAAAGGCATCAATGAAATTTAAGGGAAAAAATCCATCTGTCAGCAAAGCAAAGTTATAGTTAAATACATCATTCTCTGGTTTTGATTCACCTTGAAGAGGAGTAGGGGTTGATGAGGCGAAGTCATTTACGTCATCTTCAACTTGAACTGGAGGGTCATCATGAGCCCTTCTTGACTTTACATTATACTTGAATGACCACTGGCATCCAGGGTACCGGCATGGAAACCTCCCATCAGGTGTCAGTTGTTGATGGTTAACAACTTCATCCCTTTCTTGTTGAGTGACCACACGATTCACAAGGTCATTCACGCTCAAAGCATGTTGAAAACAAATTCATCAACTACCTTTGCTGACATTTCAAGCAGACAATGTAGCTTTTCTACCTTCTTCACTGAATTTAAGTTTGTGGGTTGGCTAAGTTTTGAGAGGGGGCTCCTTACTTGTTTTCAAAGCCTAAGACCTTCATGGCAGCAACAATTACCCTTGATGTAAGCACAACTGGAAAAAAGTCTCTGTTCGCTCGGTATGACAAGTGGGTATCACTTGTTACATTCCTTAGAGTGCGATCAGCAAACATGGTGCAGATGTCTACATCAGATTTTCCACTAAAGGATCTAGAGTACATGTAGATTAACAGTGATTTCACTGTAAGCAAACCGTTTTAATTTTCCTATATATATATATTTTTTAAATAACTCTAGACAGTTAGCAAAATTGAAAATATACCCCCCAAAAAAGATGATGAAGAAAGTGGATAACCCAGTAACAAATGTATGATTCAAGATCATCTGCATCATGCTGCACCAGATGTACCAATAAATTAATCCCTGTCTTAATGGAATCAATTACTTTATTCTTTAATCTTCCATGACCTGACTGATCTTGTATCACTCATTCTATTTAAATCATAAGGATAGAATATTGGAATGTAAATTGTGAAAAAAAAGAAGAAATCTGTCACCTAACAATTCAATGATGTACCCTCTTGTATATGTGTGCTTTGAAGCCCATGCATTTACAGGTGTTAATGCATTACAGTGGGTGGTTACAATAGAGGTTAATTAGAGCATTACATTTACAGCATTTTGCTGACTAGGAAATTTGTGAAATGTGTGTGTAGTAATTTTCTAGGCATAGTAAAATCATGAACAAAAACTTAGCACTTTAACAGCTGCATGCCAATTGGAGATTGATGCCTTCCAAGCGGTCATTTGGGGTGTAGCCATTTGCCACTGAGGGAATCACATTTACAACCCTTTTAACAGTGAGCTGGTCATCAGAAAATATCTGACCATCCACACCACCATCACTTGTTTGTGGGAGTTAGGAATGGAATTGTTGAAGTATTGACATCGGGTCTTCATTTACATTTTCATTCTTGAAAATAAGTCCCAGGGGAACCTGCTAAAAAGTATAATAAATCTATAGTGATAAATAAATACCATAGATAAAATACTGTATGATTATTAGTTTCTCGTGCCACAACCTCAAGGATCTAGAGAGGAGGGTTTGCTGACCCCACATTTCCCGCTTCTTTCAAATTTATGTCATTGCTATCCCAAATGTTGTTTTTTTTCCCTTAATGCGACATCTTTTCCCATTTTTTTTGCCACCTGGTATATAATTTTCCACAACCTCATTTTGAACCATATGTAAAAACCTATCGAACATGTAGAGCTCTTATTGAACTTGTTTGTAGCGTGATAGCAAGACTATACTTGGAAAGGTATCAGAGATTAAGAGAAGACACACTTGTTGGTTTCCATTGGACTTGACTTATGGATACATAAAGTGTATAAAAATATAAAAATAATAAGCAATCAGATCTTTAGTAAGTCTTTCGAATAAATAATGTTTGGATACCAATGTCACAATTTGTTCAACTAGTAATTAGTAACCTTTTTAGACTTCTTTGACATCTCAGTATATTTGGGGGGAATATGGGAGATGCACGCTTTCTTTAATGGCTCCAAAACATCAAAGTATACCAATAAAATCTTTGCAGTTAAAATCAGGTAACTGGACCTTTGCCCTTGCTGGTCTTCAATAGTTGGTAAAACTGCAAGTTTGACAGCTCCTGAAGATTTGCTTTTGGTTGTTTGCAGTCAAGGAGTGCTCCAGACACCCTGTTCTCAATCATTTGGTGGTTCACCCAATGAAAGTCACGGTTTGTGATTGCATTGTCATACTCTGTCACTGTAGCTGGAAGTCCAAATTGTCAAATGAAATAACAAATCCAGGGTGTGCAGCCTTCTTAAATTCATACTCCTTCATCCTGGCTTTAGTTTGCTCTTGGTGGCACTCTGCTGAATATGTTTGCTGGGGTTCATGTTGCATCAAATTATTTTTGTGCTTCTCTTAAGTTTCAGTCACTTTGGAGTTTTCTTGAGAAATTGTGTCCCTTGCTTTTAAAAGGAGGGCATCATGATTACCCCCAAGCTTGTCCAACGGTTAAAGAACCTGACTGTTTGAATTTTGTCACCTTTAGGCTGTTGAGCCTACTGAGGTTTGCCTGTGACACAAAAAACGACCTATCTTAGAAATTCATAATACATTGTGAATATACATGTATCTCTTTTATATGAAGATATTTGTTTTAGTTTCATGATTAATAGTATCTTTTAAAATACAAAGTTCTTAAATACCATGATTATTTTTATTGTTCTGAGAATAAAGCAGTTTTATTACTTTATTGTGTGTATTGTTTTATCAAATACAGATTGACCTTAAATAATAAATGTCCTGTAATTTAGCATAAACAATTTCAGATACGTATGCCACAAAATAAAAAGTATTAAAAGTAAAATAAGCTCAAGATCAATAAAACAAATCACACTTCAACAGAGTTGCTTTTCAGGAGAATACCTATCACAGATGTAGCAGTGCGCATGTCCTTGTTTTGCTGTTTCAACAAAATAGATCCTGCGATAGCCAAGCTTCCAAACCAGTCGAAAGATTTTGTTCTTTTGTTGATAGCCAAAGTGAGAAGGAATGAATAAAAAAGCGGGAGCTCGTTCACCCCACTCATCACAAACTAACTGTAGGTCAAACTTCTCCAAATCCTCCTTTTCAATTTTCTTTAAAATTAATGGGTTTCTTGTTGAACATAATTCAGCAACTTCTTTGCTGACAATCTTCAGCTCCTGCAATTTGAGACGGAACGCCATGAGCCAAGGCTTTTCCAGTGGACTGATGTGAACAAGTTAGAGATTTGTTTACGTTTTTACTGGGATACTGAATTTTAATTGCACTTAACTCTGTTCTTGGATGCCAGATGATCTTGGAGTTGAAGTCACTCCAGGAAGAAATGCATGTGCACTTGACTTGGCATATTTTGATTTGGGAAAGCACTCAACAGGAGACTCGATTATCGACTTTGAATTGGAGATAGGAAATCAGGAAGGTAAGCAGGCACAGGCTGCAGAAGAAGTGCAAGTGGTAGCTTCGCCTGTGCCAAACTGAAGCGATTTGGATACTTTCTCTCGATTAAAAATTACATGTGTCCGTGCCTTGTCACGGACCTGGTTCTGATTGTTTCCTTCAGGAATTTTGCCGTCTAATTCTTCTAAAGCCCTTTGAAGGCACTTTGTTATCGGGACATCCCTTCTTTTAAAGGCTTCTTCAATTTCTTGGCAAATTTCGTTCTGTTTTTCTGGAAATCACTGAAACTTCATCAATTGTTTGTAGCAAATGCACCTGCAAACAAATATCTGCTGTTCGCAAAACAGCTCACAACCACATTAAGGGACGATTTAATAATGCCTTGCAAGTTGATCGAAGTTTTAGATCAGTAGCACAGTTCTGATGTACAAAGGCGTAACATTGGGATGAAATTGAAAAATATATTTATGAATCAATTTTTGTAAGAAATAAGTCAGAACGTGAAGGAAATTGGTTCCTATCTTGAAATTATGTAACCTTGGTCAATTCGAACGCCTTTCAAACTAATTTTCTATTACCCATGATGCAATGCGACCATGCCCTTTTTTGTAAAAATTGCATAAATGCCATATGTTAAGGAAAATTTCAGCAAAAAATGTTAATTGCAAGCTACTAAGAACAAAAACAGTTAAAGGGATGCCAGAATTTGTTCATGTTAATCCAATGGAACTTGATAAATTGGTCTTCCCCTCCTTCGCTTTGACACATTATCATCATCTTGTCCTTTTCCCTCTGAGGGAAACAGAGTGGTCCACAAATGTACCGCACAGTTCCTGGGAATACTCCTGCCACCTTAT
>OX421446.1:39941150-39978650 GCA_949126865.1 Montipora capitata | reverse complement strand
AAGCTGAAGAAAAAAGCTCACTGGAAATGACCAGCTCTATAATATTCAAGTTCCAGATTTCGTGGCAGCCACTGGCATTTACTTTGTTTCAGATAATCGTAATGAATTAGATATTTTTCTTAGTTTTCATAGGAGATGATCTATGGGAATTAATGGTAACTGAAACGTAGTTATGCCCGTCAAAAGCTCTTGAATACCTCCGAGTGCACTGCCCGTTTTCATGAAGTAAGCCACACAGAATTAAAGGCCTTCGTAGGGTTTGACGAAATAACTAGAATGCATAAAATCCAAAATCATTTATTTACTACAGTTGCATGCGACTTTTCGATTGCGGCATTCATAATTATCTACTCGGAAGCAGCGCATGCGGCTTAACCATCACGGCTATCGATTCTACTTAAAGTTCAAATTTCATGTTTTCTTACTGTAATCATAACAATCACTTATGAAAAAAGCTGAAAGATCGTGAAAATGTTAATCAACAATCAGTGTATAATATTACTGTATTAAATATCCCTATGAGAGAACCTACTCGCACGACACCTGGCATTTATTTTTGTTTTGATAAACCTCCACTGTTTCTCCTTTTCTTCGTCTGACTCCAGAGGAAACTTTACAGACTAAGAGTTTTAATGAATTTAACTTGTGACTATCTAAAGACTGCTTTTTGTGACTTCCATGTGTATTGCCTTTGCTCAATTCGTCTTTGCTAAAAAACGCGGGAGCAGCTTCACACCGCATTGATGTCAAGTGTCTTCCTTTTCAAGTACAACTCGAACACCTTGTATTCGGCTGGGTGTCACGCAGGTCTGCAGAACATCGTCTCTGACAAGGTCCGTAGCACTGCTTGCTGAGAGGGACATTGAAGGACGTGATGCCGGTGTTCCTGGCAGTGCCACAGATATTGAAGGAGTTGAAGCTTTTTCCGGTGATGAAGTTGAAGGAGTTGTTGGCACTGGTGTCGCTGGAGAAAGTGTTTCAACCGGTGTGCTGGTGCAAACTTCCTCGCTCAAACTTTCGAACGCCTCAATGTCGATTGTCTGCAGTTCTGGGGCGGCTGGGATGCTACACAGAGCAGAAGGGAAATCACCAAATGACAGCAAACAATCATTGTGATCTAAGCTCCGCACTTCCAACATATTTAAATAATAATAATATAATATAATAATATCTGACCTGCTAATCGCCCTTTCTCGCAGTCGGAGACTGAATTACTAAGGACGCAGCTCAGCGAGGTCGGACTGAAGGGGCTGTGCTGCCGGCTAGGCGCTCTGCCCCTGAACACGACCCATATATGACCTCGGAGCACAGCACCACAGCCTGATGGAATAGGCCGGGAGTCTATTTTGAGGAGGGAGGAAAACCGGAGTACCCGGAGAAAAACCCTCGGAGTCAGATTGAGATCGACTGAAACTCAGCCCACATACAACCTTGAGGCCAGAGTTGAACCTGGGTCGCAGATGTGGGAGGCACGGTTGATGACCACCCTGACTCCCCAATGTTATGTTGTCATGGAAATGTTTCGTTTGACAAAAGGACTGGGACTTGAGACCATTTTATTTGCATACTGTGCTAGTGATCCCTTTTGTTGGTTTTTCATAATAAATCAGTGGGTGCAATTAAAACATTATTGTAGCACTGAAACAGCGAATGATTTTACGAGCGACTTCTTTACTCAAGCTCTGCTGGACTAATTACTGCGATTAATAATAATTTATTTTTGTATTCAGGCTATAGCCACACAGCGAGATCACTATTGCACTTATTAACTCACTCTTTCTATGTTAGGCGTTTATATGACTTGTAACTTCATGCTTTGTCTTTGCCCTCCACCTTTTGTCTCCAGGATTGATTTATTTTTGTCAGTTATTCCTCAAAGATAATTTTATATAACTTTTTAGGGTAGCAGTTCGTAGAACGCATTCATAATCATCGCAGTGCTTCGTAAACAAAGTACAATCTGGGGCTGGGGTGGCGGAAAAAATCGCATGTTTGGCTTTTATTCAGTTTATTCTCACACTTATCTTTTATGAAGATAATGCCGGCTAGAACCAAGTTTTCTTCCTGATGTTACTGGACAAAGAATAATATACGCAATTAAGAAGCAGCATCACATGACACAAGTAAGTTACTGCGAGTGGTATTTGAGTGCTCCGATCCAAAAGCACTGTAACAGTTACGGTCCTTCTAACGGCTAAATGAACTAACGACTGCTAAATTTTTCTAACGCTTACAAGGTAACCACTAACGCTTTATCCATACTACTAATGGTTTGGTGCAACAGTCTAATGGTTTGGTGAAACCGTCTAACTTTGACTAACGGATTACTAACGGCTGACTGACGATGCCTAACGGCTAACTGATACTTTCGGCCGGTAAACGTTAAAACGTTAGTGTACATTTGCCCGTGTGAGGTCACATATTTGTGAACACATCAGTCTTTCTATCTACTATTTGCAGGATAGCTTCTTTCTGATAATTGTTTAACTCTGTAATTACAAATTTCTCACACACCCGATTTAATGATTTTGGTCATATTACGGCCAGGTTATATAACCAAGGAATCCAAAATCCCTTGCAGACCTTTGCCATGGTAATTCCAATGGGTGGTTCCTTGACCCTGCTGGACTACTGCATAGACTGCACCACACATCCCTTTACTATTAGCATTACCAAAGGCATGCAATGTAAGCTGTGAAATTGGTTCATGATAGGCAGCGACAGCTCAGGGCACCATAAAAGTTTCACTCAATATCAATAACCGGTCCTTCCAGCGTTTGAGGAAAGGGTCTTGAAGGTACATGTCCCATTTCTCTGGCTGAGGCATTGTACACAATGTGTACCTTGGTACTTTCAGCATTTTCTCTGACCACACCCTTGTGAGGAATGTAAAATTCTTTCCCTGCTGGAGTCTCAGGCACTGGCCCTTTAACTCCTTGGGCAAGTTGTTCTTGAATAACATTGTCACATTCTTGGTATTGACCAGCTCTCTTGCATTTGCAAACAAGATGCTCCAATCTTCTTTTGCTTCCAGCTTCATTGGTTGTGAGAGGTGGGTGAGTTCCCTTCCAAAGCAGTCTTGCTTCATACCACTTGGCTGGGTTCCTTTCTAACTGTTCCTTAAATTGTTCATAAACGGTGTGTTGGTCATTCTCATGGGTGTCAGCAAGGCCAAGTACATCCAAGGCGCACAGTTTGTAATCTGCCGGGCCTGATTGAGTTAACAGGATAGGGCTTCCGGTTCCCTCTCTCCCCGGCGACATAAGCATTCATCCAAGCAGGGTTTTTTCAGCAACAGGTTTGCCAGGTCTTTATACTCTCTGTGAGGTTGTCGTCTTGATGGTTGCGTATTCACTCGCTCCCAAAACCATGTGTATTGGAATATGAGATCTTGCGTCCCTGTCTTCGATCCTGGCTCCTATGAGATGGCTGTATTTGGTAGGAAGACTTGAATAGTTCGGGTTATCCAGAGGCAAAAGTTGCGGGTTATGTACTTTACTGAGTTCATTGTTCATCTCGAAACTTCCATTCACTGCACTAAGAGTTGCTGAGTAAATTTCCACTCTGGCAGTTGAGGAGCCATGCATTGCATCTATCCTCTTGGTCACTGTTTCTGTAGGCCTTTTGTTGAGGAGATTGAGAAGCCTAGTTGAAGCATAGGAACTTCCTGCACCAGTGTCTAACAATGCATGTGTTTTTATTCCATCAATGTCGGCTAAGATAATTGGATAAACAACGTCTTTGTTTTGTTGGTTAATTGCTGTCAACACTCCCTCTGTTCTTTGACGCCTTGACAAGTTGCATAATGAAGTGTGGTGTCGTTTACCACAGTTTTGCCAATTCAAAACGCTTCAACATTCAGAGGATTTGTGTGACCCTGTACAATTGACACAGAGGCACTTTGTGACTACAAACTCCTTGCACTTTTCAGGTGAATTGAGAGAAGTGCAGTCAAACAACTTGTCGTCTTCTGAATCACAGTAAACGCATTTGCCTGAGGTTCCCTTTTCCTTGCTAGGTTTGGAACGTTTCTTCTGACTTGAAGCTGTCAACTGGGTTTTGTCACATCCAAACAGAGTGTTTTGGTGAATTGATTTAAGTCCCACTTCTCCCACTCGGGATCATGTAAGCTGGTCTCCTCTGATGTACGGCAATCTGTGTTATGCCAATGACACCATTCCGTTGACTTGATTAATCTGGTTTAGATTATCCAATGCTTGTACGTTGTACGACAGGTTTTCACAAAATTTTATAATTTTCTTTGGATTTGTAGTGGGAGTAAAGGGAGGTCGATGATTTCTTTCAAATACACTTTGATGATCTCACTTCCTTGCCATTTCTCTCCTTGAAAATTGCTTTGGCTCCATTATATCCTTCTGACGAGTGCAGAAGAGCTTCTATTGTTTTCCTCACCTTTTCATCCAAAAGCTCACATAGATACGTAAACTTTGTCACCGGCCACATGTTTGTTTTGCCAATGGATTCTGAAAATTGACCCCAAAATCTTGGGTAGTCGGTAAAAGAGAACCATTAAACGGCGAGATTATAAGTTCTGGAAGTTTGACTTGCCTGATTGGGGCTCTGGTTTGTATGCTTTTGCTGTCCATTCTTTGCTGGAATTCCTCTTGTAACTGTAGCCGTGTCTCCTGTCACTTTATCTCAAATTTGCAATGTCTCCTCCTGTTCTTGAATTCCACTGTTCTTTCCACTGATTTTCATTCCGCAAGCCATTCTTCTAATACTTCCACTTCATTTTCAGGTTCTTCTATTTTGTCATTCACGGCATCATTCCACACGCACATTTCTTCATGATTGAGCTTGGTGGCAAGTGTTTTGGCCTCAGGCGCTTTTTGTACGTTGTTAACCTCTGTTAAGATTTCCTTAAGGTTTGTGATTAGTCTCGAAATTGCGGACTGCTTCTCGGCTTTTAGAACTTCATTAGTTTTCTTGATGGTCCTTTCGAGCTGCTTTAGTTTTGCTTGTAGTGTAGACTCTAGTTCTTCCATCATTAAGGTAGGCGTTTGGCTTTGTTGTGCTTGTTTCGTATTACGGAGAATTTGGCTAGGTAAACTTGAGAACTTTCTATGCTTTCTACACACCACATATGTGGGACCAAAAGTTCTGAACACTCTGTTCCCTCAGCTCAGGCCGTCTGTACACTAACATTTGTAGTTCAAGCCACTCATCCAGACAGGCTTGCGCATCAAAATTGTACCTTGTGAAAAGAGCTTGAAAATGTTGTACTATGTCAGTTAGGTTGCTTTCACCAAAGCTGAGAAGATCTTGCCTCTCCCTTGGCCATAACACGGGGTTGCTTAGATCTTCTCCTTCACGGAGGACAGGATCATCTGTGAAATTGGAAAATCTCTTGTTAAAGTATTCCTTAGCAGGCGAAATAAATTCTGATTTGAAGGTCTCATAGGAGGTCGTATCTCCATCCACCCTGGTGAGATGAATCCCTTTGAACTTGTTGTCATTCGTTATCTTTGCACAAAATGATCTGACATGCTCACCAGGTCTGAGTTTCATAGCATCTAACGCTCCACAGAGGGTTCCAAGGTAGACAGTTTTACCTTTCCAATTCAGATCTTTCTCATTCATGGCTAATGTAATAGCTTCTGTAATCCCTTGAGCCTTGCCATTTGCAAATTCTTTCGACAGTCAGCACTAAAAACGTCACAAAAGGACAAGAATGACAAAATTCCATTCACCCTCACTTTCCATCCTCATAATCAAAAGTATCATTCTTAATAACTTTAAATTACTCGAAAATGATCCAGAGACTGGTAGAGTCTTTTGGCAACCTCCACTAATTTCATTCAAACGCGACAAAACCTTTTTTTTAGTTAGAAGCGCACTCAAAACTAACGAGCAACCCTGTTCTTCCAAATGCGCATGCTCACGATGCAAAACTTGTCCTTTCACTCTTAACACTATCAAAATATCGGGACCTGAGCTATCTGTTAAGATCACCGATCATTTCACATGTACCTCCAAAAATGTCATTTATTGCATAACCTGTGCGTTATGCAATAAATTATACACTGGCGAGACAGGTAGACAACTTGGCCACTGATTCTGCGAACACCTTTGTGATGTTGAGAAGAATGACAAGGATGCATCTAAGCCCGTCGCTCATAATTTTAATCTTCCTAACCACTCCAAACAACACATGCTTATCTGTGGCCTTTCCCTACATCAAGGTACGACGGAAAGCCACAAGAATCTGGAACAGAATTTTATCTTCCAAATCAGCTCCCTTTATCCCCACAGTATTAACAAATACTTTTCATTTAACTAATGTATTCCTATTTTTTCACGTGCCTTGTTGCCACCAATAACATAGTTCCTACTCCACTATAAAAACTACACACAACCCATAATTCCTCAATTCGCTCAGATGAAGGGCTAATGCTCGAAATGGCAACTTTTAGAATGCTTGTATAGTGGTCAATTTACATTATCAACTCTGCTTATAAAACCAAAATTTTGGTGATAAGTCTGTTTGTTGGTCAAAGAACTTGTTGTGAGTAGGTATTATGAGGAGATTGTGCAGTGGAGAGAGCCCACATCCCACCAGTGTGGTGCAATTTTTGATTCCTCGACTCACCTCCTACTGTATGTGGGTTGCATTTATTGGTTATCTACTCTACAAGACGTTTTTCTGCAGTTACTTTGGTTTGGTTGTAATTCATGAGATTTCATTTGATGTTCCTAATTGCAGTAGCAGAGAACGTCTGCTCAGCGTTTCATAATTACTTAACACTAGTTACTGCTTTATTTGGCTGTGAGTCAGATTAAGTTTCCAGGTCTTTGTTGTTGAATTAGTGTGGATCTTGGTGTTAATATAGAGTCCAGTGATATCCTTTAGCTTTTCAAAAATTAATTATTTTTAATATATAGATTTAGCCAAGCCTAAAAGCAGAGTTCCCGTTTCTTACCCCAGAAAACACCTCTGAGCTGATAGAAGTAAATAAAAACGCCTTGCAAACAATAACCAACAATTTTAATCAACAACTAAAACTGGAAATTACATGCTTAGTAATCTCTTTCACAACACTTTCCGTTTGAGTGATAATCTTTAGACCCTCTCTCTTCAAGTTTAGAACAACAGCAAAAATCTTCCTAATAAGAAAGTGAAGCTACAGAGCACTGAATTCGCTTAATACTCGACTGCAATTTCACAGTCAAACAAAGCAGCTCACGCCTGGAGATCCATTTCACCCCCAAAAAAACTGTAAATGTGATTGTTGAAATATGCCAGAATCTCTGTCAACACGGAATTGGAAACGTTTTCAGGCCTTCGCTTTGTAGTGAGTTTTGCAAAATATGCGAGGGAGTGATGCAAGGAAAACATTACTGAAAGTCAACTGTTGTAAATATGTGTTTTGTCTCTCACTCCATTTCTCTCAGCTTTATGGTGTTCTTCGCTGAAATTTTCTCTTCTCCTTGCTCAGCTTCTCTTGAGGCTTTCTTTTCTCAAATCTCATGACCTCTTCTTGAAAACAATTCTTTTTAATTGGTAGAGTGTATGAATTGATTGATTAATTTTATCCTTTTATATTTTGTACAATTTTATTCTTTGACATAAGTACACATGTACATGTTTTGATGAGCACTTATGAGCTTCTTGGTGTTGCATGTATAAATAAGGTATTATTATTATTATTATTCTCTCATGCTCTTTCGCTTTGATTTGACTTTCCTGCTCTTTATCCCATTGCTCGTCACTAATATGATTCCCCACCAGAAAAATGCGGTTGCCAAATGCAACTCTTCCATGCGATTTCCCGCCAAGGAAAACACTCATATCCCTAGAGGCTCTCCTTCCTCCCCACCTCTACCCTGACAGTCTGTATGGGCGGACAGCAGACTGATGTACGTGATGTCATAACCAAAATTTCTTGCATTGATAGATTTCCCAAAAAATCTTACCCATGGTGCTCTGCTGGCGTTCTTTGCGTGCCTCAGCTCTGCTGTGATTGGTACATGTATTTCTTCCAGTTTCCGACTGAGATTTAGTCTGGCTTTACAATCTGTTATTTGTTTGTACATGCAGTACAGTTTGACTTCTCATCCTCGTTTCAGTCGACAGGTGCTGCCTATTGGAATGTTTAGCCAGAGTTATGCCTACATGTACTGCTGATATACTATGCTTAATAACCATTAGGTAAATTTTCCTATTCAGCATTGGAATTCAGGGCCATACAGTATGTGTCTGCAATTGCAGGTTAGTTGGTAGGTATTGTACAACAAGATTTATATACCTAGACTTTCACTCAACAAAACAAGCACTGTGATTGGTTGATTCTTGGTCACATGCCCCTGATCAAATTCAAATGTATCCCGACCGGGATACAATTGCGCAGTATTTGACCACGCGCTGAATACAGCAGCACGTGATCAGTGCATGACTAACCTCGAAATATCATGATCTTCAGCACATCCTCACGTCAGCTTGATTGACAGGGGCGGACCTGCACTGCCAGTTTTAAGTTTTAACAGCGATGATCGATAATGGAACCCAGTGAGGCTAAAAGAAAACGCTTTTCTAGATTATCAGAGGAAGGAATACAGAACTTAGTCGAGGGTAAAGATTCTGAAAATACGAGAAAAGCGACTAAGAACGCTGTTGTTACATTCCTTGCATATTGGAATGAAGTTAAACCAGAAGATTTTCTTTGCCAATTCATGTTTTCGATTCCCTCGATGCTTGATGTTTAGCTCTTTCACGGCCAGGGCAAGGTGCTTTTTGACACTTAAATTTCTGAAGGTTGCCACTTTGAAGTAAACTGCACAGCTGATTTGTGCACTGTAGTCCGATAACAGGGATTTGTCATGAACGCCTCCACATCTGCAAATTTCATCAAGACTAGGTTTTTCTGCATCTGTTTCACCTAAAAGAAACAAAGAAAAGCAACAAGTCGGGTCATTGAGAAGATAAATAAGTGTTCAGATAGCATATGTTTTAAATCTGGTAAAAAAAAAATAATAATAAAACTTGATGTGTAATAATGCTTGTACTGTCGTTAAAAGATCATAACTGGCTGGCTGTTTCCATATCCTTTACTTACTAATGCTCTAAATTGAATCTGCTTCTTAACTTGAGAGAGACCTCTTTGCAGATGTGCTAGATTTCTGTCAAAAAAACAAGAGAAAAATGCTTAGGTTCCATTCCCAAATTGCTATAAACTAAATGGAATTTAAGTAGTATTCCTTACAAGGAACTGTTACAGTAGTACCTCAAAATCCCCGAGTCAAAATGATAGCCATCTGTTAGCTGATTATAAAAAGAGAAAAAATGACAAGGAGGGCTACCTGGGAGTGAGCGGTGTGGAATGCGAATAGTGTTTACCAAACAAATGAATCTGGAATCGAAAGCAACAGCCTCTCAGTGTGGCTCAGTGTACAACTTCAATTTCCACTGGTTTCTAATCATCTCATTTTCTGAAGCCAAAATTCCAAGCAAGTTTTTGTTATTTATATTTAATTATTATACTATATGAAACAATGCTCGCTATTTTTTTTCCTCTCAAACAGTTTTTTTCATGCCAAAAATCTAAGGTTTTTACTGCTTATTTGGTTCTTGTGCGGCGGCTCAGAAAGCTTGTGTCAGCGGTTCATATTGAAGCTTATGACGTATGATATGGGGAAGAAAGTAAACAGCAAGAGAGCCTTGCTTGCACGTGCGGCGAGGTACAAGGAAAAGAAACAAATTTAGCGAAGGGAAAGACGGGTCCACAAATAATATTCAACTCCTTTAGGTATTGTGAAAGTTAAGTCCATCATTTTCAATTGACAAATCTCACTTGCCCACATTGGGAATTGAATGTCGAAAACATGAACATAAGCTTATCAGCCAAGTGATTGCAAAACATTCAGCAAACGTACTGAAAATGTCATGTGTTTACTCTTTTGGACCATTAACAGAAAGCATATGTACATTTTGCAGAATATACATGTTTTTTTCCTGATCCTGCACGTTGTTATTCCGCAGATCCGCTTTGTTTTGCAGAGTAAAGTGATTTATGATTGAAGTGCTAAGATCACGCCTTTTAGGTCTCCATGATGCCCAACGTCAGATGATAACAGAGGAAATACAATTTTGCAATCTACAATGGATTTTGGTTAACTTTTTATTTACGCAGTATATTTTCCGGTCTTACATAAGGAACCCGTATAAATGAAGACTCCTTGGCTGTAGTGCATCAATTCACATCTCTCGGTCTCATCATGGTGTATTGCGTGGCCTTTGACTGCAACTGAATGACTCACAATTTTCAACTGGTATATTGTATCATTGTTTTCCAAGTGAGCCATCTATCACAGAACAGTGGTCGGCAAAAATCTCCCGTGCTGATTCCGTCATTTCTAAACACTCAAGGTTGTGTTTGGAACATTTCACGCCCGATTGTTACGAGCGTGACTTAAAGGCAGAACTACTCGTCTCCAAAGTAAAAGCCATCTTGACCCTCAATATTCTCACATAGACCACCACCCAAAAAAACCAAGACTATTGTTTGAAAGACGTTCTTTGGAGAAAACCAGACAAGAGGTAAGACCTTTGTCTTATCAGCTATCACACTGAAGGGCTAATATATGATGGAGCTGTTTCAATTTTGTGTAATCAAGCCTCGATACATTCCCCCTGAGGTTGCATGACTCCTAAATATACCACCATGAGATGTGTAGTTTCTCCGGGGTCAATAATCGGAAAAAAGCAACAACAACAGCAAAAAAGAAGATTTGATTATTTAAAATGTATTATTTAAAACGACGAGTTAAGTTGTATTCTTCCCTTGAAATCGAAATTCAATTGTTCCACAAATCAACTGAAATTTAATTGTAAAAAAATTAAATGAAGACTCATCTTTTTAAATACCCAAACCTTTGACTGTACTGTATTTCCATTCCTCTTCTCCTACTCTTACTAAAAGTTAGCAACACATGAATAATTGAATGTATGGCTATACAGATATGTGTATACTGTTTTGTTTGCAGTATCTTGCCTCTGTTAGTAATGCTTGTCCCATATCACTGGACTCACCTGCTGGATTTAATGAACCTCAACCAAGTGAATGTACACCAACCGAATCAGTAGACATAGATCCTCATAATGCTGTTCTGGTTCAGGAGTGCAACACTCACAGCCCCACACATTCCTAAAAATATCGCTAGCAAACCTATGCCTCTCAGAGCAGATGTTATTACTAAGCTTACCACAAGATTTTCAAACAATTAAAATAAAATGCACATTTCATTATGCGACAAATGCAGATTGCATAAAAATCATCACTTTAATTCAATCAAAAAACTGTCATTTTACATGGAATTGCTTCATCAGAGAGGGTTTATCACAAGGTGTTATAATGAAACCGCAATATCCTGAGTTGCATTTTTATTGTATGGAAATATGTAGATTTTAAAAGTAGAAGTACAAGTAGAAATGTATGGTACCAAATGGTATTCTTTGTCTCACTACAGTAATTATGAATACACGAACTTGGGAAAGTACAATTTATTGTATTGGATAAATAATGCCACATACCATGAAAACTTGAAATAAGATGTGAATAAAGAATCAACTCGGAAGAGAGGGGTAAGAGATTAGGTGGTTGGGGAGCTATGTTTTCTGCCAACGAAAGTATCTTAAATTCTCTTTCAAGAACGCAAGGAGCTAAATCAAAAACTTGACAAGTCGGGTCAGTTTTCATGATCATGCAAACTTTAAGATTGTTTGTAATTAATCCAGGTCCAGTTCTGGTGCCTTGAAACCTTCATAGTTCACACACGCTGGAATCACTCGCCGGTTTTTCTTCCCCAATACACCATGAACCCACCAGGTGAACTGACGATATGCTGCTAAGCGCCATGTTCTACAAATTGAATGGGAAACCATTACCATCACTTCAGTGCACGATAACTGAGGTTGGGGAAAAAACAAATTAAACTGACAATACAGAAGGCATACTTGCTTGTTTACGATGGGATCCGGCAAGGGATTACAGCGTGCGTTATGAATTGCCACAAGTGCCGTATTTAGAACATCTCCATCTCGCTGTTTAACGACCAAACATTATAAAAGGAATAGAGGCAAGAAAATCAAACCTGATTCATCAAACTTTTGATTGAGCTCCTCCAGTTCTTGACAACATAAACATTCGTCATTAGTAGGCATTGCTTCACAACCCCAGCAAATACACCATTGTGTCGAACCAATTCGCAAACCATTTTTGTCGAGTTCACCGCCTTCTTCCTCGTCTTCCCCTTGTGAGTCGCTCGGTTCTTCACCAGGAGGATATGTAGGCTCGAAAAGAAACGATTGTACGCTCATGGTAATGATCAAGTGGGCAATAAATAGGTGAATAAATGCCCAGAAAATACAAGGATTTGTGTTGCCGTCTGTTGGGAATAAACAAGCTTCCCCATATCATACGTCACAACTTACTGCTACAAGCCACTGACAATAATTACGAGCCCACAGTGTTTCAGCTCAAAAAGCAGGAAAAACTCAACTTTAAACCAAATTATCGAAGAAAAGAAACGCAACAGACACAAATAACCACGGAAACTTGATTTTACATGTCTTAGACTTCTTAAAACTACAATAGAAAAAAGTATTGAATTTTGGCTTCAGTTCTCCTTTAAACGCTCCGCTTATCATTAAAAGAAACCCTTCGTAAGCATTAGGCCATACTGTCTGTAATGACTAGCTAAACAAGCTAGTCATGCCGCCAAAAATGGTTCCTGAAGGCACCAAAAAGCTAAATATATCCTCATAAATGCACACTCTAACATACCAAGCAATTCCAAATTATATTTACCTGGGTTTTGTGAAGACACTGCCTCACTGTTTTCAGCCATAGCAAAAATAAAGGAAATAGACAGGGCTCATAATCGAACTTTACCAGTCAGAAGTGACGTTTGCGATTTGGCGTGTTTACTGTCCCATTCCCAGATCCCCTGATTCCCTTTCTGCTCACCAGACCCCACATGTACCCTGCGGACTTGTTATGGTGTTTGTACTGAATGTTGCACGGTTCTTTTCTTTCTTGTCTATCTGTTTTTTGCTTTGGGAACAAGGTTACATTGAAGGGAAAGATGTTTGTGGATGCTACGCAGAAATGTAACTATGGATATTTTTAATCAAATTGTTTTGAAATTATTGAGGAGAAACCAAGCCAAAACGAAACACTGGCTGTTTGAAATTGAGTGAACTAAACAAACGATAATGCTTACCATGTTCTCTTATTGATGGTTGAAAACAAATTTTCAATGATGAATAATCAATTTTCAAGCTGGAAGTGATTTTGTGATAAATTACAATTCGAGTTGTTTTGGTAAATTACTAGTTTGTCATTCACATGACAATGCAATTCTGGTTTTATAATTTTTATCGGAGTATCATGTAATAGGAGTGATTTTCCAATATATTACCATCAAATCTAACTTGGAGTTGTATTGGCAAATTACTGGTTTATCATTCACATCAAAATCCACGTCTGGTTTTAAGAATTTTATTGGAACATCATGTAATAAGGGTTATTTTCCAATATATTACCATCAAATCTAACTTGGAGTTGTATTGGTAAATTACTGGTTTATCATTCACATCAAAATCCACGTCTGGTTTTAAGAATTTTATTGGAACATCATATAATAAGGGTGATTTTCCAATAAGTTACCATCAAAACTAATCTGAAGTTGTATTGGTAAATTAATGGTTTATCATTCACGTAAAAACTCAAGTTTGGTTTCGTGGTATTTTATTGAACTATTACAGCTTAAATATAATCTTCCAATAAGCTACCATCAAAAAACCAACTTGGATTGTCAATTCATTGATTTACCAATGATATTCCAAAAAACGTCCTTTCACTTGAGAAATCATAAAGTATTCCAATATTGGGTAGTTTATTTTGTATGTTTTCCAATAATAATCCAGCTTGGAATCTCAGAATTTTTTCCTGTGTAGTGTGGTTTAATATTATGTTCCTCCTCATTTGCCGTGGCAGAGAAAATCTCCGACTCCTCACGAAAGAATCCTTTGCTGTGCAGGTTGACGCAGCTGGGAAAAGTTTGTTTATCAATTTTTTGATGAACTGGACAAAAACCACAGGGCAAACGATCAACCAGATGATTCTCTAGGGGAAGGATGTATGTATTAAAGACCTGAGAGTCCCTACTATCCAGTTGAAACTTTTGAACTTTATCTATGTAAGCTATATCCAGCACTGTCATGCTTGTGGCAAAGGATGCGAGCGACGGAAAATTTTAGTCATTCTGATGAAGTCTGGTATTGTAATGTGCCCCTTGGGAAAAATACGCTAGGAACTGTCATGAGTTCAATTGCTAAAGAGCTCCAACTTTCACAAAAGTATACTAATCACTGTGTTGGGGCAATGGCTGTGTCGCTCTTGATGAGTGCAATTTTGAGGCTCGCCACATAATGCATGTTTCAGGACACAAATTTGAGAGCAGCATTCGCTCTTACTCCAGGCGTCTTTTGGAGGTTAAGCAGAAAGAAATCTCCCATGCTCTCACTAGTGCCTGTTCTGTTTAAGGGAAAGTCTAAATATATAACAAAGCACTTAATGTATGTTCACATACTTTTCTAATAGACTTTCAAGATACTCAATGTCTCTGTTTTAGTACTTAATGTCAGTGATGGCCAAGAATCCTCCTTCAGCTAAATCATTTTGTAGCTTCTTTATTGGAACCTTCTTTGTGGCAAGTGCCAAAAGCTTCTCCTTGCAGGCAGAGATGGATGGGTTTATGTGGGCAAAGTTGATCGTACCTTGCTGGAAAACTTTGCTAAGGTCACTCAGGACTGGGAGAACGTCATGGAGGTTATAGATGGTACCCACTTTCTTTGCTCTCACCAGCCCCTTCAAAAGACAATGGCAAGATGGATCAGTCTTCAACTGGCGTAATGTTTGGAGAATGGAGGGGAGGTCGGAACACGCTGCATTTATGGCACTGTCAAAAGATAACCAGCGTGTTTTGCAAGCCTTCTTTAACCTTTTGCCAATTTTCCTACTTGCCTTGGCACCAAGGGTTACTTTTTTCATCTCCTCCTGTACTTCGAGGTAGGCTGCAAGCTTGTTTGGAGAGTTCTCAAAAATTTTCCACAGCTGTGTGACTTCTGTCTGGACATTTTTTATCACTTGTAGTTCCTCATTAGTGTCTGTGCAGGCAAGAGCTAACCTGTGGCATACACAGTGATCTGCCACAAGGCATGTGACATCGTTCTTTAGCAGTGCTGCTAGCCCTCTAGTTTTACCAGTCATCACACTTGCCCCATGTGTTGCAAGCCCCCTAAGTTCTTCAAGGGAATCTTCAAGATGTCGAGATGGTCAGTGATGATACCATGTAACGTTGCTGCATCAGCACTTGAGGCCTTTTCAAGAACATTGGCTGTAAGTAAGAACTTGCGCTGAAGTCTCCCCAACTCCACATCAAAGTACTAAACAAATGCAAGCATCTGCTCTTCATTGCTGATATCTGCCACATCGTCTACCAACAGGCCATAAACTGTCTGCAACTGAAGTTTCTTGCACATTTGCGCTCGTACTGTGTTTTCTATTATTAAGACTAGTCTACCTATTGGTAGTGAATACTGACGTGTAATGGATGGCGAAGGGGATTGAGATTGAAAGCAGACCACTTTTTGTTGTGCTTTTGTGCAGCGTGTTTTCCAGCAGTTGTAGCATGTTTCGCAATGGTTTGAAATCTATGTTGCGTTCTAGAAATCATGAGGGCTGCTGCTGTGCAGCAACTTTTAATTGCATGGGAAAGGGGTGGTTAGGGGTACAAATGTTTCTTCTATCTAGTTGCCAGGATCTAATTGTTGAAAAGTGGGTTAACTTGACTCTGAACAAAACCATTGACCTTGGGTTAGTGCTATTCATGCTTTGAGTAACCGGACCAAGAACTCAGTACAAGCAAAACAGAGGTTAATTTTCAACAATACAATTTAGTACTGAACTAATTCTAGGTTTAGGCAGGAAGGTATGACAAACCGACAAATGTACCCAGGAGGTGTGATAGTTGGTACTGTCTGAATGAAAAGGAGTCTGAAATGGTTTTATGAGCTGATTTGAGTAAAAGAAATGCATAAAATGTAAATGAATGTAATAAGTTAAAGTTCAACGCAACTGCATCAACTTCTCTTCAAGACAAACGTTTCAGCATGAACATGTATAGAAACCAATATAAACCTAACGAAGATAACATTAGAATGAAGCTTTTAGCCAGGTGGGCGTCCGGGTGTCCTGTGGACGCCCAGTTTTCAGGAAAACATTTTTTGAAAACATCTTGATGTCCAAGTTGATCGCTGTGAGGGTTTGTGGTTCTTTTAAATATGTGTGAATAACACCATTTCATAGTTTGTTTTGCTAATTTTTGCATCATGTATGCTTTTGATCATCAGAGATGTCATTAATTCCTTATTTGAATTATTTAGTGGATGCCCACATGCTGGCTAAAAGCCTGAATTAGAACTATTCTAACAGAACCATAATTATATAAGTGATTGGCGATTAGAAATAGGGGTAGTCTCTCCACATTCTAATGGTTCACTCGTATAAAATGAACAATAAAAACAGGAATAACAATATGTAAACTGAACATGTAAGGTTATGTTAAGTAATGTCGATCTGCATTGCAGAAGCATTAGACAAATGATTGTTTGGGGTTAAAGTTGATAATCTCTGATTGTAACTGAAACTAATGTTTTGTACATGATGATCAAAAGTGTAATAAAGATTGACAAGTTAAGATCTGCATTGTTTCAATGTTTTGTTCAGTGTATAATGGACACGATGGACAGTTCAGGAGATTGCTAGAACTCGGTTGTTGTGAGTGTAGGTTATGGTTGCATTCACACTTAGAAGCATCTCTGTCAGGTCTTCTTCTGTCAGCTGGCTAAACTCTTTGTCTTGACCTGACTGTTGTTTGTAAATTGCATACAGCACTGAAAGCTTGTCATCAAGGATGGTCAGTGTTACGTCTTTTTGATCAGCTGTGACAAATAGTACTTTTGCAAGAGCTCTGTTTTTGCACTGTTTTTAGCTTTGCCATGCCACAATTGGAACACCGAATTATCTTGCCGCTATCATTTGAAGGCAAGGAGGAATTGCATTTGGTACAGGACAGATATGTGGTGAGCCTTTCAACTGCTTCAGCTGGGCATGTGACTGTGTTCTGGTATTTGCCCTTTGTGATTTCATCTTTTCTTTGTACTTGAGTAGTTGACGATTGGATAGTTGTCTGCTTATTAAGTGTTATGTACTTCTGTTGTTGGTAGCTCTTGACAATTGCCTTACAGAACTTGTAGGTGTTTCCTGACTGTATTCTTTTAGTGTCTTCTTCCCAAAGCACTAATCTCATGGGTCCTGTTTCGTCGGTGAGTGTGCATTCTTGTTTTGTCAAAGTCTTGCCATTTGATGTTATGGTGGTTGGAAGTTCAATTTCTGTGACTCGCCCAGTGATGTTTACTTTGCTTTTAGCATTCTCATTTGCCATAATTTCTTGTATGCTGTGTGTGGACTGTGTGTCTTCCTGCTCTTCCTTTGTGATCTCGGTGAAGTCGAATGTGATTTCACTTTTAGTAGGGTCTGATAGTTTGGTTCTTTTATTGATGTGCACTTCGTCTTGATTGGTGTATTTGTTTCGTTTTATGTTGTAGTTAGTTATGTTGATAGGTGATGTGGATTCTATCTTGGCCTTGATGTGGGAATGTTTATCTGGCGAAAAACACACAACCCTCATTGATTTGTCTTTTACTTGAAGAGTGGCATCGAAATAGTCGTTGTTTGCTTGGCTCCTCTTCATGGGGGACAAATTATGCAGATAGCAAATCAAAGGTGTATCTGGAAAAAAAAATAAGAAAGAATGATTGTAATGTCTAGGATATTGTTTAAAGTCGAGTCATATTGCAGTAAGCACCTTTAGAATAACAATTTGCTGTCCGTAATAGCAAGAATGTGCATTATCAGGAGAATCTTATAGTCATTCCATTATATGAAAATTCCAGTTGCCAACTGTTTACAGATGAAAAATTCATTCTATGTGTATGTTAAACTTATTTCAGTTGTTTGGCTTTAGTACTTACTTTGTTCTTGTTTAGTAGGAGTGTGCATGAGGGTGCTGTGATCAGCCTGGCTGGTGGGAGGTGTTTGTGAGGAACCAGCCACAGCTTCATCTGATGGAGGTGTTTGTGAGGAACCAGCCACAGTTTCATCTGATGGAGGTGTTTGTGAGCAACCAGCCACAGCTTCATCTGATAGGTCTTGAGGGTTGATGATTGATGGATTGTTATCTGATGATGCAAAATAATACTTTAGACATCATTTAAGGCATTCAGTAAATGTGAAATGTATGTTACTAATAAAGCATTTCCTTATACACTGCTTTTACCGTATTTTATGGTTATTAATATTCGTGTTTCATTCAACTACAGTCAAAGCGACGACCTCGGGGATTGCAAATGGTTAATGAAGCTGGTTGCTTGCAAGAAAGTGCTCTGCTAGTTGAACAGAATCACAAACACTAGAAGTTGGTCTCATAGACATAATTACAAAGATTTAGATGTCCATTACAGTGGCAACAAATAAGTTGTGCTAGTATAATATGGCTATTTTTTTAGCTTAATTGTGCGAGATGATGTTTTGACATACAGCTGTAGCAGCTTCTGCTTGTCGCTAGTTGGTAAACCTCAAAAGTGGTTGGTAAAGGAGCTGGTCGCCCGGAAGCCCCTAAAGTTGTCACTTTCGAGAGCTTTTCATTACAAAATTTAAGTGACAAGTCAAACTGTAATTTAAATTGTTGGTCGTTATCAGAGTAGGTCAATCATAGAGCTTCCACTGTACCAGTATGTTATTTTGTTTTACTTACTTTTGGTTTGTGTGGTGGGCGTGTGTTGTTTCTCAATTGAAGCAGCTGCAGGTTCTGGTGGAAAATAAAAATGGTTGCTATATTTACTGTAACAGGAATACAGAAAAGGGACATATAGTTGTAGTATTTGTTTGTTTTATTACTTACTTGTTGTTGTTCTTTTACGCATTCTGTAGCAACCCTAGTGAGGTAAAACATAGTAGACATAAGAAAACAATAATCAACCTAAGTGCATTTTGGTCATATCAAACAATTTTAGAGTAGTTTAAAGCTGTTTTGTCAGACAATTGTTTAAGCCTTTGTTCTTCTTTCAGCCTATATTTCAACAATTCTGAATTCTTGATTTTCTGTAGTCTCTCAAATGTCATAGGCTCAATGACTAATGAAGAGATGTTGCGTACTCTACTTATGGCAACATATGTAATTCCTAATGTGGATTCTTTTTTGCCAATATTAACCCAAGCTTTATTCAAAGTCATACCCTGACTTTTATGAATTGTCAATGCCCAAGCAAGTGTTAAAGGTAGCTGTTGCCTTTCATGCACTACATTGCCACATTCAACTGTGGCTGTTATAGGTGGAATAGGAACACATGAAGGCTTATTATTTGTGAAAGATGGACCTGAGAATGCATCAAATTTCACTATAACTGCAAGAGGCAATGATGGAGGCTGTGTATTGGGCTCGTAGATAATATCTACAACTGATCCTGTTGAACCATTGCAAAGACCAACTGATGGCCAGAGGTTCATTGTAAGCATGACTCTTGCACCCTTTGCCACTAGTAGTTTTGGTTGCAAACCAAGCATCTGTTGGGCACTGATGTTCTTTCCCTCAACACTAGAATGTTTAGCAAATATTTCTGCTATAGGTTGTTTTAGTTCCAGCAAACGATAGTAATTATATTTTGCTACCTCATCGTTGCTGTAATATAATCGTGTTACACCTTCAAAGCATTTAATATTTTCAACTTGGGATGGTTGTCTTGCTAACAACTGTTTCCAATCATGTTCTGTAGTCTCACCATTCCGTAACCTCTTCAACAATTGTTTGAATAATACTTGATCAAGTTCTGACCCAAGCACTCTTTGATTTACTTTCAGAATAACAACTTTATCAAACATTTGATAAGCACAATAGCCCTGTTCTGCAATTGCGCTTGGTGGTTTAGAATGGTATAAAGGCTTATCTCCCACTGGAGGTAATTGAGCAGGATCTCCAAAGAAAATAACAGACTTTCCACCAAACAGTACTTCATGCAGACCAGTTGCCTGTCTGCATCGTCTATCAATCCACCCTAGAGATGCTTGACCAAGCATAGAATATTCATCTATTATTATATATTCTACTTTTGTCAGTCTTTCCTGTATTGTTATCAATGCTTGACCTGATAAGTCTTTTTGTAACATGTGGGTGACAGGCAATCGTAGAAAAGAATGGATGGTTATTCCATTTATAGCATAAGCAGCTTTTCCTGTTGTTGCAGTTACTTTGGATTTATCTTTGAGGTGGGTGCATAGTGCATATATGAAAGAGCTTTTACCAGTTCCAGCCTCCCCATTAATAATCAAATGTAGTGGTTTGTCTTGCATTGAGTGAGTTGTAACAATTTCATAAGCTAGTCTCTGTGCATCACTGAATGATTCTGTATTGATTGAAAATGTTTGTTTCCTTGGAAGAAAGGTTTCTTTTTTTGCTGTGATCCAACTTGGCGTTTCTCCAATTTGCTGGTCTGTGTATTTAACAGCATCACAATGCCAATCATGGGAATTGACAATCGAAGATGAAGCATTGGTAAGACCATTAGTGTGGAATGACGCAAGTATCATCCATTCCTCTTGAGATGTTTCATCTTCTACAACTGCGACATTGTCTGTATTATCTATCTCAGCATTCTGCATTGCATCATGCAACTTTTCTTCCCAATTTGGAACATGCAATACAGCTTCTGGTGAACTCAAATATTCATGCCATGCATTTATGTAAGTCTGATCAGAAGGTTCTTCACTGTTCCAAGCATTATTTGGGTTATTTGTCCATGGTTTATATTTTAATAATTGATATTTGCAAAATAAACTGTAAAATTTACCTTTGGGATTTGGAGAATAGTGTGGAAATACTCGAGGTACTATGAGTGAAGACTGGTTGACTAGTTTGCCTTTTACTAATCTATATTTTTCAATAAATTCTACAAGACGCATCTTTTTTATATCTGGAAAATCTTTAACATATTGGAGACGTTTTGCATAAAGATCAAGTACTGAATCCTTAGTACAAGGAGCTGATGCATTGTGTTGATTAGGGTTTATTCTGCGAGAGCCATACAGACTGACAGGACGGACATTAAAGGTTGTGCTATATAATTTCAGGGATAACAGTAAATGCGCAGTTTCTTGTGCACTGAAATCTCTTTGTCCAAGTGTTCTCATTGCAATTTTTTTCATAGTTTTTTGTGCATCTGAGTTGTTATCTGTATTTTTCAATACAATGTCAAACGTTTCAGCAAGCATTGGCGATTTAGGTTCACCTTTTGCAGCATATTTTGAAAGATATTCTATGCAAGCATACTGATCAATCACAACTTGAATGTCGCAATTTGCTCTCCATCCTTGCAGCTGAATTCGTTGGTGGTTGTTTAGCCTAGTATCATTTCTTTTTGTAATTATTTTGGCTTTGAATTGGGGCAACTTTCCATCACTCCTATTAACAGGTTCAAAAACTAATTTTGTCTGTGGGCATAGATCAAATGGATAATTAAAGCGGCATTGCATGTCCTTAAGACCTTGTTTGTATCTTAGACAATACCTTGTATTACAACGTGTATGGCGTGGGACAGTATTCAACAGATTTGTATAATCGTCATCTATGTCAGTCACACATTCATGCCTTTGTTTACATGGACGAATCTTTGGTTTTATCCATATCTCACTATCAGGGGGACATGGATTGTAAGTTGACATCAAGGTATCTACATATTGGCAAATTTGTTGTGAAGCTTTTTTGCCATCAGTAATCGTGCAAATATCGGGAATGGATGTTTCAGCAGATGATTTTTCAGCCAAGAATCCTTTAAGTGCTTTGTCAGTCAAATCACACAGACCTGGATCACTTTTAAGCTTTGCTATACCATGGCAATCAATACTTCCTCGAGCTTGATACTCGTGCCTGTACCAGTGCCACTCTGCTCCAAGGCAATTATACAACCAATGTTTTACAAATTGTTCCACACGTTTTGTAAAAAACCAATCTGCTAAATGAGGGTTGTTTATAACATTCATTCGCCTTTCTTCAGAGGTAATATCATCTACATTGGAGCTAAACAGTTGATGTAATTCAGGCCAATGCATATCTGCTGAAGACAAGGTGAAGAATATTGTTGGTGGCCCTTTATATTCTATGATTGATTTTAGATCTTGTTGTAATTTGTACCAGTATGCCGAGCTTCCAGTGATGTTTGCTACATATCTTGATACCTTTGCCATAAATAACTGTGATTTATTTTCGTTGGCCATGTTTCTGAGCTCCTCTAATGTCAAATGTGCTTCCCCAGGGTTTTGTTAAAGAAAACAGCTGTTTGTTGCATTGTTCGTTTTCTTTGAATCATGTTCAGAGCCCAATATGAAAATCTACGGTGCGAAGCAAACCTGAAGTAAAATTTTCCATTTATTGTTTCTGCAAACTTTAACAAGTGTTTAATTCTTTCATTGAAAGGGACATCCCTATGTAAACATGGATTTGTTGGGTCTCCTTTACCATCTGGAAACAATGTAGGAAAGGCTAAAGTAGCAAGGCCTGAAATAGTATATTCATTTAATGGTTTATCCTCTATTGTCGGCCAATTGATTTTTCCTGTTCCAATTTCGGACAAAATTGCATCCTTTTCAAGTTTCTCATTCTCATTACGTGGCAGAAAGCTACTAGTTTTTGTTTCATTATTTATGAGCTGATCTTCATCAGAATCATCACTGGTATTTGCGTTTGTTTCAATATTCTGGAACTTGGTTTCATTGGTCTCTACAGTTTGCAGATCATCTGGTACACCATTCTCAGGCAAAGAATGTAAGGAATCTAAATTAAGTGTCACATTTGTATAGTGTGGATTATTTTGAATTAACCAAATAAGTGCTTGCTGAACTTTGCTTCTCCTGACAATAACATCTTTAAAGGCATTATCTTTTCCATTCATAGTTATTAGTAAGAGGGAGACATGCTTGGGATATATTGGTAGTGATTGGGCTAGCTCAGAGACCTGTTGTGGTAGATTTATGCAGTGTTCTGAAAAACCTCGTTGTCCTCCAGGCTTTACATAAACATTCATAATAGGGAGAGCTCGAGCAATTAACATCTCTTCGATTTGTGTTAAATCCTGTAACTCATTTGGTATACATGATGGAATCATTTGATTGCCAGCTGAAAACTTTTTAGGAACTTTTTTGTCACTTGAACACCTCTGACAAATGTAAGTAGTTTTTGACTTTACTTTTCCTTTTAAAGGCCATGCCTCAAAACAGATTTTGCACTGATACATATTATACTGGATAGACTTATGGAAGTTAGACAGATGTTTTTGTGCACTGACATCAATTGTCTGTTTCTCTCTATTGCCAGCATTTGTCATACCTGAAGTGTGTTGTGCCTTCTTTTTTACACTTTGACATTTATCTCATTGTCACTATCTGTGCTCAGGGTACTGATTGTGTTATTTGAGGTCAATTCTGAATCGCTGTCAGTGCTAATGTGGGCTAAGTCCTCCGTGTTGCTCAATGTGAAAGACACGTGCTTTGAACTATCTGCTGCATGATTAGCCTTTACAATTTTGGAAGGTTGACTAATGGATACAGACTTTGTCTTATGATGATGGCTTTGTTCTCTATTTTGTTTTCTTTTGCAACCATGATTAGAATGAGGAGTCAGAGAAGAAGCAACATCTAGCACAATGTACACCACTAGTATTTTGCAAATAGAGACCACCTATATTTTTGGCAGGATATCCTGATAAGATAGAACTCGAAAACCTTTGCCATTTATATAGAAAACCAATTTTGGTATATACATAAATGTCAGTTTCTAGCAAAGAAGAGGCTGCTATTATTTCAATATCTGTTCCCCAAACATGTTGATTTTGTCATTCCTGTGCGGGCCAAATATTCATTCACACTGCCATTCATGTGAGCAAGTAATGCATGCTCCTTATGTCTGATATGTTGAACTATCTTTTGTCTGACTAAGCTGTGATAATTTTGTCTCCCAGTTATTGCATAAGAAAGGGCACGGAATAAGCAATTGCCATCACCTAGTATTCGATACAGTTTGGAAGGCTTTTCTAAGGGTTTGACCAATTCCGAACTATTTTTGTGTTTGACAATCAGTGGCAAATCCAGAGCAGAACACCAAACAGCCTGACGCTCTGTGTGACAACATGCAAAAATGAATGGCTTTTCTTTGTTTTTTATGCTTTTGACATGTATCTCATTGTCACTATCTGTGTTCTGGGTACTCATTGTGTTGTTCGAGGTCAGTTTTGAATCACTGTCACTGCTGACTGCTGACTAAGCTGCGATAATTTTGTCTCCCAGTTATTGCATAAGAAAGGGCACGGAATAAGCAATTGCCATCACCTAGTATTCGATACAGTTTGGAAGGCTTTTCCAACGGTTTGACCATTTCTGAACAATTTATGTGTTTGACAAGCAGTGGCAAGTCCAGAGCAGAACACCAAAATGCCTGACATTCAGTATTCCAAGGTTCAATAAAAAAATAGTTCTTTTTATTTGGGTCTTCCAAATTTAGACTGTCAGTAGATATTTCTGGTCCAGGATTGACTTCTATATCATTTGCTAGCTGAATTAATTCAGGTATGTAGAACTGATAGAGATAGATTTGGGTCAACCAAAGACGATTGAATCTCATCATGTTATAATTCTGAACAACAACCTTTAAAGGTGGTAAATAAATTGCTTCCATATAAAATAACAACAGGATTGTACTCCAAAATTTTCCTGTCATACACAACTGGTAATGTCTGGACGATAAGAATATAAAATGTGTCCCTATAGTTGCTCTGTACTGTTCCAAGCTATTTCCCATTTTTAATCTCACCTTCCTTAAAGGTGTCTTTCAAGTTCTTTCTTCAATTTCCTTTTTTCTGAAAATAGAAGTATTGTACTTCAATACATTTAACACTTTCAAGACATAGATATGAACGAGGCGTGTTGAAACACAACCAAACGAGGCATATAAAATATACCATCCAAATGTGCTTTAAGCTGTAAAATCTGAAATCAAAACCAAAATATATGAATTTCCTGTAATGTTTTAATCTATTTTCCTGACCAGGATATGCAAAATCCTGGGCATGAAGTGTGTTCACATGGAGGTGAGGGACCCTGGTTAGCAGACTACCCACTCTAGAGAAGTAAAGAATATGACCATTCGCATTTAGTGTGATTACCCCAATGTGCTCGATCCATTCGAGATGAACAAATGTCATGTTCAAAATAATGAACAAAGCATTATTCCGACACCAAAGAAACGAAAATTTCGTTGCGATAATTCCCTTGCCTTTTTGGAGTAAATAAGCTTATGCATTCGCGGCGGTCACTATTAATTCATTACAAAACTTCACAAATTATCAAAAGTTCTTACCTCGCTATAAGTAGCAGTAGCAGTTTGTGTTCTGAAAAGGAAGAAATTTGGTCAGAAATAGGTAGCAGTTTGTGTTCTGAAAAGGAAGAAATTTGGTCAGAAATCCAACAAACGTGCATTAGCCGCCATTTTGTGATGTCTTGGTTGTTTACTCGAACATTCAAATCACGAAATAAGATTTTCTTTTGTGAAACATTCAAGAACAACTACGCAAAAGCTTTGTCAGAGCCTTTTAAAGGACTACAGTATGCGTTGATGCCTTAATAGTTAAATTTTTGTTTATAAAACAAACATTTATCAAGCAAATTAAAAGCTGACTTACCTTCGATCACAGAAGAAAAGCACATGGCACGAAACACGGCGTGCAAGGCATTGTGGTTGAATTTGTGGGTACAGAGCAATGCATTGTGGTAGAAATGTTGGAGGCTCGATTCCCTTGCCGATTATATCTGCTGACTTCGCTCAGTCGCTTCAGGCTCCTTCGCTGTGTCAGCAAATATTTCTCGAAGTGATCCCCGAGATCTATTAGTAAAATACTTCAGCTCTTCAAGACCTAAAAGCTCCATCAGCTCGAGGAGAGATGTTATCTTTCTGTTGGCTATGGACTCCTTGACAAGCCAGTACATGGCGTGAAAAGTTTCTTGAAGAACTAAAATCTTCGTACTCTCCTTTTCATCCACCTGTTTTTGAAAGTGGGAAACCCGATTTAGCAGCTCATTCTTCATTGTTGTTTTGTGTTTAGCACTGGTCATGTGTTCGGTTACTGCATTCCATTTGAATCTAGTGGATGGCCCATTTGAGAATGTTTTGCTTCTGTTCTGGGTTGACTTGCTTTTATGTTTACAGCAAAGAAGGCAGTACATGCCTTCATTTTCTACATAAACAAGACACCACTCATGCTGGAAGCAATCTCTCTTTTTTGTCATCTTTAATCGATCCAGCTCCTCTTTTGAAATGCCAGTACAGCCATCTATAGAAGTTATGCATTTTATTTCTTTGTGCCGGCGTAAACAAATTTTCAATGATTTTGTTTGTGTCATCTTCTGATAGTTGTGAAGAACCAGAAGGTGATGTTGCCTTAGCACTTACAAGAGCAGGGCCACTCAAAACTGACCCGCTCAGGACAGAAGATCCAAATTCCTGTGTACGGGATACAATAGTGGATGGCAGCTGCTGTGAAAGCTCATCGCTTTCACTCGGAAAAACTTCCACTTCTAAAAACAACATGCATAAAAGATAGTCCGGTTTTAACCAACCATTTTGTTGCTAATAAGAAAAATGTTGTGAAAACAACCCGTTGCAAAGTATTTCCAAGCTGAATTAATTGTTTTGGCGGTGTTGGAGAACTTCGTTTACTTTAACGTAAAATAGAATTAAACCGTCGTAGAAAACAGTTTTGTGTTTTGTGTTTCAGGAAATCTTTACTTCAGTGGTTGAGGAAGCAGCGATCTAAACGGCTGAACAGAAATGCGTTTTGTAAAACTAATTTGCGTTATCTAACGTTGGAAATGCATAGGGGGAAAACTCTGCGTAATGATTAATTTTTTTGCTGAATAAATTTGGTGACCAAACCTGAGCTAGAAAACTTGTAATAGGCAGATCAGTGTGAATGCCCGTAAAACAAAGGAGTTTCACGAGTTTGGAAACTAAAAACTCGACTTTACATTTTGTTAAAGTTTGCCATTCGTTATTCTAATTATTTTCTTTCATAAAAGTCAAAACTGGCCAAAAAAGTCAGAACTTTAAAATTTAAAACTTAAAGAGTGGCGATTGTGAAATGAACATCACTAATTACTGGCGTGCAAATATGTCGACAAAGCATATAAATTTGACAACTTTCTTCTTTGTTTGAACAACAATTTTTTAGCAAATATTTGTGGCCATTAAGTCGAAATTTAAGGTTGAGTTCTAGAATTCTTATTCTTCGTTTTTACTTTGTTTTAGAATTAGTCTCAGAGGTCATTTCTTTTGATCTATGTTGTCAGAAAACACATGTGCCGTCGTCTCCTAAACGATACGTGTGCCATGACTTTCTATTCGATATGCCTTAACTTGCGTGATGTTGTATTTCGCAAGTCCCCTTATTATAGGGGTGATCTGCCATTATCTGATCTGACACAAAAAAATTCTGAATGATCTCAATCCTCGATCATTATACAGGCATTGAGAGTAGCCGGCGCATTTATCAGAGTAGCCAGTGAAATGCGCCGGTTGCCAGCTTATTTTGACAACCCTGAAAATAGTGCAAGGTAGTGCTCCTTGTGAAAAGGGTCCAAGTGTAACAAATGAATAGGAAAAATACTGATCTCTTCGTTCATTGAAGATTATTCACAGAATAATCAATTTATCATTTAGCTTTGGTTACAACAGATGTGGATATGTATAACATGTAACCTCGATGTTCTCAAGGAAAAGAAGGAGCCAGAAATAATGATCTTGTCTATTGTCAGGACGTCTTTGCCTAAAAGTTCTGTTAAAAGTTCATCTCCAAATTTAAGAGTCTTTTCATTATCATGTCCTTCAATTATGATTTCAGCTTTTCAGTGTCAGTCCAAATAGGCACTTATCCACTCTCATTACTCCACATCATTGGTGCTTTGTGACTTTTGTTGTATATCGTGCTTGGTGTATCTTCTTCAGACATTTTTTACTCTTTAAAAATTTGTCGAAGCTGTCGATGGTTAAGAATTCCTGAATGGTTGCACTGGTTTGGTTGGTTTTGTCGTTTTCTGTAGCCATTTTGACAGGGATGGCGACAAATGTTGGTTCCTCAGTTGACTTCTTGGATGTTGTTTTGGGATCTGGATCCCAACCAAACACGTACGATGACAGGATGGATTGCTTAGGCTGATCCAAAGAAGAACTTGTTGATGTGGTGTGACTGACATCTCCTCTGAGGCTGGTCTCTTGAAAACCATTTTTGCATTGACTAGTAGACCTCGGTACTGCTCTCTTTACACAAAGCTCTTCTTCCTCGATTGTTTTCGGGAAGCGAAACCTTCCTTCAGCCATGGGAAAAAAAAAATGTAAATCACTTCAAGTTCAACGCTTTTAGAATACAAATTTGGTGCTACGCGAAACTATTGGATAATTAAAAGTAAAGGCTCACAAATACAATGAATGCCGACTGAATACAACAAATCACGCATACAAGGCATTTTAAAGAAAAATGAGAAAAATACAACACTGCATAATTTTGAATTGTTTCTTCAGAGAAGTAATTTCAAAAACTTGTGCTTTGGGTCTCATCAGGTTTCCAAATGCTCGAAAACAATGAAACCACTCGGCCTGCGGCCTCATGTTTTCAAATGTTTCACTTCAAGGAAGAAGAACTTTGTGTAAAGTGGGCAGTGGGCATTTTTGAGGATTGGCAACAGGTGTGAAGTGTCAAGTTTCCCATAGTCGAAGTTGGTGGAATTTTTAAAGAGTATGGATTGGACAAAGTTAAGTCGCTTACTTGGCCCATAACAGAAATGGACACATCGCTCACCTGTTGGTTATCTGAATTTGTTCAAGACCCTCATGTTCCATACCTTCCGAAAACATTGAACCAGATTGACTTCGGCATTCGTCGATTCAGATAACTTGAGCTTGTTAGTTTGTAATTTGAAATGTTTTCCTGAACATTGTTTATTAAAAGTTAACGATTTATGTTAAGCTGTGTTTGAGAAGGCCATGAATATGCAGATTAAAAACAATTTTATCACAAGGGATGAAACAGTAGTGATTTTCAACTGGTGTTTCATTGAGTTTCAAAGTCATCCACCTGACCCGAATGCGGCGCACTGGTTGCCTTATAACGTCATGAACTATTAATGAGTTTGAGAAATGCTTTTGCTTTGCTCCCGATTGTTAACACCATTCAGAATCACAAACATGCAAATTCCTCGGGTTTCCCAATAAAATTGAGAAAAGGGAGGAGTATCAGCGCTGGATTCGATTGTTAAGGTGAGATAAATTCATGGTGTTTTGAATTTTTGGTATACGGTGTTATGGTGCTTTCACTGCATTGCGGTTTGTCGGGCAGGATGGCTCCTTCACGGCGATCTGTCATTTCTTCAGCTCCGATTGGCTTTTCTCAAACCCTTTGCGATATAAAGTTAAAAAATATTTTACATTATTCCTGTGGGAAGGGAAAAGAGTAATTTTAATTTATTTTCAGAAATGTTAAAAAGAAGGCTACAATCATGAATGACCAGGAATGTGGACTCATGATACACGCTTTTTAACATGCTCATAATTCACTTACCTTGGATGCTGTTTACTCTAGTTTACTTGATGGGTTATCTTGATACAACTAAGTGGTTTGTACTTTGTTGTGGGTCATTTTGCAAAGTAGGGATACTGAGAAGCTCCTTCTTTTGTGACATTTTGTTCATTTGACGATGGCTAACATCAACACTAAATAACTTAACTGTTGCAAAAGTGTCTTCCATTCGAGCATTAAGTGGATGTTTCACACAGGTTTTTGCTATCACTCAGTGGATTTATTTATTTATTTTTTTATTAACTTTGCCAGTCAAGCTGGCAGAGCACCACAACAGCTTGCGCCAATTACTGTGGCCCCTTTTTTACCCTCCCAACCATGATACACAACAGAAGACAGACCACAACACCGGCAACTACGTGCCCTACTCTTAGCGACAAGTGTGTGGGTTCTTTTACGTCCCACAGGATTTCGCTGCACTTATTTCTCTTACGTTGTCTATCATATGAGAAAAGACAGGGAACCAGGAGAACACTCCCGAGTATGCAGTTGTCATTTCCAAGAAGGGAAAAAGGTTGCTGGCCCAGATGTTTACAAGCATAATGCTGAGAAGGTATTTCCATCAGAAGGATTGCCTCCAAAAAAGCAGAAGAAACTGCACACTAAATAGAGCACCACATCGTGTAGTATACAAGACATGATGCAAGCAATTCAGGCCAAAGAAGAGGAGATACTTCCCTCACAAGAAAAACCTCCAACAAAGCCACCAAGACCTATTTAGGCAGCATGAAATTCGCTGTCATTTCATTTTATTCAAAGTATTTTATTGAAACAACTTCTGCCTTTAATTTTAAACGGAATGCTAGAGAAGTAAAATCTGTTTGAATACCAAATTGGTTATCACTGTTTTGAACAAGTTACTGAATAGGCCATTCCCGAGTTCAAGCCTGCCTCCTCTTCAAAGCGAGTACAAGTGCAAAGTTTTTGTGATGTTAATTACTTCTACGTTACATATGAATGAATACTAATTTTCATAACAAAAACTTCGCACTTAGACTCGCTTTGAAGATGAGGAAGGCCAGAACTCGGAAATGGCCTATTGAACTGAATGGGCCCTTTGCAGGTTAGTGATCACATGGTGCAAAAACCGCCATACTGGGATGCAAATTCCCACTGGGACATCTAAAACAAAGAAAATTTTGATTAGCTTGCGTTGTTTCTGATGCCCCAGTGCGCAATTTGCATTCCAGTGTGGTGGTTTTTGTACCATGTGATCACTAACCTGCAAAGGGCCCATTGATCTCGTGACAAAAGTGTATGGTAGTCATTGAAACAATTGGTGCCACCTTCAGCAATACATAAGTATGCATCACATTGCAAGCCCTTGAATGTTGTTTTGCGACTCGGGACTTCTTTGATAAGAAGTGTTTCCTTTCGCATACTACACAGCAGTGATTCCTTCCTTTTCCTTTTTGGGGAAATTGTGACCCAACATTTGTCAGCCGTGCAGAGTGAGGTACATCATCACCTCTCCTTCTCTTGGCTGATGCTGTAACCTTTCTCTGCAGAGGGAAGTTGCCTACCAGCTGCGCAGACAGATTTTCTTTGAAGTTCAGGAGATCCCTCTTTCTCCTTGATGCTCTCTGGTGTCAAGATATTTGCATTATAGATGCTGAGAAGCAACATTTTGAGGAAAACCCACAGATACCAACACTTCTGTTTTTTCGATTTGTCTAGACCAGTCATTTGATCACACAGATCCACTCCTCCCATGACAGTCCTTGGTCTGTAGGCTTTCTTTGAGACCCACTGTCCCCGGACCTTAACCCTTCTGTGTACAACATCCTCACCATCTTCACCATCAGAATCTGATGCACTGTCATATTGTCCTACCCAATCTGGTACCACTGGTGGAGAGTGGATGGTGCTTAGGAAGAACACGTCTTTGTTGTCTTTCCATCTCAAGGCTGTCATTTCTTCGTTTCTAGCTGATAGACATGCAACTTCTCCACACTTCTCTAGAGCAATTTCCTTCAGCTGGTCGTGTGGGTAGCCCTTCCTACGTATAGCTGTTCCATCTGCTAGGATACCCCTAGCTTTCAAAAGCATGAAGAAATGTGGACTTAGGTAGAAATTGTCTACATAAAGATGGTGGGTTGTGAGATGAAGATCTTCCACTAGTTCCATGATCTTACCAGCATCTCGCTCATCCTTTCCAGCATACATGGTAAAATTCTTGCAATAACCATTCTTGGCATAACACAATTGAAAGAATTTTATGGCAAACTTGACAGTCTTATCATGCATTCTTACTTGGATGGCCCATTTCCCCTTGAATGGAACCATGGCCTCATCGATGGAAATTTCTCCGGAGCAATTGTACAATTCCTTGAATTTCTGTACAAGGTGATTGTAAATACCTCTCACCTTGTAAAGAACATCCTTCTTTTCTTCCTCTGTCTTCTCGTGCTCAGGGTCACAGGAAAAGATGTAACTCTTTCAATGCTGTCTAGACTGCAGAACACCTACAACTCGAGGAGTGTGAAAAAGCTTTGTTTGAACCGATGATAAATAGTATCGTTCTTCGCAAGGAACTACCAGCATGTCGTTTGATGTGATCAGCAAGGCGAGAAAAGCCTTTAACTTTTTGGACGTTAGAGGCTGCCAATCACTCACTCCTTTCATTTCTGCTTCCCCATAGCCCTACCAGAATCTGGAACATTTGTTGTGGGCCCAGGAGTTAGCGAAAATGCTTTGATGTTTACATAGAGGTGCTGCATGTCCCATGTTATTTCTTCTGGTAATTCGACAGGAAACCCATGAAACTCTTCCTCCTCATCACTGCTTTCGAACAGATCCTCCAAATGACTGTCATTTAAGGACGTTCACGCCCAAAACGTTCCCACTCACACTTTTTTTTTTAAACTTGCCACGCAGAAAGGTAATGATCTACTTTTGCCAAAAAGGCAAAAAAAATGGGGGGTCACCGTGCTCGTTTTCGAGATCATGAGGTGCACTTTTAGAAGATTGTGTTATTTTACAGATGATCGTAGCTTATAACTGTCAGCAACAAAAAAAGCTACATTAGTGAAATTTAGATCAAGTAAACATACTCAATTCAACGTAACTAACACAGTCAACTCTCTCGTAAGCGACCAACCTTGGTGCACGACAAAGTGGTTGCTTACGGGAGGTGGTCGCTTATGGGAAAGATCAACAAAGTAAGTGTAACACTGGATTGATCAATTAATTACATAAACATATTACCTAATCAGCTAAAATTAGGCAAATAGAAACTAATTTATTTGATTTTTTTCACATGCAACAAGTTTCGGGAAAAGTAGAGTGGAGTGTACACTGTACAGTACTTGTCAATGTCTCACGTTAATGAAAATCACCTGAAATTTAAACCAAACAAAACCTAGGAAAACAACGTCAAACATGGGGTGCATATACTTGAAATCTTGATAATGTATTTACATTACTCGGTCATATTCGACCGCTTATCCACAAAATCTAGAATGCTCGATTGCTTCTGTGACTTAAGCCTCATGTCAACAAGAATATCAGACACTTTCGTGACTGCAGTGGACAACTCCTCGCAACTCCGATAATCTGCAAACTCAGCGATCTGACGCACGAGATCAAGTGCTCCTTTAACTGTTTGCACCGCTGGGATTGGTAAGGGAGCATCGCCATTGCTATCATCACTGTCGGAATCAGTTGCTATTTCCGTCTTGTTGCTGTTTGAGTGAGAAGTGATAACCTCATCTCGTAGGGTCTCCTCCAGTCAGGGTCGGCGGGATCTAAGGAGTAATAGGCGTCCGCATCATTGTCGAAGGCAGCATAGGGTGCAGCGTCAATACCTTTCTTAGACATCTTCTGCACCAGGGCTTCAAGGTCTAGTAACTCCTCGCCGGCAAACAGGTCATCGTCATCTTCATCCAAATCCATATCCCACGCATTTACCATCCATCGCACGGCCATTAGGAGGTTCACAGACTTTACTATCTCGCTGGCAGAGTGTTCTCCGTCAACTTGACTAACGATATGCCGCAGCAACTTCCTTTTGTAGTAGATCTTCCACACCTTGATTATACCTGCATCCAAGGGCTGCGTGCGTGATGTGTTGTTCTTCGGTAGAAAGGCCACTTTAATGTTGGAGAACATGTCTGTCAGCGAGGGTGGATGACATGGTGCATTGTCTAAGAAAAGGATAATATGCCTTTCCTCTCTTTTCAGATGGTTGTTCAACCTGGTAAGGATAGTAACCATTATCTCGGTTCTCATCCACTCCTTCTCGTTGCTGAAGTACTGGGCACCGCAGGGGTATGACGGATTTGCCAAACGTGCAAAGCAGCAAGGTCGTCTGCTACTTCCTATCACAATAAGGGCCTCTTTGTCGCCCGCTGAATTCACAAAGAATGCAGCAATTATTCGTTGCTTCGCATTCTTGCCGCCCCTGCAGCGTTTCCCCTTTTGAGAGAGCGATTTCTGAGGCATCGCCTTCCAGAAACAGCCAGTTTCGTCCTCATTCCATATACAGCTATTTCGAGAAAGTTTGTCAAGAATAAAGTGCACGCGACAATCCCGAAAGGTAATATGGGATATGATCAATACACTGTTTCTAACGACTGTAGCTGTCGAACCTACTTTTGTTACTTTCCTTCAGCACTCGCAAACATATATCAGTGGCCTCCCGTACGATTCTTTTAAATTTCTTTGAAAAACAGTGCACTTAAAATCACCCACAATACCTTTCAGGATTGTCGCGTGCACTTTTTCCGGCAACCTTTCTCAAAATAGCTGTATCCCTCGGTGAGTAGCCCCTAGTTAGCTCTTTCAATCTTTCATTCCAGCTGTCTATCGTCTCTTGGCTTACATCTCCCTCTTCCCCAGCAATGTTCGTTTGGCCGATGTTATGTCTCTTTTTCCACTTGTCTAGCCAACCACTTGTTCCTTTAAATGTGTCATCTCCAATTCTCTTAGCTATGATTCGCGCTTCTTCGACTAGCATGGGGCCATCAACAGGGATATTTGACTGTCTTGCTCTGCTATACCATTTTCACAACAAACCATTGATTTCGCCATACTTTTCAACATTCAATCTCTTTTGAGATTGAGCTCCTTCATTAGAGTTCCACGATTCTAGAATCTTAGCTTTCTGCTTCAGGATTTTGACAATCTGTGTTTTCCCACAATCAAATATTTTCGCTAACTTTCTCGTGCTGTTACCCTCGTTAGATTTCCGGATGACTTGTGGGGGCATTGGTGGCTTCTTCGCTGTGAATTTCTTTGTAACTGGTTTGATGTCCTTAACTGGGATTCTTGCTTGCTTGGCCACCTTCGGGGTCAGCACGTCAGAACAAGAAAAGCAATAAGCCACCGATACACCAGCTTTCCAGCCTAGGCTGTCTACATCAGCAGGGGATGAACATGCTTTAGACTTGTTACAGACAGGTTTTGCACACTTCAGACAAATATAATTCGTAAGACTTGAGCATTTAACACAGTTCCTCATCTTTAACCCTGTTGAGCATACGTGCATGTACAAATGTGGGAAATTCCCACGAGTATTTTATCTTTATCTCACGTGTTAAGGATACAAAGTGCAGATGCCAATCAAACTTGAACACCCACCACGCAACCAACGTGTAACATGTGCAGTAACAGAACTGAAAATCTTTGTCATTTGCTTATCATTCAGCATCGATTCGCTCCGTTTGAAGTCGACATGGAGAAAAAGAATTTTTCAAGCATCACAGTTCATTCATTCATACGAGGTTATCATGTCCACAAGGATGAAACAACATGGGTTCCCGAAATTGGTGAGCAACGTAGACTGAAACTTGAGCCACTGAATGAAAAAGATGGAAATGCAGTTGCAGTAGTGAGGCCACTGTCAAGAAATTTTACTGAAGCCGAACATCCCAACACCGTGTCAAAAGAAGACGAAATTGTCGGCCACATACCATTACAAATGTCTCAGTATGTTAGCAAATTCTTGAAACGAAGGACCAACAATGGAAAGGCCATTATATAACAGGAAAACGTGTAAATCGAGGAGCAGGTTATGGACTGGAAATTCCCCGCAGTTACATTTTCTACGGAGACAATACATTTCTATTCCATGGCTTAAAGAAAAGATTGAAAGCACTGGCATATTTCACATTGAATAGCGCCTGGGCAATCTATGCATTCTTCTGATGAAACTTAGTACTGACAGTATATCATTTTGGAACAGATCACTGTAACAATTAATGTAAACTGTTATTATCTGTCAGCAGTCCAGGGTAGCGTCATTAAAAATTGAACTTTTGTAACTTCTGAGTAGTGATTCACTAACGATCATACATGATTATGTTGGGTGGTCGCTTACCAGAAACAGAAAACAAAAGAATATGTCAAATTTCTGGCCTAAAAAGTGGTCGCGGTCACTTTAGAAATTTGAGTAGTGGTCGCTTACGAGAGAGCTCTGGGAACAGTATTTAACTGAGAGACAAAACGGTTGTTTACGAAGTGGTCGCTTACGAGAAGTGGTCGCTATGAGAGAGTTGACTGTATAACTAAACAAACTTTTGCAGGTGGTGTCTTTTTCTGAGGTGAAATAGACCTTGAAAAGCAATCTATATTAGTCTAAGAAAGAAAACTTTGGTCGCACGAGAGCATAAAAAGCGAAATATTTGTAACTTCTCACGTACACATTTTTTTGGTTGTTAAAATGGACAAAATCAGGAAAGGAAGTGATGTACGGAAAGAAAAATGGGGATCACCGAGCGTTCAAGAGAGTAAAATCGCTACGAAGTTCTCGAAGCAATTGTTTATTCCCACTGTCACGCCATTGCGTGACATTCTCGAGAAGACCTGAGTCCACAGCTATCCCATGATGCCACATGCTTTCATGTTCCATTCTTGTGGAAAACGTTTGCGCCTTTAGTATCGTGTTTACCTTCGTGATCTGCGATACATGACGTGTGCATGACATGTGAGAAAAAATGCGCAGTAGCAATGGGCGCGAACATCCTTAATTCGGAAAATCCGCCTGAAGAAGAAGAATCTTCTTCCAAAAGAGTGCTTTCAGAATCCAAAGGCATTTAAAAATGGCAAGTAACATATTTTGTGACGCGAAAATTTTCAAACGCATGCACTCAAGAAACTTTGTATGAAACCATGTGTTTTTCTCAACGGGAAGGTGTTACTTTAATCCTCCCTAAGCATTGCTCAATTGTTTGTTTTCACTACTGAACATATAACTTTGCTGTACTTGTCATGGTTTTAGTATTAAAATTATACTGTCTGATGAAACGTGGGACAAGATTCCTACTACTGTAAATGTCTTAAACCGTGGAAACTACAGTTCTCCCTCTCAACTTTGGGGAAAATTTGTTTAAAATAAAATTGCCAGAGCTTGTTGAGGTTTGGTTCCCCAGATAGATTCTTCTTAATTTCAATAATTACAGGCCAATTGTTTGTCCAAGCAATAAAATAATTTATTTTGGGTAAGTACAGTTGCCCTTGCACTGTGTGTCAATACACATGATTGCTTTTGAGTGAGTATGATCCATCCTCCTTTTTCTCCAGACAAAAAGGGCTTTCTCAATAGTTTCATTTCTGAATGTGTAGGAACCTTTTGCCTAAAAAACGTGGTCTTAACCCTCTAAACCATCAGGGAAAGCCTCAAGGACGCCTGATTCATCAAGCCACACCCCTGTCGCAACAACCTCATGATTGGTGGCAGCAGTAAATGCTTT
>OX421446.1:39926150-39933650 GCA_949126865.1 Montipora capitata | reverse complement strand
GGCCGTCCAGGCTTCTTGCAACCTTAGTAGATTCAAAATTTAAAATCTTAAGACATACCAAAAACTGCAATTCAGAGCAAAAAGCAGCCCTAAACAAATTAAAAATAAACACTCAGCTTTAAGTTTATATCCCTTCAATGCTTGACTTCTATAACTACGTAGCCACCAGTGTGTCCTGGCCACAGCTATATTATGTTAAACCTGGATTGAAACCAGTGAAAAATGCAAGAAAAATATATTTTGCAAACTGCACCTTAACATGAAAAGCATCAACTGTCAAGAGCTTTTGGTGACGTAGCATGGACGTGTAGCCGCGTCGAGCCACAGAAGGAGCTCGAAAAATTAAGCCTGCAACCCAATCAACAACCAGTCCCTGGTCAGTGGTGAACTTCAAAAAAACAGCTGACCTCGATAAGGTCCAACTTGAGCCCATAATATGATCATGTGATACTGGTCAGCGGATGCCTTGTTTTGACAGGTGTCAATTGACCATAACATTGATGTCCAATATCAAAGATTTATGCTGTAAACTAGCTAGAGTGAGTAGCTAGAGTGAGCTGCTAGAGTGTCAATTCAACTGGAGTATTGCTTCCTAGATGAGCGCTAAACTTCAGCCCATGGTATGGTTACGTGATACTGGTCATTTTGGCATACATGGAGGGGCGGACGTACGTACGTTCATGATGTCATGGCTATAAAACCAAATTTTCTCACATCGATGGCTCTGCTATAAACATATTGGCGTGAGCACGGCCAACAACACCATTCTGTAACTCTACAAGATTAAAACAGCTTGCACCACTGTTTCTTGTTGTGACTAGGGTGAATTCTCTTCCTTCAATAAGATGCCATTCAGTCCATTAGAACTGTACCTCCAAACGACTGGGGCCCTCATCGGTGCTTCCATCAACTCTAATGCAATCAATGGTCTTCCCTTGAAAACACACATCCATTTCCGGTTTCTCTTTCAAACTGTACAAGTCAGCAAGATGCTGTGTGGCTGTCTTCTTGCATAGGACACCACGTGCTTTTACCACCCCAACAGACACTTGCCCTGTGTTTTCTGTCTTCGTAAATAGATAAGACGATGTTTGAAGCAGACCTCCCTGCTTGCTTACATAGTCAGAATGTGATGTGAGTTCCAGCTTCCCTTCCAAGCAAACAGCTTTATTGTTCTTATGTGTGTGTGTAAGTGCTGTTCAAGCGAAAACCTGCTTGATTGTCTCTATTTAAAATCATTTTATCACAGCCATCTTTGAACTGAAGCATATCAAGGCCTTTGTAAAAGCAGTATGACCAGTGGCTATCAGGATTAAATTTGGCATCAAAACCTTTACGAGCTCTTGTGCAAGTTATTCCTGCAACACCCTTATAACGCTGAGCAGAAATTCTTCTCCTGTTTTTCACTGAACACAGTTGTACAACAGTACCATACGATATTGATGTGATGTACTCCTTCTGTAGATGTTCCTGTAATCTGTTGTATGTCACTTTAGGCCCTTGAGTGTTTTTGTTGCTTGTAAAAGTAAAAACGCCTGTCCTACGCCATTTGTCAGCACCAACCTGGTGTTCCCGAACAAACTCTTCCATTTTTTCCCCCATTTCTGGATACTTGGTCAAAAATGTGGACACCCTCTTTGGAATCTTTCGTTGCAGTAGGGCTTCCTTTGCTATCTTCTTGGATGTTTCTCTAGCAGCAGCCCTCTTGATGTTCCTCCATGCTTGCTGTATCTGTGCTTTCGCCTTATTTGAAAGAATGTCATTAATTTGACATCAGTCTCCATCTTCAGATTGAGACTCAGTCTTGAAGATTTCATTTTTGAGTGCTTGCTTACATTGGTCTTCCAAATAGGCCTGTCTACTAACTTCAACTAATTGTTCTTCCCTTTCAGTAAGATCACTAAACGGGATGATCAGCAAAGTCAATAAGTATTTGATTCAAAACTCCTTGGCTTCCAACAGGTAACATGGTTTCAAGTTCCTTTGCAAAAGTAAACCAGTTAAGGTTGTTTTCTCGCAGCATGTAGAGTAGTGTTTCTCTTGAAGGTGCTGGATTTACCGTTGCATTTTTGAGCAAGTCTGTGTCATCAGGATCTAACACTTGGGAATCCAAATTGGCATTCAATTCTCCTTTGCTCCTTGATGTTTTGCATTTCTCTGAAGTTGTAACAGAAACCTGGCACCCAATGCAGTTACAACACACTGTTCTACATTTACACAATCAGCTTCACTGCCAGCTGGAATATTACAAGGAAACTCTTCTTCATCTTCTGACGAAGAAATTCACTCAACTCCTTCAATTTCTTCAAGGTTGCTCTCCTCATCCTCTGAATCACTAGATGTGAAGTCATAGCCAAGTGTCTGCAAAACTGCCTTTTCTTTAACATTTGCCAACTCTAAAATAGTGTGTCTGATTTCACATGCTTTTTCAAGGGCGTCATCAATTTTTCTTTGTTTAGCACTTAGACTTTGGACTCCATACCGTTTTTGAGCTTCTTTTCCACTCAGACATGAACAAACACTCATTCTAAGCAACATACGATCAGCCTCTGTACTTGCTAGTTTACACAAGGCAGCTATTTTCTCTCTAGATGGTAGCTTCTCCTTACTGTTTGCTCTTATTGACTGCTGAAACTGTCTCAATGGACACAAGTTTTTTGGGCGTCGACCCCTGGCTTTAAATAAATTTGAAATTTATATCTTAAAATTTAAAAAAAATCTGTAGGTCAAAACAAAAGTAAGAGACATATTTAAAAAAAAAATGATTTTTCTGTAAAACTGGCCTACAAATTTAATTTAAAGTATTAATTTAAAGTATTTTAGAAATTATTTTTAACATTATCAGGGGATGCTGTATGGAAAGATTTCGCTGTCCCGCTTTTTCAAAAAAGACCATTTAAGCTGATTGCCATGGTAACAGTATTTTGGAAGGAAATGTGGTGTGAGAAATCTATGATGGGCACTTAATACTCTGGTCAAATTTCGTCTTGATATGATTACCCTAACTATATCTAAAAACAGAATATATTTATTTTTGTGGAAGAGGGAGAAACTATTTAGAGTCTCCTTAAATTGAAATTCACCCAGCTTTGTATCAGAGGTAACACGATCTGGCAAGCTATATATTTTCTGCAATCAAGAGTATCAATTGTAAAGTGAGTAATATATATATCTTTTGAGGAGAAGGGATAGTGATAACTCTATTTTGAAGTTCATTATAAATAGTTTTTGATACAGCCTTATTAATCGGAACCCGTTAAAACTTTCAACAATATGCTCCTTTAAATTAAATGCCTTTTTGTTATGAAAAGAGGATCTTTTGAGTAATTTTCGCCATTGATAAGGCAGAGCATTTATCACTGAAAGAGAAGTCTGAAGAATTCCAAAGGAGTAAAATTCAACTCTCTCGCATTACATTTAATTATTAAATCATTATTTTTAGAGATCACATCTCCTATTTTGAAAATCTCCTTCTCTGCCAATGTTTTAAAGAATACAGATTTCCTGAATTTTTTATTCCAGAGAATGGTTTGGAGAGTTATATTTGTATCATTGATGATTTCTTCACACTTTTTATTTGCTGCAGAGCATTTTGCAATAGTCTTTAGGCAATCTTCATAAAAATGTAGGAGTTTTATTGGCAACTTTTTAACATCGAAAGTGCAACATAAAATCAATTGCTTCTAACCGTTTCTAAATAATGTAAAAGTCTTCCAGCTACTTTGTTCATCACCGGCTAGTTTCTTACAACAAATAATCTTTTGTGATTCAACCACAGAATTCAAATGTGATGCCTTTAGTCCTCCATATCTCCAAAGTACAGTGCACTGAACTTTATCTTTTCCTTTCAAGAAGAAATTGAAAATAATTTTATTTAGCTCTTTTACAGTTTCTTGATTCAAACAAATAAGGCTAACCCTATACAGAAAAATCGCAATTATAAATGATTTAGCGATTTGAATTCCACCAATTATAGTTAAATCTCACCATCTCCAAATGTGTAATTTTTGCTTAATAGAGGTAGTAATTTCGTCAAAATTCAACCGTCGTTTAGCACGTGGATCATAAGTAAAATGAACTCCCAATATTTTAACTGAGTGTTTAATTTTTAAGTTTCCTATTTCAGTACAGTTTTGCAAAGAAAAATGCCCTCTGTTACCTAGCAACATTATCTCGGATTTTTCAAGATTATGTCTGAGACCTGAACATTCGCCAAAAGCTTCTACTAGTTCCATAAAGTTATTAGATGAGAGATCATTACTGGGTTGCCAGTATGGCAATCCCAGTCGGAAAATGGGTGGGATTTGTTCGGTTCCTTTCTTTCTTTTTTTTCTGTGTCGGGAAAAGTCTCACCTATCACTCCCTTGCTAAGTGGTGTCTTTATGTGTAGAGTCTTCCACGCATATTTTATAGGATTTCAGGGGGTAGGAGAAAGGCGTAGATTTCTCTGGTTTGACACAGTAGAATATTTCATTAACCTACAATGGCGTCGAAGATAGAAACAAACGCAAATGGCGTTTTGGAGGATTTTTAAACAAAATGTTCCCTTATGGAGCTAAAGAATGGAATGTAAATTGGATAAACAAGACAGGCAGTGAAAAAAAATATATCTGGAATCTTAAAAGCGGCGAGTAATGAATTTCGACAACAATCTGTTGCCCACTGAGCCGTAATCAAAGCGAGCTGTAGTTCTAATATTGTACAAGTGTGTTGTTTTGTACAACACTGAAATCAAATGGAAAATTCTCTAGTAACTTATGGGTTTAAAGGGACACTGTCACGGGTTGACATGCGCAGTAGCATTCACTCTCTCCGAGACTTGTCTCGCTCGACCGCCGTTATGGAAATATCGGTAAGTTGAAGAATTCTGCATATATTTTGCATTAAATAAAGTTTATCTAAACCAAATGCTCATGAACTGAATTTCTTTTACTCAGGAACCTGCGGCAATCTTTTGTAAATGTAAAAGTGCTTGTACGACAAAGCGCAAAGAAAATAGTTCTCATGGGTGCCCGTGCAAAGGGAGAACGTGCTGTGTACAGATGAATTTAAATGTGGAACAAGCAATAAACCTTGCAGAAACAGGGTATGCATGCATATAAAGTTGAACATTCACTTCTTTTGTTATTTGAATTTCCAAAAAATGTACGAAATAATTTGTGCATTCCCTTTCTTCAGGATTCGAACGAGAATTTGTCATCTGCCTATGAAAGTCGTAGAGTTCGTCCGAGGATTTCGTCTCTCTTCAGACTCTACCGACGTTCCAACTGAGGAACAACATTGAGTTAAAGAGAACAACGATGTGAAGGTACTTTGCTATTCGATTGTCAGTTGTTGTGTGTTCTTTTCCTAACCTGTATTCCAATTATAATGTGCAGTAGAATAAACATCTGCCTTGCAAATGCTACAAATGTCTTGTGATATCTGGCATTATTTTATTCCCCCTATCAGTACTGAGACTAGAATGAGTGAGAAGTAATATTATAGACCATGATCATGTCAATAATTTTACCATTTTTTTAACTGACTAATTTTCTGATACCGGAATGTAAGACTGAATTAGATTTAGCCCTGCATTTTCCCTTTGTTTACTAATATTATTCTGTTGCTTCCAGGTTATATTTTTGTTATGATTGTATAATCATTATTTTTATTTTGAATTGTAAACACTGTAGGAGTTCATTGCTATACTGGATGAAGCAATGGTACAAAAGTTGGCTGTGAGGGGTGTGCGGAGGGGTGTGGGGAGTATCTACATCCATACTCTCCTTGTTATGGAGGATGACCTTGATGACACAGATGAAACAGGAGACGTGATTGCCGAGACTGAGACAGCTGGGTCTACAGGTACAACCATGGCAGTAACTGTTTCTTCCGCTGAGCCCATTCCTTCGCCAGGCAGTCCTTTGGTTGATTGGTATATCTGTGGTCTTTGCAGGCCAATGCCACAGGCTGTCGAAAATAAGTGTTACAAACAGCCAAAGTGCATCATAACAACTTCTCACTTTGCAAAGATGTCTGTCTGGATCCTGATGTCTTGGAAATGTGTATCAGGAACACCGGTGATATCAGAAATGATAGAGAAGATGCAAGTACACGTGCTTTTAGGAAAGCTGCATACAGACAGTTTATCCTAGCAAAGTATGGCCGTCTTGGTAAAGGAAAGAGACTTGTTTGTCCCTCTTGTGTAGTTTTGAAAATTCGCAAGCGATATCCATCAGTCACAGGGGTTTACATGGAATATCGGGAGTTCTGAAATTATGTACGAGACTTCATTGTGCAGTTCCAGAAAATATCCATACTGCCCTCACAGAAGAGATTGGAATTACCTGGGGGGTGGGGGTTCTGTAAGGTCAAAAAATTTAAACAAATTATCAAGCTAATTGGAATTTTCAGAGGGGTGGAGGGGAAAAAATCCCTTCCGTGGGGGAGGTATGGATATTTTCTGGAATTACACATTCTGGCTACATGTCATTTTAGATGACTGTGCTTATCACTTATGAAAGTGAAATGTTATGGTGACCATGAATTGTGGTATTGTATTATTCATACCAAATTTCTGAGTGTTTTCTACCAGTTGTTTCAAGAAGTTAGAAATGTTGATTTAACAGGAAAAGCGAAGTGTGAAAGTCTTTAGAGTGTCCAAGGTAAAACGCTTCCACATGTACTTCTTACAACCTTCAGTAACTCACACTTGATAAAATGGACCATTTTATTGCTTAGTTGATGTACTCTGAACTTCTCTTATACATGTTGTATCCATTAATTTTTGTTTGATAACATAATGGGATGCTGAGTTTCTAAGTGGATGCTGTACATGGTATGTCCACATATTGTATGAAATAAATACTAAATAATACTGTGGAAAATTATTCATTTGACGAAATTTCCCCCAAATCCTGACCAGATGTTGATTTTACATGCTTGGAGGGCACAATAAACCTGTTTTTTCTTTCTAACAGTTCCTTCGAGGAAGGGGGAGGTTTTGCAGCAATTGTGGGTGCCAAAAGACGTGGATCACTTTCATTCATTGACACCATGTGTGCCACAAAATCATTGTCATCCACTCTAGCACGTAACATTCTTGCTATGAGCAATGGAATGTAGTCAAAGGTTTTGTTTTGTTTTACTGTTCTTACATCCCACTGCTTAGTTCTCTGATTATATCTCCTGGAGGTGATTTCATTCCCAGACTTTCTTGAGGCAGATGGGAGATCCAAATGGAAATTCCAGTCAAATGTAGCAATACACTTCCTTGCCTTGTAAGCTTTATAGCTGCAATGAAAATAATTTGTTACATTGGATCACAGCTGTGCTCCAGTGCTAGCCTGAGCTTCAAATTCAGTTTTAGTTTTTCTCTGCTAAAATAAGTTTTAAACTTACTTGTGCTCCTTTTCCTTGCCAAAGTGGTTAATAAGCGTCTCCAACTTGCTATTTCCCCACTCTTATAAGTCACTTGGAGATAGGAGGGAGATTGGCCGAAGCCCCAGAACCCCAAAA
>OX421446.1:39903650-39908650 GCA_949126865.1 Montipora capitata | reverse complement strand
GTATGTGACCAAGATGGTTATCAGCTTGAATATCTGGTTTGAGCTGAGTCATGAGCAAATAAATGACCAGAGGAATCATAATTTTACGAGAGCAGGACAGGACGCTGCCGACCGCCATTATGCCACGTCACGTCACGTTAGAGCGGCTCAGTTATCGGACATCAAAGTGCTGAACAAACCAAGGGATTTCGTCGTTAAAATGTTCACTCAGCAACGTCTTCTTCTTCTACAGAATAAAGTTCAAAAGCGATCCTGGTTGTTAATCACATGCTAGCCCAATCCATAAACTGGATGAAGAGGATTGGCTAATTGATTGTCAGAACAATGCGTCATTTCTGTCTCGCTGAGTTCAAAGAAGCGATAGGTCTGTTGAACTATCCTTTGAAACTCTTCTTCTCGAAGTTTCATCATATGCTGGCGGTTCAATTCTTCCTTTTCCTTTTGTTCAATCAATTGTTTTTCATTTTCATACTTTGCGTATACCGCCGATGCTCCATTATATTCTTCTTGTAGTTCATCGATCCATTTTTCATTTGTCGCAATGTCCTCCTCAGATAGGTACATTAAATAAATGTCATGCCTACCTTTTACTGTAGACCAGGCCTCGGTAAGCTCTTTAAACTTTGTTCTCAGGATCTCAGTACCTTTATTTTCTGCTATCGCCTTGAAGAATTCGTTCTTTTTTCTCGTGAATCTTGTCTTGGCGCCTCTACGTATCTTCAGGGCGTCTTCCGCCATTATACCGGCTGGATTTCGAATGTACTGCTAGTCGCAACAATCGCCAAGGTTCCAAATATTTCACTGTTTATTCAATCATCTTGTTTACTGGAAAGTATTCGAAATCTATCAACAGGTTAGACTTGTAGTTAACAAATGCCGGGATTAATAGACATTAACAAAGAACGATATTTACATACCCATTGGTGTCTCTCAAATCTGCGACTAGTAGTGTCGGCTTCAACGATCTTATTAATCTATTACATAAAGTATTGTTAGGTATGCCTCATAATACGTCATGCATTAATTTCATGTTAGAACGAAACACCAATCAACTTTTTAATGGATGACGATGCATCAGTGGCTACTTCAGCCACATCAAGCACTCTCTTGAGTCTGGTCAGTGCATTCTGCAGCGCAACCTTTTCCATATTCATAGAAGCAAGGCCTACATGTCGCTTGTCTCTTACTTCAATTTCCAATATGTAGCCCGTGGTCAGCTCCATTAAAAGGTAACACAGATTTTTGGCAGTGAACCCAGGTGAGTCGCACTGCCCATCCCCACCCACAACAACCTTTTCATCTGAAAACTCCTTCAACAACTCTTCCTGCATCCAACTCCACCACTCTTCCACGGCAGGAAACAAATACAGGCGTTGCATCCTCCGGTAAAAGGTAGACTTGGACAAGAAAGAAAGACCTAAAAAGTCAGCAAGCCTGTTGACTTTCCCAAAATTATTACCAGACAAAAGAGTTGATGCAGGAGATTGGAGATTATTTACATAAAGGCCATTTACCTCCCTAGATGAGGCAAACTTGAAATTGTGTCCAGCTTGGCACTTGGCAGTAACAACAACAGTGGTCCCCACAAAATGATGCTTGACCTTAGGGACTTTATCACAGCCTGGTGTTCTACAACACTCCACAAACAAATTAAGAAACAGTTCCAAAGAACATACAAATTTTCTTCCTTCACCATTTCTACTTCTTTCCGAAACTCAGAGGTCTTCTCCTCTACTGAGTTTGCGATGAGGTCTAAACTTAGGTCTATCCTCCTCTTCCGTACTTGCTGCAGTTGTTGTGGTTGCATGAGCCTAATTTCCTTGATCATCAACAGCCTGATTTCCCCGATCATCAATAGCCTGATTTTGCTCATCATCATCAGTTCCTACTTCTATATCAAGTGGCAGGAGCTCATCATCCTCACCATCAGACAAGTCAGCATTTTCATTGCAATACATACTAACAGGAAAAGAAGAAACACAAGTACAGTGTAAAGAAAGTATCACTATCATAATAACCAAACATAATATAATAGCTCAGTAGAAAGAATCACCACATGTGAAGATTTCACTAAAAAGTAAATTCTGCCCACTTTTTCATAATATGTAATACTCAGTCACTTATTCATGGCTAAAATAGCACATATAGAAGACTGTCTTTAAAGAGGTAGGAAGTAAAATGCTTACATCGAAACATCAGAGTCACTTTCAGTTTTATCGAGAAATTTGTCATCATTCATTTCTCTGATGGCTGAGTCACAGAGCTCTCTAAAACTTAATGGAGAAGGAAGGTTTTTACAACAGGAACAAGCTAGTTCATACACATACAAAATCATTACATGTATTTACCCGTACCAATAGCATTCTAAGATTATCACTTGAAGTTATTCCTATGTTTTCATGTAAAATGAAACACCAGGAGATATATGGATTTCAACATGCACAGCAAAATAATTATGCACAAAGGTTCAACATGCCCAAAAAATACTGGGGTACATATATGAAAAAAAATATCGCACTTCATAAGCTTACATGCAGAAAGTTTTGAAAAACACCCATATATATATATATATGCAGAAATGAAGACAAAACATTATTTTCTGACACCTATAGACCTTATTCATAAATGGGGGTCACATTTATAATTCTTTTGTCCAGGTGCAAATTAGCCTACCAAGCCTCATTTTAGCGCAAGAAATCTTTTTAATTCACTGTATGGTATCGAGGCTTGGTAGGCTAATTTGCACTTTGACAAAAGAATTATAAATTGACCGCCATTTATGAATAAGGTCTATATTTTCGATCACATTCAGTGATCTTCAGGGTTGATATTATTGTTCTGTGGGAGGAATTTGACATGAAAGAGAAAGTACCTTTCATTCTCAACGGAACAGTTATCATCTAGGTCTTCATCAGTAAACATTGAACAGTTTAATCTACAAAATAATGGAACAAAAAGACATGACATATGCAAGAATTGACTATATTTATAGGCATGATTTTGATTCATGCAGGGATTTCACTGCAGATATGTAAGCCCCGTTTTTACAGTGCAATGTATTCCACAGAAACCATGAACAATGGACAGTGCTCTCGTTTAAACAAAATACATGCATACGTACTTTCCAAGACTAGAAAAAAAAAAAAAAATCAAGTAAAGAAAAAATAAGTTAAAGAAATGTATGTATATATATATATGTAATGAGGAATAAACTTCTTGAGGCATATATGTTTGTAGTCGGTTTAACACCATCAAATTAATGAGCCTTGACTTTCCACTATTGTACTAAGTTTTTTACATAAACCAATCTTGTATTCATAATCTTCATTCACTGACGAAGCTCTAAACGGCAAAACATTTGAACTATTAAACCAAATACAAACATGTATGCTTCAAGAAGTTTATTCCTCATTACATTATCTATGGAGGCATGGCTACACCCTTCTTCTTCTCATATATATATATATCTAACTGGATTTGTCAAAAGGTGGCTGCGGAAATTGTGAAACCAAGCCAATTCTGCTGCCGTCACAAAGTTTAAAAAAAGCTACCCTTCCCACCCTTGTGCTTTGGTCAGACAACTGCCAATCACCACCCCACACCACACTGCGGGCTCACTCTAATTGGTGATCAAAGGCAAACTATCATTCAGGCCTAGACTAGTCCAGGAAAAATTGCCAAGGCATCCTACACTGTAAAGTCTCACTTAACAAGGCCACAAACTCTAACTGCAGTTAAAGTCTCAAAGCAGCAACCCCCCCCCCCCCCCCCCCCAGCCCTGTGCTTTTGACACACAACTCAGAGTTAGAACTGTCCCTGGGCTGTTAGGCAAAGCCGGCCTTGACGGCAAGCCCCCTCAATTTTGAGTGGCCACAATGGCTTGAACACGGGCTACGCCCATGCTCAAGCGAAAACTCCGGCAGCTACCTTTTAGCGTATTCGCTCACATATATATGAGTGTATCTGACTGATTTTTGAAAAAGGTGGCTGTGTAGATTTTCGCTTGAAAACAGGCGCAGTCATAGTCAGTATTTATGTGACACTGCTTGGCAGAAATCGTACATCTGCAACTTTGAAATGATCACGAACCAGTCTGTTATGTACAGTAGGACTTATAATTAGTGGAAGTCTGAAAATTTCTCAGCTTGATCCTTCAGGTGCCACAGGGACCCCCATGCAAGGACCAGCAAAATAATTATAGTCAGTCGTTAGACACGAGTAAACTCTAGAAGTTGCATTGTTGAGGCTGGGGTGGAGTTTGATCCGAGCTGGAATCAAAGCTGCAAAAAACAAGAACTTTGTTGTGCATCTGAAGATGCTAAGTTACAGCATTAATGGGTAGCTTTTTGTAAATCTAGGCAGATTTATAATGACGCAATAAATGCTTCAATTGATCATCAGCTAAGAAGTGCTCAATGGTTTTACCAGAGCTTTGAATAGATGCGCAGACTTGAATGTGTCAAAAACATTTATTTGCTACTCTGAGTTTCATGCTTCTTACAAAGCAATCATCAGGAAACTGCCAGAAAGAAGGAATACAATTCTATAAACAGTGGAACGGGACAGTTGAAACTTTTCCATAATTTCATATTGTTTTAGTCCTTCGTACTTTTGTGCAATGCACACTAGTGCATGAGTTTGATCTGGAGTTTTGCAATGATTAACCATGTTGTGAACAGTTTGGAAACCCAACCAGTCGATTGTAACGTCACCAGAAAATGACATAATCAACCCTAATTAGCGCGTGGGGAGGGAGGCCCATACCCTAAATAAATTAATGGAAGTACTAATGGTGTAGTCAATTTCATGTTACAACCGAGTTGGAAATATACTTTATTTTTAAGAAATGTGCGATATTATAGTTTGGACAATCAGCGACAAAATTGTTGACACATAACCATTTCTACCCCCTATGACGCATTGGTTCTATCTTTTAGCCTTCGTATTAGTCCAATTCATCCCCCTTCCCCCCAAACAATGTTGTACCATCATTTTAAAGG
>OX421446.1:39898650-39901150 GCA_949126865.1 Montipora capitata | reverse complement strand
TTTTTCAGACAGTTTGAAATTTACGCGCGAACAAGATTTAAGATTAGGACGTCGTTCTGAAACAACCATGAGATGAATTTTTAAGAAATTCGTAAGTATAAAATAAAAAAGAGTGAATTAGTGCATGTGGAGCGTGGAGATGTTGTAGTATTGGACAAATGTGGATTTCACCTTGTCCAGCACATTGAACCATTGTTGTGAAATATGTTCAATAGATGTGGAAGTGAGTTGATTTACCAACCACTGTATTCACCACACCTGAATACATGTGGGAACTGTTTCAACCAAATCAAGCAATTTCTTCAACAGCACCAGTTCTTGGCAATGAATGAAATGGAAGTGGTAATTGGAGAAGCAATTAGTCATATCACGGTAGAAGACTCAGCAGGGTATTACAGGAAGTGCGACTATCTGGTATAAAACTGACAATATATGAGAAAAAAAACAACAGACTAGAAAAGAGGGAGAACACTTGCACATTACTTATATTGAATATTCGCAACAATTGATGTTAAAACTTGTATTTATTTCAGTTTCTTGTTTGTTGATATTTATAAAAATATGCATACATTTTCGTGCGCCTGGTGGAGTTTCTATTTTTACGTGTAACTCAAGTCATGAGAATAAATACGTTTTGGAAATACATTGCGCGCAACATTAAGATATTTGGTAAAAATGTATCCTCTGATTAGTTAGGTGGTATAAACTGAGATATAAAATTTGTATTCAAGGCAGACTTCTCAAAAGTGTTTTCTGCCATTGCATCACAATTCGAGCAACTGTGCAAACAAAACGTAATATGTAAACAACAGGTATCAAGAAACAATTCAACATAAATCACAAAACATGAACACAGTGGTTCACAAAGTAATATCAGCACAGTTGACTATGTCAGTTCATTCATTAGAAACTGAAGATCGGCGATCTACATTGCTATTCAAATATACATCAACATTTATATTTTGTAGCTGCCATTCCTCGCTCACATCAAATTCAGGAATCTTCCCATTCAGCGCTTTTTCCAGAATAAGAAGATCTTGGTCTAAGGAAACACGGTCACTGTACTTTATGAAATTACAGACTTTCAGTCTGGGACGCGTGACTGCTGGCAAAATGCTTTCAGCTTTGATTTTGCATCACTATGTACTTGCTGTAATCGTTTGATTTCTTTTTGCAGCTCTGAGATCTTTTCTTTTAGCTCTGGATGCTTGTCTCTTGAACCACAAGCGTCTTGGCAAGGGCAAGGAGGTGAAGTACATCTCAGTCTTGTATGTCCAGATTTGTGGCAATTTCCACAGATCCTTGCGTGAATAGCTGAGAGAGGGTTGGGGCATCATTTTCATGAGTGGCCTTGGGTAGTTCTTCCTCCAACCAAACTCACCAGTCCTTTCTTCACTAAACGTTTTCGGCTAATTCAATTTTCGCATGGTCTAAACGTGATCGCCCGGGTTTTACAGTAGATGTCGCGGCACAAGAGAAGCTTCTTCCTACTGAGTGATGATCCAGCTTATGTTCAGTATCCCTTGCAAAGGAAGATATTTCTTGAATCTTTCTTTTTATTGCCAGGCCCAATGGTTGGACAAAGGTGAATCTAGCTCACTGACTCTTAAGAATAATTTTTCGATAAAGCCCTTCATCTGCTGAACTAGCACGAACAAACATGGAAATTATCTGTGTCGTCCTCGTTTACATTCACAAAATTGCCATCTTTGTCCTTGTATCATACACGCGAACTGCTGGACGTGTGATGTTGCAAGCTACCACAGGTCCTCCACAATTGAAGAAAACGAATAGTTTAGATTTATGCCAACAACAACGTTTGCTTCAGCGTAAAACTTGACAAATTTATCCTTGTCGTATTCCACTTTCACTTGGAACTTCATTCCACGTGCCATCAAACAAACAAACAAAAGATCTATCAAGACTTCTTCCCGCCACATATCAATCAAAATGTGTACAATGTCTCTGCCAACTTTGATGTCGGGGCTCTCTTCTAAAATGTCAGAAATTCATAAAAAATGTTGGTCTGGTGGAAACTGTAGGGCGCTTTGCACTGTAATATTTCTGTTTTTGCAACAAGTAACTTCTAGTCAAATTACAGATTTATCTTTCTGGTAATCTCCTACCATTTTCTAAAGTTTCCCATAGTTGTAGTTCACTGTAACTGGACAATTTGTGTTAACTACTTGTGCATTCCACGGGTACGCCCTAATATGGGCATCTTGTCTTATAAAATGTGTGAATCCACTAAATAAATGAACGTCCAAATCTGAAAGCATGAAGGGTTTTGAGCAGAAAATCTCAACTTAAGTATCAAACGAATTTTTAAAGTCAATGCAAACCAATTCACCATAAGTATTATATCTTTCCACAAACTCCATAATGTCTTCTATTGTTCTACCTTTTTTTATTACAATGTGTAATACTTGAAAGGACTATCTCTAACCCTTTAGCTGGGACTGGGTCCAGCTACCATCAGAAGCATACATGTTCTTGTAGG
>OX421446.1:39881150-39893650 GCA_949126865.1 Montipora capitata | reverse complement strand
ACTTGGCTGATCTTCTTAGACTGAAAGACAGGCTTGATTTGCACTCCAATTTTTGCGCTCAGATTTTGCATTTCTCTTTTTACTGAGTTAGAGGTAGTGGTACCACGATATTAGAGGAGCCATCACTTGCTTCATCAGGCGCACCAATATTGTCAATATTGTGCAGAAATTCGTTAATCTAAGAATTGTTCAAATTTACAGGATAATCCAGGTTTTGAAAGGTAGTTTGAAGCTTGTCGCATTCCTCGGAGAACGCGCTTGTAGAATTCTATAGGAATTCCGTCATTCCTGGGAGTTTTGTTGGTTTCAAAACTTATCACACACATAAACCTTAAGCAGAACTTGACTATAGCTTCAGCTTTAGTTTCCACTGTTTCTTGTATCCATAATGAGACTGTTGTGTGGGAGATTGGTTGTTTCTTCACCTCTGTAGATTTGCCCTTTTATAATTAGCTTATCAACTTTGAAATAGGCTGTTTGCTTTCTCTGTTTGGCGTTTTTCAAAATGGGATATAACGTTTTCTGTATCTCATCAATTTCAGTTTGGCAAAGGCCCCACAATGGCCGTCGGTTTGTCGAACGCAGCTTCTCCTTAACCATTTACAACTATCGACTCAGGCATCTAGTTATCCCATGTTATTTGAGCGAATGAAAGCCAATCGGCCTTTGTTGATTACATTATTTTACAAGTTTTGAATTTTATCTTAAGGAGCCAGCAAGAACACGTCCTCCTTTAACGAAGGCCAGGACAAAAAAAAAAAGCCTTGTTATTTGATGTTGACAGCTAAGTAAGAAGAATTTAAAGACATGTTTTTGTGAAATGTTCAAAATATCTTCCCCCAGACAACATGTAAGGAACACACAGATTTGAGGTTTAAAAATAGAATTGATTATGATGTTCAAGGAATAGCCAAAGACTGAAGAAACATCAGCCAAACGAAATCCACGGCAATTGGAAGCCAAAGGGCCAAATTTAATCTTTAGGAAAATGTATATACTTACCCATTAGTCGTTCCTGTTCTGTCATCTTTCTGATGCGGATTGGATTTCCCTGGCAGGTGAGGACTTGGCGAATGAAGGGAGGTTTACACTATTTACAATGTGTGGTAATCATTAAAGCAAGTTTCACAAAGGGAAATGCTGCACTGAATACACTTAAAACTAGATTCTACTGCCCTTCCGTTTGGGGTCTTGTTTCCTACCAACTTACAATAAACATTCGTTACTTAGATCTTCGATCCTATGTCTACATCTGGAGCTAAAGGATTACAATTAGTTGAAAGAAATGAAACATCCCTTTTGTTGTGCCATTTCGTAAAAACTGCTTTGCCTTCCTGCCGAACCACTTTCTCGCCCGCACCTTGCTATTTGTCCCTCGCACTTGGTGGAAGGTCCGTTAAGTTGACCCTTACAGTGGCACAAGCGTAAGTGTCATTATTCTTGATATGTTCTAACAACTTTACAGAGCTAAAACACCATTATCAAAGTATTCATGAAAGGCCTAACCATTTTAGTGACTACATTGTAACCTAAGCTGTAAATTCTAGGCCGCTATGTAAACATTGTAATTTAAAATGTAACTGTCACTAGAATCCGCGGCCATCCAGACTTCAATACCATACTTAGTTGGTTTGGCTGGCATGTACTGTCTAACTGAACGCCTACCCCTAAAGCCAACCATACCCTCATCTACAGAAATGTTTCTAGTAAGGTTAAAATTATTTTTGCACTTATTCCAAACATACTCTAGAACTGACCTAACCTTGAAGAGGCGAGGCGAGGTGAGGCATGCATTGCCACGGGCAGGCTCCCAAGAAGAATTGCTAAAATGCAAATAACAACTACTTTGCCAGAACCTACTCTTTGTCATTGTCTTCTTAATACCATGATTAGCAAAAAAGTCATTGGTTGACCAATATAAAGGTAAATTTGGGAGCTTAACCATACCTATAATGATGTTAATAGATATGAAGGCCTTTAATTCAGGCCACTTACTTCACGGAAATGGGCAAGGCGCTCAGGGTTATTTGCAAGTTTTTGACGCACTTACCTATTCGTTTGGGCTACCATTAAATCACACAGATCATCTCCTATAAAAGCTAAGAATTTTAATTTATTAGGAGTTTCTAAACCAAAATTAAGGCCAGTGGCTTCCACGAACTCTGGAACTTTAATATCATCAAGCTGATCAGTCCAGCGACATTCTTCTTCTTCTTCTTCGGCATCATTGTCGTGGCATGCTTGATTGCCAACGTCTTCTTGGCCACTTAAAGGGAACCTCCACTAAAACAAGGTGAAACACCTTAACATAACGTTAACAATTAAACTTTTTCCCATGAAAGCGTTTGTATCCAAAAAAATGAATTTCAAAAATGCTAGTTTTGGCTATCAAATTTCCCAGGCGCTGCCATCTTGAATAACTGTGACATGTTGTGGTTGCCCTATGGGTTGGACACAAAGAGCGTTTGTTCTGGAACAATAAATAATTAAGCAACCACAATACGTCACAATTATTGAAGATCACAGTGCCCAGAGAATTTTAAAAGCCAAATAAAGAGTTTGTGAAATTCCTTTTTTTTTTCAAATGCAAACGCTTTCATTTGGAGAAGTTTGAACAATTTTAATTGTAAACATTATGTTCTGTGGTTTAAAGTTATTTTTCTTGTTTCAGTGGAGGTTCCTTTTAAGACATTTAAATCTAAATCGCTATCATTATTATCCCCTCCCCTTACAGAAAAACCATGAAAACTCCCTTCATCCTCTGAGTCCTCACAAAATACAGGAATTTCCTCACCAGCTGACGCATTAGTCGTTGTTCAGTGTAATCTCATCGCACAATCGAAAAGATAAAAGCCAGGTCTCATGGCGTCTCTTTTCAACTGTGAAAATCAGCGCAAATGACTTCAAATGATTGGTCAATTATCCTACTAAATCTCCATAACAACGAAAAATACAGATTAACTAAGGGGGAGTGGGTAGAGGCCCAAGAACAAGACGCCATTTTTACAGCCGTTTTAGGAAATTCAGTGGTCATTGTGCACGGCCGGGTTTAGTGAATAAGTGACCTCTACAAAAACACTGTGGAGTGTCTTCAGTCAGAATGAACAAGTTACTGATTGTTGATAGTGTGCTCTAAAAGAAATGTTTCTCATGTGTTTGTTCGGATAAACTGCTGAGGCCAACTCTGACAACGCTGGTGTGTAAAGACTATAGACACTGTGGTCTCCAACAAGTGTTCAAACTTGGTGTGGGTATAAAAAGTTTCATAAAATAACTTATCTTTCTTAAACTTTTCTAACAGATTTTCTTGTTCTATCAGCCTCACGTACTGAGATTGTTCTGGCCTACCAATGTATTCTCTCAGCTTCTGAAGGAGGTCTTGGTCCTTTATAACATGTTTTTTCGCATTTATGGACCCTCGCCGGGTTGCTGTTTCCTTCTTTTCACCATTCTTTCCAGTGTCTATACCCTTTGTGGTATATTGCTCTTCAAGTAGCCTACTACATGCATACATACATAAATACATGTCTATTCAAACTCAAATATAGCCACATATTAATTTGACAAGGAGAGACTAGAGGTTAGCCCTATGAATAAAACTCTTCTCAAAAAAACAGTAAAAATTACAACTTTAAAAAAGATTGCAGTTTACATTTAAAAGTTTGAGGCTACCAGCTTCAACACCATTACATGTACTAGGTAAAATGTTCCAATAACTAACTACATTGTTAAGAAAAGAATATTTCAGACAGTTAATTTTAGATGATTTAAAATAAAGCTTATATGAGTGATTCACCCTAGTGGATTTCAAAGGATTCCTCAAAATCCAAATGTGATAAGCCAAACATGATCTTATAACATTCCACAAGAGACAAAGATGGCCAATGTAACATATCACATATCACCTCTTTTTTGCCTAAGAGCTAATCTTGATGTGCTTCTTTTCACGCTTTCTATTGGATGAATATCTTTCACAACATGGATTCCAAACTGGAGCAGCATACTCTAGAGGTCTGACAAATGTTTCATGAAGCACTGAAAAAGTTGTTGTATTAGATAGATATAGATAGAGATAGATAGATAGATAGATAGATAGATTAATCGTTTATTAAAAGAACAACTCGCAGTCGTGAGACTGAATTACGTGTACAATATAAAATATAAGATAATAAACTAATATACAATAATCTAAAATATATAAATTTGCATAAATCTAATAAACCATTCATTCATTCACAATATGAAGATAGATTAAGCTTGTTCCTTTTGGCAAGTTGTTCCAACGGTCCATCCTCTTAGCCCTAGAATCTGGTTTGCCTTCTTCACTATGGTACTAAAATGTTAATTCTGGGTAAGGTCTTTTGATATAATAAATCTGAGATCTTTAAAGCTCTTTACATCGTTTAAGACTGTACCTAGTTTATAATTTGTGGTCGATTTGTCACAAGAATGTGTTATTCGCATTCCTCGTTGAAACAAAGTTGTCACTTTTTTGCCCATTTACCAAGATTACCAAGATTATCCAAATCAATTTGAAGGTTTTGTTAATAGAGGCTAGGCTTGCAAACCAGGGTTGCCTGGGTCTGTCAAACCACCAAGGTAGTACACAGCATCGCATCTTCATCAAGTTTTTTCGATTTCCTGGCTTTTTTCGTATTTTGTAATTTTGGAGTTTAAGGAATTGAATAAATAAAACGCTTGTTGGATATGAGGCTGGTTATACCCAAATTGGCGCTTTGCGCCTCGTTGGCAATTTGCCATTTCATATCCAACCTGTGCACTCATGGAATAATTGTATACCAGGGGAATTTGGCTATACATTTGTAAAACAAAAAAGGTTACATGTAACTGTCGCCAAAAAAGTGATAGTAGTTTGTGAAATGTGGATAAACAAGGTGCAACACAGAATATCTTATCAAAAACTGCATGTTGACTGCAGTGAATCTCCAGTATCACTTTGTTTCATAAGCAAAGTATACATGAAAGAATGAAATCAACAGACCCATCTGGCCATATCTCTGTCCTCTAATAAACCATGCTTAATGACTCCCATTAACCCTGGTCAAAATCACTAATATGACCCGCTGAAATGTTTGAATCTGGAGCTGAAGCTGCAGCTGTTGGTGGAGAGAAGATTAGCCTGTCTCCTTCAGTATCGTGGGGTGGTGTTCCTGAAACGATGTTGGTGGACACGCTTTCTCTCAATTCAGGTCCTCCGGAACATTCCTTGGGATTTCAGGGGAAGGGCAAATCTCTGGTTGTCTTTGATCTTCTTCTTCGTCTTCCTCACTATCGGGTGGCTTGGTCATGCAAGCAATTACTTTCATGGCCTGGATGCTGCTTTTGTCAGTCTTGCTGTGACTCTTGCTGTGGACGTCCTCGCCCTCCCTAGAGTCACCGTGTTCATAGGTCTGGGAGGTGATGAACTTCCTCAGGGTCGTATGTGCAATGCGCTGGTTTGTCATGACAGACTTTTTGAAAGGGCACTTACGTATGCCAATGGCACCCTCAGGAAACCCTTCACCATCGTCTTTACGAATAACTTTTGCTCTCCTGCAGCAGAAAACTGAGGCCTTGTTTTTGTTACATACACCTCCATGTCCTTTTGAAGCTCGGCATCCATGCCGAGCATTGCTGGACCATCCTTTGTCCTTTTATGTTTGGGCACCAGGATAATCTTGTTGCCCTCACTCCCTTGAGCCTTATGGTAATCGCTGAGGAGGGCATTATTTAACGGTGCAGGATGAGTGCCGATTGCTAATGTAAACTTCACTAATAGCAAGTCCCTTGCAGCAACGACCTCTTCCCTGATAGTTCAGCTGTTATCGTCCAAAATTGTTCACTTTGATGATCAAAGAATGAAACTTTGCCAGTTTACTATCATCCCTAAGACCATCATTTTGTGATATGGAGCCAGCTGAAATTCGCTAATGGTGATGAGTACTGCGCATGCCTTAAAAATCGTCAACATGGAAACGAGGCTGAAAATTAAACCCTCCAAAAATGCCATTTTTAAGGTAACTTTGCACATTTTATCTTCTTATGTTGATGAAGGGGTCATAATCTTTGTTCTAAAACTTAAAATGGTGTCACGTGACTTACTTGCTGGAAACTGCTATGATAATAAGTGGGATACCTGTGGCTACAGCTTCTAGTTAAATGTATTCAGTGTTTTTGCGTAGAAACTGATCGCTTATTTGTTACTTTTTGTTTCTGCTTGTTTTCGGAGTACTAAAAAGTACAAAAACTACCAATCCTACTTTGGTTAATGTATATTTTTTTTAAACAATGCTGCATGGAACCGAGGCTGCAACGAGACAAGACAAACAACAGTAGAAGAGACCAATTCCCTGGCCCAGTTGAACTGAATATTTATTTGACAAGTAGTAGAAGATTTCAACAAATACATTGTACTCCCATTGAAAAACCTAATGCTCTACTTTCATTAGGAGATGGGATATATAGACTAATAAAGACCGCTTTGAAAACCGTTTAATCTTTGCATTTTCTTTGCTCGGTTTGGTATTTAGAAAGGTTATCCTGATTGAGTAAGCACTCCAGTATGAACCCTTTTTGACAACAATTTATTGGTTACTGACCTGTTTTCTCTGTTAAGTATTCTTGGTTTCTAAAGAGCAATCCTAGTTGCAGTTGCCCCCACAGTTGCACAGACCTGTACATGCCAAATTTGCCTTAACACACTTACAACGTCCTCTACACACCGTCATACACCCGCAGTGGATGAGTTCATAACATGAATCTTTCGCTTGTTGGAGGGTTGTCCAGTGAGGCACCCAGACACTGTCTTCACGCTGCCAACCCCACTGAGAAGGGCATGGTATTACTGGCTCCTTAAGAAGGATTTGCTGCCAGACAAAACCACCTTGAAACACTGCTCTCTTGGCATGGTTAACAAGTGCTGCTCTGGTGGGAGGAATGTTGTTGAGGCTTCTTGACTTTTTTGAAAACAGCTCTTGCCTTGCTTCGTTGATGTTTCTGAGGCTGCTTGTTCTGTCATAAAGAAGGATCGCAAATCTCTCAATTACTGCCATGTGCTCCACACTGATATCTTCGGTTGACGCTGCCAGTGCTCTGAGAACTGGTGTCAGTTCAGGAAACACTTTCCACACTCCCCACGCTGTCTTTTTCCCTCGTCCACCGAAAAATGACACTGTATCGCATCCTGTTATGGCGTGGAACATTGGCAATGCTGATGATTTATCCTGACCTAACGACCTCGCAATGGTATGCGCAGGGAGGTTGTGTAGATGCTTCCCAGAACCGTAAGCAACCCACAGTTCATCAACTAGAACAGTGTTAACCACTGAAATGGCCAAGACAATCACGTCTGTATCATTGCTTCTGATCTTTATTCGCTTATGACCTGACAAGCTGGCATCTAATACATGAACCATAATGCGAGTGTCTGCCTCTTCATGGATGCAAGGTTGTAGTACAGGCAGTTCCATTCTGTTGGTTGTTGACAAGACACCGTCACCATGCGTGGTATAGATTTCTTTTCCATCGGGGATTGTCAAGGTAACCACCTAGAAACAACAATAGTTGCCAATAAATTCCTATCTATCCAGATGATTGTTATATTCACTGTTACTGTCACCGAGACTGTAATTATATTGAAGCTTTTATTGAAGAGATTTTATTGTACATCATGTAGTCATTGTTCTTACCTTGTTTGCAAGAAACTTAAACAGCTCATCCTTGTTTTGGTCTACTCTCAGGAACCCTTTCCAATCAGACGGAATTCGAGTTGACGGAAACACTTTTTGTCGCTGACCAGAGCCTCTCTTTTCCCGCGCAGATCACTTCAAGGAGTCCGAAACATACACGTCCCACACAAGATCAACTCTGATTACAGATTCTAGCTGTTTCATGACATAAGGTGCAAATACAGCATCAAAGTACTCTTCGAAGGTAAGCGCTGTTTTTGGTGGCAACATCTGAACGATAACAGCGCCATCTAAAATGACTGCATCCACCTTTGGACTCTCTGTGTTTGTTGTCGAGGGATTGGGCAAGCACTTTACCAGATCTGCTTTTTGTCCTCCTCTGAGACTGCCCATTTGGGATAGGGATGGAGGCCATGGCTGGTTCTCATACTTGAAGAACTCTTCCAGATTGCCATCTCGACTTTGACATGCTATGTACAACCTCGAAAAAAGCGCACAGTCCTCCTTCAAAATTTCTACTTTGGCTTTGTCTTTTGAAAGGATCTTCTTGCCTTGAGTGCTGAATGTAGGTAGGTTATTTTTCTTCAGAGGATCTGTAATAAGTTTGCTTCTGTCAACGAATCGTTCTTTGACAAAGGTGTTGAACTATTCCTCTCCAATCTTTGACACAGTCTGAACAGAGCTAACAACAGCTGCATCCATGACATCCTTCGTGTGGATTGCAATTAACTCAACACCTTCATCTGTGAACGGGTTGCCCATTTCTTCATAAGATGAAATAAGACTTTTTACATCTTTAGCAAATGCACTCTGGAAGCCATGTTTCTGTTCGTGGTGGTGATGATCTTCAGTGGAAGATATGTTGCCTTCAAACTCTTCTACCATTCGTGCTAATTCAGGGCCTGCGACCATCCATCTCCTCAAAGCTGCGGGGTTTTCTGTGAGTCCCACGGCACCTCCTTCTCCCTTGACCCCAGCATTAACCTGTTCATGAGCATGATCCAGCGCTATAGAAGAAAAGCACCTCTTTGTCTTGTGAACTACGAAAGAGCCTTTGCAGAATTGTGCGTGAACATGTGGATGTTTGCCTGGAAGTTCGCACATGTCTCGGTAATGTACAGAGAGCCATCTGGCGTAGTTGGGATGATCCAGTGCAAAGAACCATGGTAAAATCTGTTTAATGGCATTGACATACATGGAAAAGCTGGCTTCTCTGAAAGCTCTCACAAGCTTAAGACAACAGAGCTGCAAATCTAGTACACCAGCCCAGTACAAAAACTGTGGGGACTTTCTTTGTGAATCTTCCTTCCATTCTTGAAATGACTTTACTTGCTGATTGTCATCAACTTTGGCGAGATAATCCTCATATCCCTTACTCATCAGTAGGTTAAGACTGGCTGCGGTCACTTGATGTGCCCGCTGTGTTCGAGTTAGATGACTTGCTGCGAGGAATGAATCAGCCACGCCTTGTGTCGCCACTCCTGCATTGCAAAGAGCCTCTGCCCAGCCGCTACAGTTCAACCACTTGCCCAGCATTTTGAAGGCTGCCATTTCTATATGGAGTCCACCAAGCATGATGACGTATTGATCTTCATTGTAAATTTCACCCAGTGTCCACTGAATTTGCTTGGCCAAGGCAAACAGTGGTTGGTCTACAGCAATTACTGGAATTTGGGAGGGGTTGATATGCTGCACAGCAGACTTGATCACTTTCATGGAATGAGCTATCATGGCCAATGAATGAGCATTTTCAAAAAACATCGGTAGGAGAGAAATGATGGCAGGCTCATGACTTGGCAGAGAGGATTTTGAGGCACAATATGCTGCCCACGATATAAAATTGCTTTTGTTAAGTTCTTCCTTTGAGAGAAGTTCCTTAGCATTATCTAGCCAGTCTATTTCACGATCAGATTCGCTGTTGGATGAAGCTTGATGTTGAGATATAAGCTGCCCAGTGGTCTCTGGGACACGGAGCTGCCCTGAGGGTAGGGCCACGGGTGGTACTTCACTGTAACTTGATGGCAATTGGGCTATCTTCTTAGAGGTGGAACTTTTTGTTGGGTCAAAGACATCAGTGGCTCTATCGTTTCCCCTCTCCTCAGTAGTCGGGTGCTGTACTAGGGAAATTGCAGTACCGTGGAATGAATCATGGGCGCTGATTGAACTAGGGTTGTGGTCTATATTGTCAACCGCTGCGGTAGTGAATAGTCCCTCTCTGAGTTTAGACGGGCATACGACTCCTTCCCTCTCGTACCGTCCTATAATGCTGTTAGTGATTTCAGTAGATATAGAAAGCAGCCTGTCATACGAGATGAATATTCCCAGCTTGTAAAATGTTTCTATAAGAGACTTGTCCCTCGTGGTTCCATGAATTTTCAATGCTGCATAGATGGGTAGCGGGCATTCTCTTGCTCTGATGTGATGTGTGCTACCTGTAGAATCAGGACGATCACGAACTCGCGATACACTGTTGAATACCACTAGCTGGCTTACTGTCAGACACGCTTGACTGTCGGCGGGGTCTATCTTGGTTGTCAGGCCTTTGATAATCATGCTTATCAACGTTTTCAGGGATGCTGGAATAGCATTTCTCTGGCATTCAGTCTCAAATGTGCCATTAAATGAGTTCTTTATCTGTAGAATATCTCTTCTTACAATATTTGCTGCTTTTGCAAGGTGCTGAGCCTCGGAATCTTTGTCTTTTGCTTCCTTTAACACATCACCGATTTCATGTTTTAAGGCCAACAGTACTTCTCTTCCTTGCGTATGAGCTGTAAGGTCAGGAAAAGCTGCCAGTACTCTATCCTTCAATCTAGTAGCATTAATTTTCCCTGGCTCAATTCCAAGTTCTTGCAATTTGGAGGAGAAAAATCTCACCAGATCTGATAGCTTTAGCACCGCAATATTTTCAATTTCAAGACTTTCGTCGACATAGGCGATGAGTTCTGCAAAGGCAAGTTCATCTATTTCGACTTGTGATTTCACAGTATGCTTTGTAGTTGGTGAATTCGACTGTCTTGCTCGATTATACAGGCCAACTAAGCACTTTGCATGGTACCTTGCCTCGATTGCTATCAAATCTCCAGCAGATAGCTTAGCTATAAGCTTGCTATCATTCAACAGAAAGGCACATTCCCTGACTTTTTGATCTACTTCAAGGGTGGAAGCAGCATGAAGATTTAGCTGACTATCAACTGTATCGCAAAAAAAAACAGTGGCTCTCTCCATGGAATCTTGGAACACTAGATCGTCTGGCTTTCACAGGACTGGAAATGCATTCTCCGATTCCCATTTCATCTTTACCATTCTTTTCTACTTTTGATATCTCAGCCAGTTTTCTTTTTTTCGCACGCTCTAACTTTGTATTACTGAAAAGATCCCTACGTGACTTGTGCCATGACGCCTTTTTATCTAGAAACGTCTGTTCGATTCCATTTCCCGCGTCTAGCAATTTGACATCTAATGCTGCAGGCTCTATACCGAGGTTTTGAAATTCCTTAAGATTATTGACAAACGAAGTGTAGCCGGCACCAGCATCTTTTCTCTTCGAGTTGGCAGGACATTGCAGATCTTCTTTTGTACTCTTTTGGCAAATAATGCATTGATGCCAATCCATGATTTAATAAATAGCTGAAATAAGATTCGCCGCATTATTTTAGTTAACAATAATGACTTGCCCAGTTTTATCTTCATATTTGAAGTTTCGACTGTTTCAATATCACAGCTCTTTCATGATCGATAATCATTGAACGGAAACGTATTGGTTCAACATGTCTACCTGGAGTTTCTGCATCATCTATAAGATAACACCTTGTATCAAACAAAAATAAAAGTTTGTTCTATAAAATTAAAAAAAGGAAAAATCCTTACCTGCAATGACTGTAAGTTCACATGGAGGCTGCCATCTTGAAAACCGTGAGAAGCATAGGTTCTAGTCCCCAGTAATGTGAGTTTAAAGCAATCCATTGAGAGGTTTTTTTTTAACAAAAAGCACATAATGTTCAGTTATCTTTTTACATCACATTATAACTTGTCCTTGTTTAAACTTCCTAGCAAAACACAGTATGTTTTGCATGCTTTGATCCCGCCTCCTTTTCAAGTAATTTGTTTTTACGAACATATTATTGCCCTGCAGAGCGTTATGTTTTTACCTTGGCTGCTTCTTTACTGAAAGCAACCAGAGTAATGACTAATCTACAATACTAACTCAAAAATCACATGGAAACCCAAACTGGCTTGTATATACAAACTGTATCCACAGGCATCCTACTCAGTCCCATGTAAGTTTCCAGTAAGTAGGTCACGTGACACCATTTTAAGTTTTACAACATCTGTTATGACCCCCTCGTCAGTATAAAAAGTTAAATTGTATCAAGTGACCTTAAAAATGGCAATTTCGAAGGGTTTCACTTCCAGCCTCGTTTCCATGTTGGTAATTTTAACACCTGCGCAGTACTCAGCCCCATTAACGAATTTTCGCTGGCTCCATATCAAAAAATGTTGGTCTTAGGAATAGTAGTAATCTGGCAAAGTTTCATTCTTTTATCATCAAAGTGAACAATTCAGCACATTTTTGGACGATAACAGCTGGACTAAGAGTGCTTTCTCACCTTCGATGTGTGGAGTGATCAAGGTATCGAGTTCTGTGAGATACCGTCACATTTGTTTGTCCTGTGTGGACGAATCCACACCCGTGCGCCAGCCTTTCAGTGCAGGGATGAGAGCCTGGAAGGTTTCACGATAACTGGGATGGAGAGGTGGCATCTTCCTTGATGGTATGAATGTACAAAATTTTTCTCAACTCGTCAGCTA
>OX421446.1:39873650-39876150 GCA_949126865.1 Montipora capitata | reverse complement strand
CCCACGGTAATCAACTCTGGGTCAAAACAAAATAGCGTGAATCTGCCGTCCACGCGTGTATTGGTGTAATGGAAGTAAATTTGATTGGCTGATGAAGGACATGTCAATCAATCAAAAAAAGTGGGCGGAAGGAATATCGAAGAGGAATTTGGTCAGGCGCTATTTTTCGTTTCGCCAACTCCACATTACGTACCACGCGAAACTAAAATAGAGCCTGATCGCAGGTTACTTCCGGATAACCCTGTCCGCGAGTAATACCCACCGTGTATAGTTTAAGATGAAAGTATCGAAAGATCAGATTAGCCAGGAATGCGGTAGTGCAGTTCTTGACACCCACTCCGACACCGGGAAAAGGATTAGCCGAATCTTCCGGGTCCTTAAAACGTAACATTTTTTACTTCCTGCTGAGATATTTTGAAACCTTGGCGAAGTAAAGACACATCTGCCGCACAATATTTTTTCAATTTTTCTGAAAATCCCACACGGCACCTTTAGAGTGTTGTCTTTCGTACCACCCGGTGAAATCGCTAGTTTCAACGTCTTCTTGCAGAAAATATTTATTATCCGGTATCACATCGACATAATCCCAATTTTCGCTAACGTTAAATTCGTGTGGAAAATAACCTTTTATCATTTCGAGATCCAACGTTTCGGTAAACGTCCAAAGTTTCTCTTGGATGTAACATGACGAATCTAGGAAAATCATTTGAGCGACTTTGAATTGTTTAATGCAAGTGCAGTCAAAAATGATATTGGGTTTGACCCAAGTCTGTTTCAAGTAACCGCATAATAAAATGTTTCCCTGTCAACCACCGGCATTGTGCGCAACGAACTTATATGGCGTCTTTTCGTCCAACAAGCTTTTTTTACCAAAAAATAAATAATCCATTGATTTTTCGACACAATCATCCCCCATGAAAGTGATCTGGCGGTGTTTTCCGTTTTCTTTAGGCGTTTCAAACTGTAAAACACAACAGTTAGGAGTGTAATATTTACTACCGTCTGCATCGAAATCCGTTCGCGTTTCGAAATCGTAATAGAAGAATTCATCTTCTTTCTCTAACATCTTCTGCATCTCGCCTTTAGAAACACTTTGCACGTAACACTTATGCTCTGTTCTAGAGTCGTATTTACAACTGCAGGTGTAACAACTCGCTTGAAAACAAACATGTTTTTTTCGCTTCTTTAGATATATTAATTTGATAGGCATTAATACAACTACCCTCTGCATCCCGCTTAAAAACACCTTCGGAAGCAGCCAAATCTTTATACTAATAATGGTTTATTGAACTCTCTTGCAGTATCAAAACACTGAATTAATGAGCTATATTTACAATAGGTGGTAGCCAATGTCTCTATTATGTTTCCTTGGAAGTAGTTTGTGTAGAGGATGGGATTCTGATGCCTTGATATTGTTCATATACTTGGTACATAATGATATGCGTGTACTTGCTAATGTCTCAAGTTTTGCCACCCTAAGGGACTGGTCATAGCTTTCAGCTTCAGGGTATATTATCCTCAGGGCTCTCCTTTGTATAGACTCAACTCTATCCGACAGATAATCAGGAATTGATTGCCAGATCGGTATAGCATATTCCAGGACAGGACGAATAGTAGACAGGTAGACCTTTAAGATGTTTTCAGGTTCAACCACGGATCTCTTTAGTAAGTAAGCGTAAGGAGTAAAGTTTCTTTGATGATTTTTTTATAATATAGTCGATATGACTTTTCCACTTCAGATCATTGTCTATGTAGACTCCCAGTAACTTATAAGACTTAACACACTCAACAACAGAATCTCCAATGCAGATTGGTCTTACACTAAAATTCGGATATGCCATAAAGTTAATTATCATTTCCTTGCATTTAGCAGGGTTTAACTTCATACTATGTGAAGTAGAAAAGCGGTGCACGTTGTCGGCTACTATATTTATATAACTGATGGAATTTCTTGGAAGAATCTCTACTGCGGTTGTATCGTCGACAAATTTTGTTCGCAGGTGATATATAATGGCACGCCATCACAGATTCACAAACTTTCCTTTTAGGATACATAGGTGACTCATTCGTCTTTAAATGTTTCTCATAACACTCTCTACCTCAAAATAAACGATGGCATTGGTCACACACCACAAAACCATGCGAAGAATCACACCTGCACTTACAATGTCTACATAAATTAAAATCACATTGATGTTTGTTGAGATTCTTAACGACTCTATGACACCCCTTACAATAAAAACCGTGCACAAAACCAAAATAATTTTGCATGTGTTTAACAAATACATAATGTCCTCTAGTTACACAAAGGTAAATAGTCTTACTATGATGTACGTCCTTGTTGATTTCCGCAACCACCGAGTTTTCTTTGTCTCTGTCAATGACAACCAGACCGTATCCGGAAAACATTTCATTTTCACGGAAAATGCGTTTTAATTCGACTAGTGTGACAGGCCAATCTTCATTTCTCTCCATGTAATGTGGTACACTAGCCATTCTA
>OX421446.1:39841150-39858650 GCA_949126865.1 Montipora capitata | reverse complement strand
CAGCAACTTTAAATGGGACGTTTTAAGGAAACCAGCAGTAGCACGATAGATCTCTCTAGCAAAGAGCCGGGCCGCAGGAACAGCGATACAGAAAGACGAAATTTTTCCCGCGAAACGTGGAAGAGCTTTAATAGACACTGTCCGGTTGAATAAGACATGTTCACGTAATGCTGCGAATTTTTCTTTCTTGTCTGCTGGCAAGATAAATGTGCACAGTTCAGAAATGACTAGAAATCCAAGGAATTTGGCAATGTGGGAAGGGATAAGCGTGGACTTTGAAAGGCCCAGTAAATAACGTAATAAAGCAAGAACTGCAGCGCATATAAACACCGCTGCCTCGGCAAGCTCAAAGTCAGGGCCATGTAGGAGATACAACAAGTGATGTCCGATGTGCCTGTCATCAATATATTGGCTGCATGGAACTTCAAGAGATCTAATATAACTTGTAGCAGTGAGGCCAATTGTGTGGTACAAATAGGCGCTAGCCTTCCAGCCGAACGGGATTGTACGGAAAACGAAATAACATCCCTGCCACTCCAGGCCAAAAAAGGTGTAACTATCCTCAGAGAGAGCAACATGGTCATACCCACTCTTATCCTCCACCGTCGTTTGGAAATGAAACTTTCCCACATACCTATAGAGGTCAGAAATGTAATCGAGTTTCAAAGGTAAGTCCTTTATCCACAAATTTAAGGAGCACTCGTCAGGGCACATTCTTGGCTTAGATGGTTCAACTGTTATGGGCATAACGAGGTGAGGAGGATCAGCCGAACCAACCCTTCCAAAAGGGAATCATTTCTTAAGCATTGCGTGATGGAGTTAGAAATAAATGGCTCAAATCCGATGCAAGACTTACTGTTAGGGAATAGCAGTAGCAGTATCCCCCCAGAATGGGAGGAAAAATTCTTTAACATTGCTCTTATGTCTGATGTAATGCAAGACCTCCTGTCGCTTAGAACAAGAACCCACCATTTTTTCCCATTCTCTGACATGTCTGTGAATCTCTCCGGCTACAGAGCTTTCTGGATCTCTAAACAGGACATCTTTAGCAGAGGCTTTTGCTAAGCATTGAGAAACTAACACAGGAGACGGCATCGTGGTTGCTACTCTTTGGGGCTTACCCCTCCAATCACACCAACGGACCAACATTGGACAAGAAACAGCTTCTTCTGGACGAGAGTGAAAGGTTTTGAGATGCTTTGGATAGCTCTAGAAAAAAAAGGAACATAATGGGAGAGATAAGACCTCCAAGCGAAGCATGCCCGACAAACCCCGTCCAGGGACAGAGCAATAAAGGATTTTAGGAAATCCCTTTGAGAAAGCTTGGCTTAGAAGTCCACCCAGAGAATTGTGAAAATAAATACAAGTCAGCAAGAAATAAACTTTATTTCACACTCTAGAACAGACAACAAGGAAGATGTTAACGACCATTCCCCGCACTTGGGCTCTATGCCTCCCTCCAAAGCTGAAGGGGGTACTTTCTAAAGAAACTGTGGTGCTGCGTCGGTGGGGAAGTACTATACAAAAATTTGTTTTTTTCAACGGAGTTGATAATGTAAATTGATCACCGTACGTGTAGTTTATATAGTAGAGTAGCAGCTACGCTATTGGTGGTAACATGGCAACGTGAAAAATAGGAATATATTAGTTAAATGAAAAGCGTCCGTTAATACCGTGAGGATTAAGGGTGCTGATTTGAAAGATGAATTTTTGTTCCAGATTCTTGCGGCTTTCCGCCGTACCTAGATGTGGGAAAGGCCACAGATAGCCATGAGTTTTTTGGAGTGGTTAGGGAGATTAAAATGACGAGCGACTGGCTTACATGCATCTTTGTCATTCTACTCAACATCCTGAAGGTGTTCGCAGAATTGGTCGCTAATGTATAATTTATTGCATAACGTACAGGTTATGCAATAAATGACATTTGCGGAGGTACATGTGAAACGATCGGTGATCCTAATAGCTTGCTTAGGCCCCAATACCTTGCTAGTGTTAACAATGAAAAGAGAATTTTTGCATCGTGAGCGCGCCCATTTGAAAGTGCCGGGTTGCTCGTTAGTTTGCGCGCTTCTAACTAAAAAGTTGCCTACGTTATTGTCGCGTTTGAATGAAATAAGTGGAGGTTGCTAAAAGATTCTACCAGTCTCTGGATCATTTTGGAGTAATTTAAAATTATTAGGAATGATACTTTTGACTGCGTGATTAGGAGGATGGAAAGTGAGGGTGGATGGAATTCTGTCATTCTTATCTTTTTGTGACGTTTGTAGTGATGACTGTCGATCAAATTGTTGGGTGCGATGATGGCCCACTTTGACCACAGAGACAGGATAGGCACGTTTTTCGAAGAACTGGCACATCTCCTCTGATTTGCTGGAAAATCGGAGTCATCACTACATAGACGTCAAAGTCTAAGAAATTGAGAATAAGGAATGGAGTTCTTGACATGTGATGGATGTGATGATGAATACAACAAATAACTGTGAGAATCTGTAGGTTTGTAGTGCACACTGGTACATAGCACGTTGCCACTAATAGAAACTTTGATATCTAGGAAAGCCAATGAAGTTTCCGAAATTTCCCAGGTACATTTAAGAGCCAGACGAAAAGAATTGACGGAGGTTATAAAATGATCAAGTTCTTGTCTGCTGGATGAAATAGCGCCAATGCAATCATCAACGTAGCGGCCGTAGAGTTCAGGTTTGGGGCTGTTGTACTGATTAAAAAATTGGTGTTCAACATATCCTACAAGATTGGCATAGCTAGGTCCCATTCTTGTGCCCATCGCTACACCATTAATTTGTTTGTACTAGTTGCCGGCGAATGAAAAACAATTAAGCGTTAAAACTAGTTCGGCAAGGCAGAGGAGTGTTTCCAAGCTTGGTTCTTTGAGAGTGCGTTGATCGAAAAAGTGTTTAAGTGCTTGAAGACCTTCGCTACTGGGAATGACTGTGTACAGAGATGTAATGTCCATGGTGAAAATAAGTTTGTCTGGGCCGGAGAAATTGAAATCGTGGAAAATTTGTAGTGCGTGTGTACTGTCTTTAATGTATGATGGCAAAGATTTGACGATAGGCGTCATAATCCTGTCTTAGTAGCTAGAAATGAGTAAATGCATGAAGTTCTAGGGGTGTTGATGACGAGATTAGTGGCAGTGTCCGGTAATTCTTGATTAACTATGAGAAAATTTGTTGGTCTATGTGTTATACACATGGAACAGCAGTCCATTACAAGTCGAGTAAAGTTGGTAGATAAACCTCTTCAATCTCCGACATTTTAAGCTTTCATGGACATTGATTAAATAGACTTTCGAAACTGCCAATGGGATTGTAGTGGACAACATAAGAGGGCAATGAACATTACGGATCATCACACTAAGTACGCCGACGAGACACTTCAAGTTTTCCAACGCTACTGCTCCACCTATGGATTTCCCAAAAAATTATTGCAAACAACGGTAAAGAATTTCTGAACAAAAAGATGGAAGCCTTTTGTAAAGAAAATGAAATTAAAATGCCACATGGTTCTCCACGAACTCCAACAACTCAAGGCTTGGTTGAGAGATCCAATCGATCATGGAAAGAGGACATGCGAGCCTTGATATTAAGTACCTCATCCCAAAATCTTAAGAAATAGTTTCAAAAAGCCCAAGAAGCAGCTTATACTAGGAATACTCGCTACCATAGAGCAATAAAGATGACACCATATGAAGCTGTGTATGTTATAAAAAGCCAAAGAGAAGTCTATACTTCTCAAAATTCAGAGTCTCATCAGGAGGATCCAGACCTACGTGTAGATGATGATTTAAAATAACATGAAGATGAAGAGGGACGACCCAAAAAATGGCAAAAATTTTCTCAAAATCAGGAAAAGTACAACCACCAAACGATGGAACAAAAAATGAAGCTAGAAATCAGAAATTGAAAGTTGGAGACTTTTCTCAATTGAAATTGATCGTGTTGACAAAACATCACCCCTTCATTCAAACGTCCTTCTGGGAAAAAATTGAAGAAGTTGTAAATAGTTATGCACCGGTTGTGACAAAATTTGGAAGAGTAAACACATTAATTTCACCCACCCACTTATGTCCTTGCACAGCTAGCACTCAGAACATTGAACTTGATTACACTACTGAGCTGTCATTTTCTGCAGCATGCAAGAAGGCTTTGTAGAGTATTTTTTTTTTATGTTTAAGGCGAATGGCTGGCCCCCCGGTAGGGTGAGTGCAATGGCCGCCAGACATAACGACGAATCCGTCAAACACAACGGTTCACCTCAAACGGGGGTGCACCAACACGCCAACTTCGCCGGGGAATCGAACCCCGCCCCTACCAACAAATAACAAAAAGACAAACACACAAACGAGGAATTGCATCTAGGAGATGCCTCGCCTGACTTACACCCCTAAATGACAATTCGACAAAACGACAAAAAAGACTCAAAAACAACTGGACAAACCAAAACAAGCACGACCCAGCACAAGGGTGAAAAGCGACCCACAAAAGGCCACCCGTCAACCGACTTACCCAACGCCAAGACGTTGGTTCACCCCCGAAAAAAGGCCAGGACATGCACACGCAACACAAAACCAGTACCTAAATATGAACGACCAGAGCATCATTATGTAACGACGCCACCACACCACGACCACCCCACTGACGGACAAAATAACGACGACGGCGGTCAGACCGGAAACGACGGAAAAACAACGGAAGATTAAACCGAACCCGAGACTTCACACGCTCCATAACGTCAACAGCCGAAGGACGAACACCCCTAAAACGAAAGTCATTATGAGCCCCCCAAATACAGAACTTGCAGACATTCAATATATATACAAAAACCCGCGGAACCACAGACAACTCATCAGCCGAGAAACCAAAAAGCGCATGACGAACCAAGATAGAAGGACAAAGAGGAGAAGCCTAGAACATAAGAGACTGAAGCCATGACAAAACACTGACCGCCAGAGGACAGTGAAAAAACAGATGCTGAAGAGACTCGACAGGAGCAGAACAAAAACAAGCAGTGGAAAGAGCATAACCAAAACCAGCGAGCCTTTCGGCCGTGTAAAGGACCCCATGAGAAATTTTCCAAGACAAATCAATAACTGGACGATCCAAATCAAAAAAGAAAAGCTGACGCCAAGTAGAAGACCAATAAAGAGAACCAAACAAAGGAAAGAACTTCTCCTCACAATGAGGAGAGACAGCATTCTCGGACAAAAGAAACAAATAAGCTGATTTCGTGGTCATAGTAGAAACAGGACAAAAATCAATACCCGAACCAATACCCAAAGAAGATGCCGTAAGGGATCCTTTACACGCCCGCCAAGCAGTCAACAGAGAACGATAAAACGGAGGCAGAGAATCCGGCGAAAAACAAAGCGGAGCAGAAAAAACGAGATGCGGAGGAGCGGCAAGCCGAGAAGAAAACCAAAAAACCATGAAAGTGACCCAAGAAGACGGAGAAGAAACAAAACGACGAACCCACTGAACATGAAGAGCCATAACCTTACACTGAAAATCCACAACAGAGAAACCACCCAAACAAGAAGGCTGAACCACAACACGACGAGCGACCAAGTCCCGCTTACCGCTCCAAAAAAATTTAAAAATTAACGTACTTAATTCGACACTGACCCACCGGGGAACATGGATTAGAGAGGCCACGTACCACACACGGGAAAGGGCCAAGGCATTGATAACAAGTGCCTTGCCCTTATAGGATAACGAGCGCTGACGCCAGGAGTTCAAAGCATTCTCAACCGCGGTGATACGCGGCCTCCAATTGTCCTCCTCCAAATTGCCCGGACCCAGAAAAACCCCCAACACCTTCACCTTCACCGACGACCAAGTAATGTTCACCGGTGAGTCAGTGCGCCCATTCCAACCACCTAACCACAAACCTTCACATTTACCATAATTTAACTTAGCCCCAGACCCCCTCTCGTACAAAGAATAAACATCAAACACAGCCAAAATACCAGGAACAGAAGAAACAACCAGCGTAGTGTCATCAGCATAGGCAGAAACAACAGGCAAAGAAGACGAAGAACCAGGAAGAGACAAACCAGAGATTAAGCCACTAGAACGAATATTACATGCAAGTACCTCAGCCACTAAAACATAAAGGAGGGGGGACAGGGGACATCCCTGCCTCACCCCACGAGATAACTTAAAAGAACTAGAAATATAACCATTAACGTTAACACAACTACTCACATTATTGTAAAATAAATTAACCCACCCAACAAACGACTGCCCAAAACCCATGGCATATAGAGTAGAACGAAGGAACGTCCAATCAACCCTGTCAAATGCCTTTTCTTGGTCAAGAGAAAGAAGAGCAGCAGGAACACCAGAAGAAGAGCAAAAATCAACAACATCACGAAGAAAAGCAACATTTTCACCAATAAAACGGCCAGGAACACCACAAGACTGATCTTTATCAACAACCAAATGAATAACTTTAAGAAGACGAGCAGCAATAGAACGAGAAGCAATTTTATAATCGACATTCAACAGGGAGATTGGACGCCAGTTTTTAGGGTCAAGACGATCCCCTTTCTTAAACGATAAAGTAATGATACCTCGGCGCTGAGAGTGAGACAAACAGCCCAAACCAAAAGCAGAATTCAAAACACAAACCAAATCGAAACCCAAAACATGCCAAAATTTTAAATAGAATTCCATGGGAAGGCCATCACAACCAGGAGCTTTACCACGGGCCATGCCCTGAAGAGCTGCAAAACACTCCTCCTGGCTGAGAAGACCTTCGCACACCTCACTATCATTATACGGAAGAACTGAAGAAATGTTAGAAAGAAGCTCAGCACGAGCATTGGAGTCACAAGGAGCAGCAGAGAAAAGATCCGAATAGAAAGAACGAAAAACATCACACAACCCATCCTTATCCGTAACCAAAGTACCATCACTAGCTCTCAGCACCGAGATATTACGGTCAGTGCCGTTTTTCTTTTCGAGCCGGAAGAAGTAAGCAGAGGAGGACTCACCCTCCTCCACCCACCTCGACCGGGCACGAACTTGAGCACCACGAGCAACCTCAACATCCATAGAACGAAGACGAGACAGAGTAGAAAGGTACACAGGAAGAAAGGAAAGACGACCAGAATCAATATGACTTTTAAGATGAGCAGCAAGACTAGACAAAATATTACGTTCCACAACTTTACTTTTACCACGATCTTTACAATAATTTATACTAATACGTTTAATGTGAGCTTTACCGCTGTCCCACCACCTAATAAGGGAAGGAAAAGAAGACTGACGAGACTGCCAGTAAGACCAGAAAGTTGAGATGAGGTCGATATACTCGGCCTCATCCAGAACAGAAAGATTGAGCTTCCACAACCCCGGACCCGGAGGAACGGAGCTGGGGAGAGCCCATGAAAAAGAAAGAGCACAATGGTCAGAAAAAGGACACGGCAGAATGTCTACAGAAGACACATAAGGCACCCAAGCATACGGACAACCGATGAGGTCAATGCGCGATGCAAGGGCCCCATTGGGCCGGAACCAGGTGAAAGCAGAATCATTTGGGCGCCTTTCACGCCAAATATCCACCACACAACAATCCGAAAACAACGCCGACAACAAAGCAGAACTTTCCCGAGAGACATCAAAAGGACAAGACCCACGGCGATCCCGAACACGGTCCAGGACCGTGTTGAAATCGCCGCACAAAAGAGTAGGAACAGCAGGATCAATAGAGTCAACACAACGAACCAAAAAAGCGTCACGATCAGGATTACGGTTAGGAGCATAAATAGAAGCAACCCGAAAAACAGAACCACGAAAAGAAAACTCAACCAAAACAAAACGACCGTCAAACTCACAAACAACAGACTTACACTCCAAAACCGAACGATACAAAACAACCACACCACGAGAATGATTGGTACCAAAAGAACCAGCACACAAATAACCAAACCGAGAAAACCAAGAAAGAAGATCATCATTAGAGACTGCGTGGGTCTCCTGCAGACAAACTACCGAAGGAGAGAGATGGGACAACCACTGAAGAAATCCAAGACGCTTGTCACCATCTCTCAACCCATTAACGTTTACAGAAATTACAGAGAGAGCCATAATATAACAAAAAAGTAGTGACAAACCCATAACAAAAAATAAATGGTGGCGAGACAACGGCAAAATTAACGACGCCTAGCAGGGCTAGGCGAGGAAGCACGCCGACGAGACCTATGAGGATCCAGGCTAGGGGCCCTCTCGTCACCGGAACGAGACCGGGAACGAGAGGACGGACGAAGGGCCATCCCCGAGCCAGAACTACGAGAACTGACCCGAGGAGGAAGAGGAGGAACGAAAGCCGAAGCACCAAGATCATCCATGGACGACGGGAGAGATGCTTTCAATTTCTGCACCATACTAACCGTCTCCTCCCTTGATACAAGAGGGGGATGCAACCCCCCCGAAACACTGCGCCCAACTTTTACAGGAATTCTAGACCGCAAGGGTCCAGTATCCACCCCCGAGGCCGGAGCATCATCACCCGAGTCAACAACGTCAGACCCACCCGATGACGGCGTCACCGATAACACAGACCCCGAAAGGGGAGAAAAAGTAGGGGAGGACTCCATTACCTCCTCCTGAGACTCACCGGCCTGACCGGTGGAAGCCCCCAAAACACTGTTGCTGGGAGAGGGATCCAGAACCCTCTCCTCAGCCCCCCCCAAAACACTCACAGAACCCTGGCTAGGAGAGGGATCCAGAACCCTCTCCTCAGCACCCGACCCACTGACAAGCAAAGGCTGGCTATCCAGCTCGTTTAATTCATTATCCCGGACATCTACTGCCTCGGGATCAACAGCCATAGGTGCATCTGCACCCAAACCAGACATAGAGCACTGCGACGAACCCACAGGCTCCACCCCCCCATCCGGCACGACAACAGGCTCAACAACATTATCGGCCGCAGCCGCAGCCACATCACCATCATTATCATTATCATTCACATTATCATTGTCGCCCGCCTCACTATCTGCGTCGGTCTCCGGTCTTCCCGGCACAAACCAAACAGGCTTTGGGCAATGCCGAACAAAATGCCCGGCCTCATGGCATCTCTTACATTTGCCTTTTAGAGGGCAGTCAGCCGCCTTATGGTTATCGTGACAGATGTCACAGACTAGCGGTTGCCCCTTATACCAAACCCTACAGTTGACCCCGTCGATCACGATATTCCGGGGGATGTCATGCTTGCGCATCATGCGCACAAGACGGGTACCGGTGTGCACGCCAGGGACATTGGACCACTGTTGATGACGTACTTCCTTAACGTCCCCAAAAACCTTAAGAGCCTCTTTTACACGTTCATTACTACCCTCATAAGGGAACAAGTAAACCATCACAAAGGTGATAGGTGTTGAAACCACAAGGTTACAGCGGACATCCCCAAAAGAGATGAACCCGGCCTCCTCATAGGTCTTTTTATGAGATGGATCTATGAACGAAATACGAATAATGCCCCCTGGGCAGACCTGGATCGAGTCCACCAGGCCAGCCAGGGAGTTTGCAATGATGCCAGCAACACCGGCATGGGAGGTCCCAGCCGGGAAGCCGGACTTTACTATAATAGTGCGCGTATTGCGCGGAACCATTATGAAAGTACGTTTTAAAGTTAACCAATTATAGTATAATATATGAAACAAATTTAAGATTAAACCTTAAGCAGCTGCTAAAGGACTTACTATTAATACTAAATTATGTTCAGCACTATAAATCACACTAAATCCAATATTATCTCACTTAAATAGTAAGATGTAGGATAATACAACTAAAGGAATACTATTAACAATTTAATTATTTTCACACTATAAATCACACTAATACCAAATATTATACCTCACTCAAATAGTAAGATACTTAGAAAACAAATATGGATGATAAATATGGATATAAATTCACCACTAATATATATCAAACAGCCACTTGCTTAAGAAGTAGCTTTCAAATAACACACTAATTTATAAGCTCCACACCAATTGTTCGAACGCCCAAGAAAGAAACCCCTTGAAACCAAAGGGAAACCACGCAAAAAGTAAGGAAGCTAATATATCACACTAAATAAATTTTAATTACTAACCCCTTAAATAACTTAAGGAGCCACCAGAAAGCAAAAACACACCAAAAATATATCAAACCACACGAAAAAACCAAGAAGGACACACCAAAGACGTACTAAATGAAGTACCAAATCAAAAGGCGGGCTCAAAGAGCCCTGGAAGCGAAAAAAAGAACCAAAAAGACTCGGCTTACCCCGGGTTACCGCAGAATGCGGCGCATTAGTCCCCGGGAGGGTCACCGAAAAAGAAAAATGAAAAAGAACAAAAGAAACCACAAGAAACTCTTACCACACTCCACAAAAGGCCACACTCCAAAAATGAAAAAATTATGTCCGGGCCACACTCCAAAAATTGATGTCTCCCAGCAAAAACCGAGGACTCCTGTGCAGGGTTTGACTTATATAGCCAAACCCGCGTTCAGGTAGAGTATTTATGATTTGTATTTTTGTTGAAATAAACAAAAAGTCAAATGTCTAAATACCTGTAGTTTTACTGACTTGGTGGAATAGCATTGGCTAACTCTGGTGTGCAGTGCCCCTAACCTCCAATAAGAGCTTAACCTTAATCACTAAACTGCACACTTAACCCTTATGACTCAAATGAGCGCCAAAGCATAATAAGCATGTACAATGCCCCTAAGCTTAAACAAAAGCTAACCGCCAGCAAAGTGGTTCTGTGTCCGCCTTCACATTCTACATTCTACAAATGTCAGACACTGCTTGTTCATGTGCAGCTACTCATGTAAATTAAATAATGTCAACAAAAAAAGGAGAGTTGAATGAGCATTGAAGCTCTTTTTATTATAAGTTCACATTGTGGAAATAATTTAATTTCTTTGATTATGTGGGGTGACTTTTTGTTTGATGTTACTCAAAACTGAACCATGTAGTTCAACTAATAACTATTACTAATATTAAATAGTACTTTGCTGAGCCTGAGTATTGGTAAGTCTTACAAGAAAACATCATCACAAATATAAAGCATACTGTGTGTTAGTCTCAAGAAACATAGCCATTGGGGAAAATGAGACCAGTTTAAAAATTTCAAACTGGTTCAAAAAAGTTTAAACCAGAGGTTAAAATGAAACTATAACATATACATGTAACAGTGTAAAATGTTTTTAACTTTAAAAAACTTGTTTCCTGCATGCCAGTCTGCGATTTCCAAGCGTAGACCTTCACGGCGTTCTTCACGAGTAAAACCATTGGCAATCTCGAAAAGGGCTTTTATGCCACGTTCAACAGACAAATGATCAGCAACTATACCCTGAGATGAGTACAATCTGTCAGTATTCTCTCCATGGTAGGGGACACACTGGTGTTGTGTTGTCAAGAATACCATCAGCATCGTTTTCATTATGGTAAATCATACCAAGAAAAGACTGAAAGAAAAATTGAATTGAAATGTTCAATAACAAAATTAATATTTTCTAAGTATGACTTTTTTTGTGTGTTCTTTCTGACGTTTTCATCAATTGAAATGTTATCTTTAGTCTGTACTGATAAAATGCATGATTCCATTGGTATAATGTTGTGTTACTGATCATTGGTTCAATTTTTATGTACTCATTATCACAACTCCCGGGTGAACCATCGATTCACCAGTCACAACATAGGAAAAGCGAGTTCGACATAACATCAACATAAAAACCAATCAGACGTTTTCCCTGACATTCCAGGGAAACCACCCACGATGTTGAATGCAATTAGCGTCGACATTACACAGACTCCTCTCTTCCCGATTTTTTCCAGGGGAGGAGGCAGTTGTACACAGGCTATTTTGAAGGAACTTGGATAGAAGTATCACCCACTAGCATGATGCCCTTTTTAATACAACAGGACATGTCAACAGTTGTAGTTTTTTTCTAAAGTGATAGTTTTATCTTCCTGTGAATCATGCATGAGGGGTGTTTTCATGCAAAGAACCGAGCGGACCTAAGACATCAAGGATCTTGTCCTGTATATCTCTTAATAACAGGACAACTCGGGTTAATATTAATCCTAATGATTATTATAATCCAGTAATAGATTATTATAATCCATTACTGAGGTTTGAGCCGTGCCTTGATCAATTATGATTAATATTAATCCTAATATTAGATCCAGTAATAGATTATTATAATCCATAACTGAGCTTTGAGCCATACCTTAAACGATTAGGATTAATATTAATCTGATAAATATAATCCCAGATAGCTCAAATTTGTACAAGTCTCTCAATAAAAAAAATATTCTATTCTAACCACGACGAATTTGCTACTTGTGCTAGTAGTTTGTGAACAAAACTCTTAATTACATTCAGTCAATAACGGCACTGCTTATTATACGTTATTATATTTTAGTAGCAGAAGTTGGCAGTTGTCTCAGCTCTGCTGGTAATACAGTTGCAACTGAATTTTTTGTAGGGCCATGAAGATTTTTAACGTAGAATAGAATAAAGATCTTAAGTAATAAAAAAAATAACAAAGTGAAAGGGATGTCAGTGCATACATTATCAAAGGAAATCCTTAAATCTTTTCCAGTTATTTCTAAAAGACTCAGTCTTTCTGAGTTGGTTCTATAGAGATAGTTATTTCCCAGGGAGCATTTCATGATTTGGACCGTCTGCATATATGCTGGACTTAAAGTAGGAGTTTTTTATAGAGGACTGGGTTTCAGGATTGGTGTCATAGAAGGAGCCATTGTTGTTGATGGGTTAGCTGGTGGCATCCATGAAGGCGTATGATTGACTGAAGTGTTGGCACCAATTTCAGCTGGACAGAAGAACTCTAGAGTTATGTTATGAAGTGAACCTGGAAAACAACATATCCTGTATGCGTTGATAACGATACTGTATACATGCCTTGTCATTCACTTTAACAAGAATGTCGCCATCTCTAATCTGGGAGAATGATGCCGACTGTTCGACAGCTTCAACAATCCAGCCTCCTCCAATTATTGTTTCCGGTGCTGCACTCACCCGGATTCCAGCTTGCAATCCATCTTTAAAAGCTACACTGAAAAACTGTCCAGCCCTTAGATTTTTCACATATTCTTTGTATTCATTAGCCTTTGTTTTCCATAGGACACATCCAAGTTTTTTCTTAAATTCCTCTACGAGCTCTCTGTGGCGCATGTTCACAGGATTTTCAGCTCCCTTCCTTTTCTCTTCCTTGTCCTCTTTCTTCCTTTTTTTCATTTGATCTGTCAAATGTTTTTCCTCTGATTCTTCTATTTTTTTCCCTCTCTGGTCAAGGTCATTAGCAAAGTCTTCTTTCAGCATATAGAAACTAAGATCAGCAGATGCTTTGCCCTCCGCTTTACAAACATATTCACTGGTGGCATAAATGTGAAACGATATATTGCCTGTATACATCATGCCTCTCCAGTTCCTGCTAACACTGCGAGATATATTCGTTTCTTCCATGTCATCTCTATCATGCTCAGAGTATTGTAAGACCTTGAGGTGGTTTGCAGGGTTCTTTTCTGCTGGATTCCAATTGTCTGTAAGAAATCCTGAAGATGATTCTTTGGGTACGTAAAACAAAGAGCATACTTTTGCCAGTACATATTTTCCTGCAATATATATCCCTTTTGCGTCAACGCTTCCTCTTTTCCACAAAATAACATAATCCCCTTTCAGTGTGACATGAGGTGACAAATTAATGTCTTCGTGAGCCATTAATGGCTGCATATAGTCTGCGTAAACATTCCAAAAGCGTGTCAGACGAGTCCCCTGTTTGATCTTCTTTTTTTCATCTAGGAGAGAACAGAGTTTGCCAAGGTGGTAATATTGGCCCTTATATTGAACGTGAAGTGAGCTCCTTTGGGCTGCTTGGTTAACGTTATTGTTGTCATCCTTTAAGTGAGTAGCAATACTAGCCGAAGGAGATAGCCTTCCACCTGCTTGCACTGAAGTTGATGTGACAAGATCGGACTTGAAATTATCAGCGTGCTCATCCTGATCGTAGTCATTGTTTTCCAGTAGGATACCTAATTCCCCAAGATCAGATATGATTTCGTTTACTTCATCCAAACTTTGTAAAATGTTAGAGTATTGCCTTAGGTGATCTTCTAGAAGATGACCTATTTCACTTTCAGACGCACAACCATCATCTACCTCATCCACTCCATCAACTAACAGTTCAACATCCAGAATTTCAACCTCGTTAGCAGATGGAGAACAGAAGGTGCAAAATTCACTATCGATATTATTTCCACAAACGTCACACTTTTCACATTGCTGAAACTTGCTCATATTATTGACTGAACTTTGTCTACCTGTAGCACTCATGGCAGTTACATTTATACAGGAGCGTTTCGAAAACTCGTATGGGCATAATTGTGAATTTAAGTCGAAATATTGTGGAAACATTCCTGATATGTCAGTGATAGCATTCTCCAACGACTTCTTAGAAACTTCATTCACCAGAAGAAGAAAGTCTTTCTCGCATAACAGGTTCTGGATGTCGGTTGTTGTTTTCATCCTTTTATTGCTGTTAGGACAATTAACTTGGATATTGCTATTTTTCCTCAATGTTTCTTGAAAAAAACCATCGTTCAATTGAATTTCTTAAGTCCAGCAAATTCAAATCCCTTATATTTCGCATTGTCCTACGTGTTCCAAAACACCGTTCGCACGAATCACTACCATACATCCAAGGATGATATCCACCGTCAAAAGATGAAAGTACGCAATCCAGGTATCCAAACACTAATGAAAAAACTGCAAACCGAGTGTCCTGCAGCATTACCTCTGATGTAAGTCCATTCTTTTTTCCACGTATAACTATTGCTTGTTGAGCTGGTAAATGCTTTACTCGCCTCAAGGAAATATAGAAACTGGAAAGCATTTGATAATCGTTTGACAATATTTGACTCCCTTTTAAAGAATGCATCGTGAAGCATTTTTCTGTACTTCAAAAACGTTCTCATTGCAATTGTAGAAACGGATGGATTTAGAGTTTCAAGTTTTGCAAGAGCATGAAAACAACTCTCATCGATGAGTCTCATCACAGCATCCACATTTTGCTTGTCATTGACATCAAAATCAGTCCGATATATGCCACATTCTAGTTTAAGATGCTTGAAAGTAAGTCGCACATTGTTTAAATCTACAAGATGATCCCCAATAACCATTACCCTACTCAGTGATAACATTGGGTTCCGAAACTTTTTCAGAAGGTGTCTTGCATCAGAAAAGCAAATGAAGTTCACTTGCTTGTTCCAGTGAATGGTATGTTTAAAAGCACCGCCAGTAAGCACATATGAATCAGGTCGAATACACATCAAATCAGTAGTTAGGCATTTAGTTGAGTAATATGATCGAACCAGTGAACATCCATCAGCACCAAGCCCTATTACTCTTAATCCGCTATTAAGTGCAAATTCACACATTGTCTCGTACCATCAAGATATATGGTCCCGATTGTCTTTACCACTCACAGGTATAATGCAGACAGGATACGCTGGGATGCCTTCTTGAAGTGGCTGAAGAAGAATGAGCATTTCCTGTGTTGCACGTTTAGCAGGTTGACCATTTGGGAAAAAACGGTTGTAAAGGTCTTGACCAGTAGTTACAGGACCCTGACCTTCCACTCCCTCGACAAAACCAATTGCAATTCTCTGTTTCAAATCCATTCTTACAACAGCAGTAACTGCAGTAGCATCCATTGCAATTTCAAATGGGCCTTTGTATTTGCAGGATTTGTAATAATTTGCAGGAGCTTTCAAAGTCTCCTCCTTAATGCAAAATTCAACAGCAACAGACCTTTTGCTAAATAAGTGAACCTGGGAGTCACAAGGTCCTAACAAATTCAATGCAGATGTCCTTGCTGCTGCCGGGCTAAAATTGAATACAGCAGCAAATACACTAAGAGTTTCTTTGGAAAACTTAGTTCTTCCACGCGGACAATACTTGCCAAGATCTTCCAGGAATTTCACTAAGACCGGTCTATCATCCATTTCGCCATTAGTTATTGAAACTGCAACGTGTCGAAGATAGTCGGGAATGCTTTTGTAATTTTTGACCGCGGCATCGATGGTCTGTTCCAGCACTGAAAGAGATTACATGCATTTAAAAAAAAAATAGTAATACAGTATTTAACATATGGCGTTTACATCTAGCGGTAAGCTATTGTAGCATTGCAAAAGACAGATTAGCGTTAGTAACACACAAAAAGGTTTTGCTGTGTTCGTTAGTGATTGATTTTTGCTCAAAAGGTAGTAAACATTGGGTAAGAGGAATCAGTGGTCGGTTCCGGCAATTCTACTTTTTACAAAAAACGCGGATTAGGAAAATGAAAAATGCCTTAAAATCAAGGTCTTTATTTGTATTTTACACTCAAAACAAAAAAAGGACACCCTTTTTTTAACTTCGACCCGCCGTTATGAAAACCTGAGAAAAGTGCCCTGTTTTCTCATAAAAAGCGGGACATTTTTAGGATTTGTCTTCGATATAAAGTCAACCAACTTTCTTGAGTAATATTTATATCTAACTAATCACAAAAAAGCGAGAAAGGAAAATTTCTCGAGTTTTCTCAGCTTTTTGCCTTTTCATACAAAGTCGAAAAAAGTCGACTTTTTTTTTACCTTTCTTTGTTTTGACTTTTCGGCTGGCAGCTGTCAAGGTGACAGCTGTCAACATTTAGTTGACGCGCCTTTTTTTCGCGCCGTTTGTCAACTGGTAATCAACTGTGACTTTCAGTTTGAATTTGGCGCCGACCATTATGGAATATTTTGAAAGTAATATTAACGTGATAAGGAGTCAGATAAAAGCGAACAAAACATACAAGGAGATCAGTAATCTATTCATGCAAAGGTTTCCGGAAGTAAGAAGAGGCTTCTCTGAAAGAAACTTGTGTTTATTTTGTTCTAAACACGGTATAAGCAAATTGAATGAAGCGGAGATAGATGCTGTCATTTAACAGTGTGTGAGCGAGGTAAGACTTCCTGCATTCCATTTATCTTTCGACTTTGTGCTGTTATATATTACATTATTTGAGACAAATTCGCCTCAAATATCAGGTTGGACCAACTTATGGGCGAAAAATGATGACGGGCTATGTTCGTAGCAAGGGATTACCACTAAGCGGAAAACAGGTAGCGAAGTCGTTGAGACGTGTGAATCCAGCGGATCATGCGAGGCGGAGGGAGGACACGGTGCGTCGAAGAAATCCGGTTCCCTATAATGCACTTTACTATGGAAACAAGCTACATTGCGACCAAAATGAAAAACTGGGGATGTATGGATGTACGTTTTATGCACTTAGCGATGGCTGTAGCTCAAGAATCATCAAACTGTTTTCCATGCCTAAAAAAAATGTAGTCATTATATATGCACATTTCAGGTTTGTCAAATAATCAGGAATAATCAGGAATATGGTATCTTTCCCCTTCTACGTTTGTAGAACCTAGTCTCCCG
>OX421446.1:39828650-39838650 GCA_949126865.1 Montipora capitata | reverse complement strand
CAGTCCTGAACTCTGGAAATAGAGCCAAAGCCGTGCTACAACATTGGGGGAAGGACTTCAAAGTCATCCTCTGAATGATACTGTTCATTATCTACACGACCGTACGGAATGGTGTCGGTGTCACTACCTCCGTCATCTCCAGAAGCTCTAGGGACTGACTGTTCCAAAATATTGGCAATCTCACGTACCAGGGGTACAAGGGCATAATCTGCAGTAGTACGGCACAGTGGACACTTGGAAAGAGAACTGCTTGATTCAATCCATTGCTCTAAGCAATGTACACAACCAATGAGGGCGTAACAAGATGCACAAGCTGCTGCTGGTAATTTACATTCACCGAGACAAATTGAGCACTTAAATATGGCCTTAAGAATTTTCGCAGCTTCTTCTTCGACTGTTTGTTGTGTGGAACAGTCAGCTGCTGCTGCAGGGAGCTGTTGTACCTGCACTTGTTTGGTTTGCTGGTGAGATGGCCCTGCTAAGCCAAGTTCTGTGATGTCCTCCTCCTCCTCCTCCTCCTCCTCTGCGGGTTCGGATACAATCCTCCTTAACCTGTCCAGAATATCGTCGGTTCTGGATTTTTTCTTTTTTCCCTTACCCCTTCTTAGGTAAGACAGCTGGCTCTTCTTTGCTGCCAGTATCTTGCGGTTTCCTCTCCAAAATTGGGACCCTATCAGAAAAAAGTGGAATGTAATAAGAAAAGATAACAGAAATGAAACTGCTCGAAAACTTATTTTCACTGTTGTAGAGTTGGGAGATAAAAAACTGTTTTGTGTTTACTTCAGTAAGTCCCCTTCAGATTCATTTTACGTTAAACAACAGTTTAATTAGTAAAAGTAGATAATTTAATCGGAAATTTAGGAAGATAATTAAAACAAACACTTTCATATCGTCTAGTAATGTGTGAATTTACATAATTAAAATTGATTATACTGCTGAGAAATATGAGCATTTCGATACATTAACTCGCCTTATAGCTAAACAGTTTTGAGTTTATTTTGAGTCCAACTGAGAAGTTGGCGTTTTTTTCAGTGAAGTTGATCCGACTTATTCAGGTCAATTTGTAAGTGGACTCGTAAAATCCCTTTTACATACATCTAGCTAGCCTACAGAAAATTGCACCTCCTCCAGACGGAACTGTCCCCGTTCAGTCATAGAAGCACAATTAACACTTTCTTCACACACTCTTTCTTTCAGGGCCAACTTCTTAACAAATTTCTCAAATTGTGTGTTTTATGTATACTAAGCTTGTTTTATCTTTTTTCTCGAAAAGGGATAAATTCTAGCAAAGGAGAAAAGTGTACATTAGGAAGTACTTAGATACTTACGGACATATCATGTGTCCACATTCGAACTACACAACTGTTACCGTACTCGTTACATGAAATTACGCATAGGGTGTTAACACGGCTGGAACTCAAACTTGGTTCTGGAAGACTTTTATTCTGTAAAATAGGACGCCGATAAAGGCGCGATATCTTTTATGTTGACGCTTGTTTCAGTTCTGTTCAGGGTGTTAGGACTCTTTGCTGAGTTTGCTTTTTATACTCTTGTCACGCACGCAACCTTGCAACTTTTTCCAAATAAAACCTTTTGCACGTATTTGTTTTTTAATTTTTTAATGAGTAATTTTCGACGGAAGAACACAGAACCTACTTTTTAGAACTGGGCTTCCGAATCATTCAAATCACGTTGATAGACATCCGGATTACACACGTTAGCCGCACAGTCACGCAAAGTAGTATTAAAGTTTCAAAGTCTGCCTAGCAATGCAGTTTTGATTGGCCTAGACCTGACGGTGCAAAAAATTTAGTTTGCCCAGCAACGCAGTTTTGATTGGCACAGAACAGACGGTGCATAACTCGGCATGGAATTTGCCCAGCAACACAGTTTTGATTGGCACAGAACAGACGGTGCAAAAAACCTTAAGTTTCGATTATGTCTCAGTAGAGTACTTTAGATAAATAATTTTAGGAGTTTTGGTCACTTTTTTTTAATCATCACTTTTTATGCCATTTTAGATCATTTTCAACTCCTTTGTAGGTCAATTTATGTAATATTAGACCACTGCTGCAGAGCTCAATCCTTTTAGTAACCAACCAAAGAATTAAAGCAACTTACAGTTTGTGGTCTCTCCACCCATGACAGGCAAATGTTTTGCATCCAGAAGGATCACCTCAAAGCCTAATTGCTGTTTTAACAGCCTCTGTACTTCACAAACCGACGAAGTTTCTTCGGTGAGCGACATATGCACCTGGAACTTTTCTCTGATTTCTCCAGATGGCAGCACGTCCACCACAACAAGCGATTTCTTCCATGCCACTTGACCCTTCTTTGCCGTGGTGAAGGTCGGTCGTTTTAGTACGACCTGTGCACTCTTTCCAGGCGGAGGGTTGAGATTTGTTCTTGTGGCCGTCCTCTGGTAGGAAAGAGGTATACCAAGCGATGTAGACTGCACTGCGGGCACTACTGAGCTAACTGAGTTTGGACTCATTCATTCTCCGTTTACGAAGTACGTCTTCTCCAAGTCCTCGACGTGGCAAAAGCCAGTATCTGATGGGAGAATTATCTCCCCTTCGGAGGAAATGTAGATCCCCTGGTTTAAATCGAGCCTGAATATCATGGCCAGATTGCTGTTGTTTAAAGTTGAAGACTTAAGTTTCAGCTCTTTCTCGCCCATCTTAATCTTGATGTAAACGTCCGACATCTTCAAGCATTGAACACAAAGTGTGCAACGCTTGTGAATTAACGTCAGGATTGCTCAGAATTTCCCGCCATTTTTGACAGCTGTCAGTCAAGAGGCCCGAAGATTGGGCTTCCCGCCTTTTTTTGACAACTGTCCCAGAAAAAGTCGAAACACAGAAAGGTAAAAAAAGTCGACTTTTTTCGACTTTGTATAAAAAGGCAAAAAGCTGAGAAAACTCGAGAAATTTTCCTTTCTCGCTTTTTTGTGATTAGTTAGATATAAATATTACTCAAAAAAATGTCCCGCTTTTTATGAGAAAACGGGGCACTTTTCTCAGGTTTTCATAACGGCGGGTCGAAGTTAAAAAAAGGGTGTCCTTTTTTTGTTTTGAGTGTAAAATACAAATAAAGACCTTGATTTTAAGGCATTTTTCATTTTCCTAATCCGCGTTTTTTGTAACAAGTAGAATTGCCGGAACCGACCACTGATTAAGAGGCCATATAGTTTCAATAACCCCAAAGTTTACAAACAGCAATGAATCGTGGAGAAACTTTAAAGAGCTAGGATTCAGATTTTATACTCTGGCGAGCCACTGTAAAGGCTGTTTGATTTTATATATTTTGGAGGCATATAGAAGAAGACTTGCCCAGCAAATAGCAGTTTATAAAATATATAGGAAAAAAAAATGGTACTAGTTTGAAAAAAAGAAGAAACTGAATCAAACGTTTTAGACTTTTTGGGCCATGATCGGGTAGTATAAACCAACCTAGAACTTACTTTTAATCAACTGATCCTTTTCAAAAACTTGTCGTTTAATCGCCATTGGCAAAGAACTCAGCAAGCAGTCATCTTGTTTCCGTTTCCGCAAAAGTTGCAAGTCCTCAAGTAATTCTGTCTCGGTAGCTGAAAGGCACACTTCATTGAACACTTTTTCACAGTTCAATCTACCTGCTTCAAATTCAACGTTGTGTCTCTGACAACGGTCTTCGATGTTCTTTTCCTTGGATATATATCTCTCCGAAACGCCGGCTTCTATGATCGCTATTTCTCGTTTCTTTTGTGTATCTTCGACAGCATGATGCACTTCTCTTGAAGCTGGACAAGTTCTTGTATCTATATTCTGGCTAGCACCTCCTTGTTTTTGTAAGTGCGACTTATGAAAACTCTGCGAATTTTCCCTTTTGTCCTTGCTGTCGGTCATGTTTACATCACTGCAAGCAGCACCGAAAAATTTCCTCATCAGACTCCTTGAGCGCTCTGCATCAGCACTAAAAGCGCGTTTATCACTAGGGTGCATGTACCGCTCTACTTTACCGTTCTGGTACGTCCAGCCCAGTGCAAGACCATGCCTAGAGGAGCACATGTGATCTCTGATGTGTGCCATATGAATGAAAGCTTCTTTTCTGTGGTGCAAAACTTTCCATAGGTCAAAAGTTTGGTTTTATCAACAGAGTTGATAATGTAAATTGGCCACCGTACAGAGATTCTAAAAGCTGACGTTTCGAGCGTTAGCCCTTCGTCAGAGCGAATCGCTCTGACGAAGGGCTAACAACATTATCAACTCCGTTGATAAAACCCAATTTTTGTATACTACTTCCCCACCGACGCAGCACCACTCACTCTCAAAGAGCATGAGACGGAACGAGGTTGACAGAACGCGGACTTAAAGCTGTTCACCCTAGGTGGGAGCGCGTAATATCTGTGTGTGTCACATTGACTGCAGATAATTTGAGTCAGCTTGTTGTTGTGCGTGCAGGAATTATGGCTACCAACTTTCACGTTGAGATCATTGGGACAGATTCTCAAACAGAGCAAAACACAACTTTAGACAAAAACACCGTGCTTGAAAACCTGCCGCAAGTGTTAAAGGACAAATTTGAGTTGGAGACCATCGGACAAGGTACAAAATTGCCGAATCTTTGTGAATTGCTTTTGTATAGCAGAAAATTGCTTTTGGTCCCCGTTCCTCTTGAACCGTTTACTTCGTTCTCCTTGTTATAGTGAAGGCAAAAGCCTCGAATTGGGATGTTTTCACTCCTTTCAGCTTGTTTGGGAACTCGAACACGATTGAGAAGGCTTTTGGAAATTTGGAAATGGAAATCCAAGTTTCCACATACCCGGAAACAAGTGACGGGTGAGAAAGGTCAACGGTAGTAAATGTTAAACTGAAATAGAAATTGCCGGATTGCTATATACTGAAACTTTCATATCGGATTGTTTTGAAACCAGCGTTTTCTTTTCAAATTAGCAGTCCATGGAATGAAGAAAAGGTGAAAAGTACTGTTAAAGACCTTTTACAAAGTGGAAACTTCACCCAACAGAGTCTCTCCAGGGAGTCACCTCTGAGCCAGGTTGGTCACACTTTATCTGAAATATTAATCAGCACTTTCTTCAATCAGTTCAATCCCTGGTGGCGAGATTAATTTTATGCTCTAACGCTGCTTAAAACCAACTTCTAGGGCTTGCTATCGCAGATTGTAAACGACAAATACAGAGGTAAAATTGGGCGAGAGAAAATAATGTTTTTTAAGCAGTGGTTCGGATGATACAACTCTTCTGAACGGAGTGAACATAGTGAACCTCCCACGAAGAAACGCCAAGTTGCTTATGATCCCATCACTGAAGTTCGAAAGTTTCAGTGGTGGTATCAAGCTAACCACGGTCGTGCTGATGAGAAAAAACTAAAGAAATATGCTGATGAACTAAACCAGGGGTCCTTTAGGGAGCATCGAAAGAAAATCACTGTAAATATCATCTGCACATGGTTTAAGAATAAGCGACAAAATGGCGGGGCGGCAAACGCAACATGGGGATGATAGCTCCAGTGGCAATGCCAACCAACCAGAAACAACAGAATAACCACTCGGAATCTTCGGAATCTTGAACACTCCCGCTAGCTAGCGTAAAGAGTGTCAAGCAATTTTGTAAGATGTTGTAGGAAGTTCTTCCTGCTTTAGCTGTTTTGTTCAGTTTGGCGGATGTTTGTTTGTTAATTTGCTTGTTTATGTTTGAAGTGTAGGCTTTCGTATAAGAAATATTTGCCATATGTTCTTCCTGACAAGAGATGTAGATTATGTTGCAAACTGTAGAATTAACTGAATTGATAATTAAATGACACCATTAATTTAATTCCGAATTTTGCTTTATTCAGTTTACATGTATTACAGGGCATTACTTTCCTGTACAACAAGATCATCGACAGATTTTACAATGTTCATGCTTCTGATCTTCTCACTTCAAAGTCACTGAGAGCGTTTTCTACTCGCTAGGCATCCCTTTCATTAACGTTAAACACCACGCATACTTTGTGAGCTCTTGCTGGTCGACCGGAATCTCCCCTACTCCACTTTGGATCTTCAACCACTAAGCTAGGAATAAATGCAAAGCTATGAACATGATGCCCCACCATAATTAATTGTTAAAACAACTGAAATATGTTTTTTCGTGAACTTAACATCACATACAATATACTGACCATGTCAGTTCCCAGATAATATTTTCATCCACGAAGGGCGCCAAGAGACGGGAGAAATTCATGTTCATAGTCGCCATCGTGATACGCCAGCTCCAAACGTCGAAACAGTGAGTGTCTTTGGGATTGTCGCGATTCCTATGCAGCTGGTAGTTATTCCCTTTCTTAAGGTCCCCTTTCTTGCAAAAACACATGCCCACTGCACGGATTCGCTGGCCCAGAGGTGCTTGTTCCTTTTCATTTACTTTTAGGCTCAACATCGCTATCAGCTCTAACATATGCAAGTGATCGTGTGACTGATGTGATCAGTGTTATGTCCCGTCAGTCCCTTGTTCAGCGTGTAATGTCTGCAGTTTGTCTGTCATAGCTCTGATGTGGATTGTAATAGCGATTAATATTAATGCGGATGATTATTATTGATAATAGTCTAATCCTTCCAATTTTTGCCGTGCATTAATCTATTACTGGATTTTATTATATGGCTTGTGTTTGTGGCCGATATAACGCGCGCTCTGATTGGCTAATTGTGACTGAATTGTAGGGCATTATTATCCTGTAATGCCCACGGGCCGATTACGGGCTTGCGAAAACAAAGCAAAAGGTAATTAAAAAACCATCTAATTTTTGTCTGAAAATTGTAGCGGCTGAGAATGAGTGACGAGGAGGAACACTCTGAGAGTGAATTTTATTTCCTGGACGAGCTGAACGAGTTGGTGACAGAGAAAATGAAGGAAACAGCCAAGAAGAGATTGAAACTTTTGTAAAGGAGCAAAAAAGTGAAAACACAACAAAGAAAACAGTCAGCGACATGAAAACATTTCATCGCTATTTGTCATCAATAAGCAAGAGCGATAAAGAAATTTTGAACCTACCGGCTGATGACCTGGACCATTTACTGGCAAAGTTTTTCATTTTCCACCAGGCCATTGACATTTTTCTTTACGTATTGACTTTGGCCTTTGATTCTCAGAGATGTTGACAAAATTTTCCTTGTTGTGACGTGGCCCTAACCTTCTACATGACCTTTTCACGGCTATAATAAATTGTGACGAAATTAAAGATTATTTTAGATCGAAAGACGCGTCAGTTCACTTGATTTTTGCGATTTGAAACGATGAATGAACAGTGAAGCGCGCGCATCACCGGATGTAATGATCACTTCCGCTGCGCCAGCTTTGGCTTGTTGGCTTTATTTTTGTTGCTGGTGCCATATACATGTAATAAACAACTTAACCTCGACCAAGAGTGAGGTCGTTACGGGAAAATCTCAAACCTCTGCCTACCATATTGACCTCGATATTGCTCGGTCAATACAGCAAGGCCTCAGTTTGAGATTTTCCCGTGACTACCTCACTCTTGGTTATTAAGTAGTTAATAATAATCTATTACTGGATTATGATAACCATATTATAATCTATTATTATTATAATCCACCGATTAATATTAATCCAAGTTGTCCTGTAATAAGCTGTCTGGGATGTTGACTACCGGAAATGATAAATAGTTATCTACAATCTTGGACAAAAAGGGTTGAGAATATGAAAAATAGGGGTTACTTTATGCACTGTGCCCTCAATATTGCACCCTAGCAACCATCGCCCTTCCACTTAAAACCAATGTTGATAAGCCCACATTTGACATGCTTTGTTTCGTCTATTAACATAAGGGGGGGCGGGGGGCAAAAAGAGAGCTTGTTTTTCAACAATTTTGTCCAAGGTTGTATTTGGTATACATTGCCAAATATCTGTTTATATGAGAATGTGAACACTTAGCACTTACATATGTTTATAGTATTTAAAACTCATCTTCTCATAGGTGATACACAGTAAGTTGTCAAGGATTACGTAACATACAGTAATGTGACAGTAGCATGAAACAAACATTGTCACAGTTGTGCATTATTAGGCTTTTAGGTAAACTGTTTACATAACATAGAACTCTGTTTACTTTACTTTACTGTGAATTGCCAACGAGGAACCGCTTGGGAGAAAACGTTTTCTCAGCCAGCACAAGTTATGAAAGGCTGGTTTTCCAGCAATTTTTACATTACTTTTTCGCCAGCCAGGAAAAGTAGAAACAAATTAAATTAAATTAATTAAATTAAAAGTGCATTTCAATCAATCAATTAATTTTTTAACGAAATAGCTAATTTTATAAAGTAAACATGAAAGAAAAAGAAAACTTACTCACCTCACAAAGTAAACACTAAAATCATCAGTGAATGGTAGTAAGATTAGGACACTTGAAACTGAAAAAAAAAAGCTGAAAAACTTTATTTAAACACGTGACATTGATGAGCCTAAAAAAGACTCGTTACAAAAATGTACGTGTATCTACATTAGTATATAAATTAAGAAAATACTAGACTAAGAATGTATAATAAAATTACCTATCCATACTATAAATTTATAATAGCATCTAATTAGAGCAGGAATTACAATGACACTCGTCCTGGGTCAACGTAAGTTTCTTTAGTTTGGCCATAAAATTCTTAAGATTTGGGGCCTCTCTAACATGCAAAGGTATCTTGTTCCAGAGGCGGCACGCAATATACGAAAGAGATCTGTGTTTAAAACCAGTATTGGGGGCCGGCTGATCGAGTCTGCTACCATTGCCGTGAAGATTGTAAACACAGTTTTTGATTCTAAACATATTACTTATATAATTGGGATAGCTTGTGTACACAAGTGTCAGACCTTGGACCAGGCGCCTATGCTTAATGGAATCTATTTTATACTGCAACAAGATCTGCTCGTAACTAATAGACTTAGGTAGATTGAAGAGAGTTCTAAGTACGTAATAATTGGCATTTTCTAACTTATCAGATAAAGTTTGATTAATTCCTATTAGAAGAGGACTACAATAGTCAAAATGAGTTAGAATGTACGACTTATATAGTTTAACCGCAGTGTCACTATCAATAAAATTCCTGATTCTGCGCAAGGCGGCTATCTTTGCATGAATTTTACTAAGAACCAATTTAATATGTGAAGAAAAGGTGAGCTTATTGTCAATCGTCACTCCCAGCAACTTAAGTTCATCGATAGTCAGAATATTATTTGACTTTAAAGTGAGCTCATAATTATAGTTGGATTTGCCAACAATCATAGCCTGCGTCTTAGTGGCATTGATGGTGAGGTAGTTATCTTCAAGCCAATGTGATAATCTCGCCAGGTCACTATTGATGTAGAATTCCAAGGTCGCAGGTGAGTTACTAGCAGCATAACCGGTTGTGTCATCTGCGTAGAGCCTCAATTCCTTATTCTTGGTAATACGGGTTATGTCATTATATATATTAAACAAAAGCGGTCCCAGAAGAGATCCTTGCGGGACACCACATTGGACTACACGCCAGTTGGAATAAGCGTTCTCTATCTTGACTCGTTGCTTACGATTACTAAGGTAAGAAAGAATCAGTTGAATGGAGTGGTCCAGAAGCCCATATGCCGCTAACTTTCTTATCAGGAGGCAGTGGTATATAGTGTCAAACGCCTTACTCAGATCTATAGACACCGCAGAGACTGTTTGTATCTCATCTAATGCTTCTCTCCAGTCCTCTGTGATCTTCAGCAGTGCCGTGCAACAAGAATGCACCTTTAAGAAACCAGACAGGCTGTCGGAGAGTAGACGGCGTGAAACCAAGTAGTTATACAGTTGATTATACATAATTCGTTTACAAATCTTAGATACACAGGGTAGAATTGAGATGGGATGATAATTAACTTTGGTAACTTCACATCCCTTTTTAAAAACTGGACTGATGTTGCTAGACTTCCACTCGCTAACCCAACAAAATTGTTCGAGACAATAATTTAACAAACGAGACAAGGGGGTCGCCAAAG
>OX421446.1:39803824-39806324 GCA_949126865.1 Montipora capitata | reverse complement strand
TTTCCTTTTTTTTCCTCCAAATTACAATATACCTGTGCTCTGCGGTCCCTGTAAGATTGCTCCAAGAGTGTAACCAGGTATATGGAAAACATTAGTCATTGCTTACCTATGTATGATATTTATGGACATGCACTAACTGCAGTGGTTTATAAACATGTTTTGTGCCCAATAAAAATATATCTTTTAAGAATTGGTATGGATGCATTCGTAGGCCACCAATGAGTTATTAATATTTAGCTTGATATTGAGGCTGCAGGAATAAAACAAAGGAATTGACAAAACATACTGAGTTCTTTATTCCGGTTTTTTGCTTTATTGTCCCAAAGCCTGAATGTCAAGCAGAATATTTATAAATATCTAACTAGTGGTATGTTAACTCATGACCTGTTAATTGTCAAGCCAATAATTTGTAATGATGGAAAATGTACATAAACTGGGATTTTTCCATTCATTTTTTCTCAAAAAATTTAATTGATTGTGGTCGGTCATTTTGTAATATTGTAGTGTAATGTTAGTAACTTACTTACTGTAGACTTCCTTTATGCATAATTAACACTACATTTTTCCCTTCCCTTTTTTCCTATTTCTTTCTTTGTCTTTTCTTAAATTTTATTATTATGAGTTGTTATCTTGTTGTATTAATAAAGAATGAAACAAAGGGAAGGGAGAGCTGTGATGTGGTGTGACGTGATGTCAAATTACCAATAGAAAAATTACTTTCTTGGATGGTGAACTTCCCCTCTGTCATTGAACACTACAAATTTAGTGGATGCAATAACATATGCAAAGGATCTGAGCCAATCAAAAGGAGAAATATTCTAAATGACACTTATCTAAATATTATGACATCAGACTGGCACCACCAAGACACTTAATTTTAAAGGCACTCTGTCACTTGTTTCAAAAGCATCAACAGCTCACACACCAAGAAGGAAATATCATTGTTTGTTACAGTAAAGACTGTCCATATTAAAATTTTGGTGGTTTTTGGAATATACCACATACAAACTTGAAAACATTGGTCAATCCTTGCCATCTTCAGATGTAGCTGATGAAAAATAAATTCAGTGCTATAATATGGATCTTGCTAACAAAACGTCTTTGTATGTTATTGATGTAGGTGAATTTTTTCAGTAGTGGAGTCCCAATCAAATACTGTGACACTTTCCCTTTAAAAAGATTGACTACAGCCTGTGAATTTTACAGAAATATACCCCCACAGATATAAAGTCTCTTCAAAAGAAAGTGTCTGTGATGTGCCTTCTGACAGCATTTCCATTCTCAGGGCCTCTATATTGTTCATGCAAGTCATACTCCTCGTCACCTATCAAACCATCATCCAACTGGGGTTCTTTTAGGTGAATGGCCATGTTGTGCAAAACAATGCATGCAACAATGATGGTACAGACCCTGTCTGGGGCCATTTTGATCTCTGAGTGGAGGACATGAAACCTCCGTTTTGGATGACCAAAGGAGCGTTCAATGATAAAGCGGGTGGTTTTATGGGCTCTATTGAACTGCTCCTCTGATCTTGTTCGGGGTTGGGCATAAGGGGTCATTAGGAATGGAGTGCAGGCATATCCACTGTCACCCAATAGAACTCCAGACTCGAGACCACATTTCCCTTCCAGCTGTCGACATACAGCTGATGTCCGGAATATGTGGCTATCATGAGTACTACCCGGCCACCGTGAAACCACATTTGTGAATAATCCTGTAAAGAAATTGAACCAATAATAATTATTGCATGCATTCTAATAAATTACACAAAGTCGGTGATAAAAAAAAACATTGGTGAATAATTCTGTAAAGAAATTGAAACAATAATTATTGCATGCATTCTAATAAATTGCACAAAGTCGGTGATGAAGAAAAAATTCAAGCGATTTGCATAATCAATTCAAATAGAACCGGTATGACATCAACATGTTTTGAGTTACCTTCGTGATTACAGATGGCCTGCACATTTACTGAATGAAAGCCTTCTCTGTTGACAAAATCTGGCTCATTCTGTGAGGGGGCTTTTATTCGCACATGGGTGCCATCAATGCAGCAAATTGCACTAGGGAAACCTCCAACACGAAAAAGACCATGCTTGATTTCATCTCGCTTATTTGCTGTTGTTGGGAACTTAACAAAACCGTTCACTTTCGAGGCAAGAGCCAGTGTCACTCGGCTAACGACTCGACTGACCGTCGACTTATCGTACATGTACGATAAAAATGTATCTCCAATAACTTCCAGGAAACTACCAGAAGCTAGGAAGCATAACATAACCAACACTTGCTCTGTGGCTGACAACGAGTGATTTCTTCTAGTCGAGGGAGCAATTTCGTCTGACAACAATTCAACAATAACATTGATGCCTTCCCTCCCAAAACGATACCGAGATCTCAACTCTTCTTCAGTGTAATGGTTTAGCGGATCTACAAGTTCTCTGCGATAATCTCTGGCTTTCCTTGTGTTCCCGAAATTCAAAATGGACTGAGGACAATGGGCC
>OX421446.1:39771324-39796324 GCA_949126865.1 Montipora capitata | reverse complement strand
CCGAACTTTAAAATCTGACTTGGAAGATGGACAAGGAAGTGTTGTTTTGGTATGATTGGTGCCTCAGGATACACATTCTTAAAAAGTAATAGATGGTTCTTGATTGCAGTTTTCAAATACACAACCGTTTCCAAAGAAACATGAGCCGAAAATGCAATACACATTATCTCGAACAAGGAGGAAAAACAATGCCAGTGCTGTGATTCAGTCGATACTAGTTTGCTCAAAATAAGAGGCAAAACTTGAGCCAACAGCCACATGTTGGCTGCACCTTGCCCGAAGTTACTTGAGCTTTGCCGATCAAGGTCTGTTGTTTTTATATTACACGGTTTATCTTTTACATGAGAGTATCCATATGAAAAGGAATTTATCTCTTTGTTTAAATCAGACAACGTGAAAAAACCCTTTTCATTAATATATCTTAGCAGGTATTTCAATTCATATCCCTTCCAGAAAAACGTGCATTATGTCTTGCAGAAACTGCTGGCAGACGTCCAAAAAAGCAGCATCTTGCAAAATACTTCTCTGATTGACGCCAAATATTTTGAGAATAATAGTCCCTTAGAAAATTGGATAGCGCATTCTCCAACTTCTTTAGTTGTTCTTCATGGGAATCTTTACATCGCAATGTAAACTCTCCTTCCGTAAAATACTCTTGCATGGTATCGTACGTGGCTATGCAATGGCGGCATTTTCTCCGGGCACCTCCAACACTCTCCTTGAAACCAGCTCCTAAATTGCTTGCTGGGGTGTCAGCTAGGAAAGCCAAAACAGCCCCTCTTAAGAGTACCTGTCCGCCAAAGACAGAAAAAGGGTATCCCATATGGGGTCCAAGTACTTTAAGATCTTTCACCAGTGGCTCAAACACGCGATTTATTCCGTATGTCTTGATATGGTCAGTCTTACAAACGCCTAGCAGATATATCGAATTTAGTTTCACGCGGTATTCTATTGGCTAGCTGGTATTTTTTAAAACTAGATCATTGGATAATGCAATTCAAGAGTTTTGATTGGCTAAGCCATCATGGGTTATGAGCCATTATACCATGCTCTACAAACACGGCAAGCATATGCGTGATTTTTTGGGCTTTTTTATTTTTATTGTAGTCTAGTTTTGTATATTTTGGGGGCGTTTTTAATAATTCAATTATTCCACTCGCTTGTTGGATATGATTATTATTGGATATGATTATTATAGCCAACTCGGCGCTACGAGCCTCGTTGGCTATCTATCATCTCAAATCTAATGCGCGCTCATGGAATAATTGTTAAATATAGCAATGTTATTTTGTGTACTTTGTTCCTCAAAAGATTACAAAGATTTAACGTTTTCATAGTACAACCAAAATCTTGAGTGCAGTGTCGTTGTTGCCAAATCATGGCTTCGTAAAAGTTTGCCATCAGAGAAATCGCACAGAACAATACCATTTCTAGTTAATTGCGGACCATTCAGAACCATGTTTAATAATTTTTGAGAAGACAGTTGAATTTCTAACGTTTCAAGTAATGGAATATAGTAGAAATACGTTTCTTGTTGCCCCGTTTTCTGAAGAGTCGTTGCTTTCCAAGCAGTACTTTTTGGGGGTTCTAAAAGAAAATAAAGAAAGATTTGACTTGCTGCCCTCCTTGTAATCTGTATCAATTGTGATCTGAAAAAGAGTTTCTGAGAATTAATCCTTTAGCACCAAAGGTCGTTGTGCCTAGAGTTCTCACATTCTGTATATAGCATCATACAATGAACAGCAACGCAACAAGGATAAAGGAATAAAACAATTCATCAGAACTCTGAAGGTTTATTAAACAGGCCCAAGAGCAGATAACTGACAATGAAAGAAGTCGGAAACTAAGTGAAGGTGTGTCCGGCGGAAACCCCTTCACTCTCAGTTATTTTAAGACCTATAAGGGCTTACGTTCTACAAACTCACAGGCACTATCTGTTTCCTTGTGCTACATATTTCACAATCAAGAATTTAAGACGCGCCATAGGGTAAGGAATTTACTCTGTATCAGGTTAGGCATACCCATATTTTTCGAGAAAAGAGCGTAGGCAATTGATCTTAGACAAGGGAATTCCAGTTGTTAAAAAACTTTGGATCAGGTCAAAACGATACAGATGCATATCATGAGGTAATGTTTCTCCTTTAGGTTGCTTTGCTTGATCATTTCTTCGTAACAATTCTAGCACTGACTGGTCTTTTTTCTTGCTCTCTAAAATTGTTATCGAAACTGTTCCCTTGGTATTTCTTCAATTAGTCGACATGGACCATTCCTTCAGATGCTTCAAAGTTAGTTAAATAATATATCTTGCCTTTATTGGTGATAGCATCACAGTCAAAAGCAGTAGACTATGAAAGAAATATCACTGAGCCCCAAACCATGTACTGGTGAGTACATGTATGCAACAAATTATTTTTCTTAAAACAAGGTAATCATTGCCTCAAGCCTTTCCTTCTTGCAGATTTTTGCTAAAGGCATCGTAAAATCAGCCTTTTTTTGCATTAGTTGAAGGAAATCTGGCTTGTCAGTGCAAGACAACTCAAACTATCGTAACGAGCCGAATCAAACAACAGTTTTCTCGTGAAACATGCACATGTTTTTTAATATTCATCTACTTAACTACTAACTCTCTGGAGAGATCCTATTACAACTGCATGGCAGTAACACAACAAGGCAGCAAGTCACAACTAGAATAATGTCATGCAGCAGTTCCGTCACACCACCCCCCTTCCATACAAAAGAACAAAACTAGATTCACACAATGTCACAATTAGGTGAATTTAAGAAAACATAGAAAAGTGTTAGTCCATCTGGTAGTTGGCCGTCCAGGCAGGCTTCCTTCGTGACCAACGCGGCAGTAGATGCCCCTCCAAGGCCGTTGGCTGCTGTAGCAGACTTGGGAACATGCTGCTTAGCTGACTTTTTGTTAGTAGGAATGGCACCTGTAGTGTTTGGCTCTGCTAGCCCGTTATCGAAACTGTTCCCTTGGTATTTCCTCCATGGGTCGACATGGACGACCATTGGTTTCAATTTAGGCCCTTTCTGGATTCGGTTGATCAAGTCATCTAGGCGTGATGTCACTAGGTATGGCCCTTCCCTGGGCCACTGCAATTTCGGGGTCCTGCCTTTCTTTCGCCTAGGGTTATGAAGCCAAACGGGATCCCCATGCTCAAAGCCACGATTCTGTGCCTTGTGATCGTAGCATCGCTTGTCCCTCTCGCTCCCTAACTTCATGTTCCCACGGCAAATGCATGAACTCGATCCAATCGGGCTTGCAGATGTTGGACATACTCAGTTTTGTTCTGGTAACCACTTTCTTGCTTTGGTCGTCCAAGCTGAAGGTCAATCAGAAGGTCGATCTGGCGCCCGAACATCAACTCGCATGGAGTAAAGGAGGTAGTTTTGTGAACAGCAGAGCGATGAGCCATCATCAGAATAGGCAAATGACTGTCCCAATTCTCTGCCACAAACTTGGATAACATTTCCTCTATAGTCCGGTTAAAACGCTCAACCATTCCGTCTGGCTGAGGGTGGAGGGGCGTGGTTCTGGTGCTGTCCATACCCAGTGACTTGCACATTTCTTGGAAAACTTTCGACTCAAGTTTCTTCCCTTGTCAGAATGGATCTGCTTCAGGATGCCGAAATGAGCCACAAACTCTTCAACTAGCACTCTTGCTACAGTTGTTGCCTCTTGATTGGGAATCTCGTAGGCTTCCGTCCACTTCGAAAAGTAATCTCCTATGATGACGATGTATTTATTACCACGGTCTGAGTGAGGCAACGGTCCCAAAATGTCTAGTGCCACCCTCTCAAGAGGTGCGCCAACATTGTAGGTCCTCAAGGGGGCTCTGGGTGTGCAAGTTGGTCTTTCCCTGGAGGCACAGAGATCACGTGCCCAACACCAATCTTTCACATCTTTTGTGCACCCAGGCCAATAGAACCTTTCTTTAACCCTTTCTAGCGTCTTGTTGACACCCAGGTGCCCCGCAGTCTCCATGGTGTGTAGTTCATGCGAGAGGTCCTGGGTGGAAAACCAGCTGCATCCTGCAAGTGCATCCAAGCAGTTGTCGATCCTTAGAAGGGGGTAGCTCTCCTTAACTGTCACCTTGTAAAGCCTACGGTAGTCCACGCAGAAATGGGTGGACCCATACTTCTTTTTGACCAAAACTATGGGTGACGTCCAGGAACTTGAGGAAGATTCAATCACTCCCTTTTTAAGCATGTCCTTGAGCAGTGTGTCGCCTTCAGTTCGCTCACGCTGGCTGCCGGATAGGCTGTGAGTTGCCAGTGTTAATCTGGTGGGTGACCAAGCTTGTATGACCAAGGTCATCGGAGGAGGTGGCAAATACATCAGCAAAGTCGGTCAGCAGTTGTGCAAGGTGCGAGCGCTCATCGGGGTTTAGTTGATGCAAACTGCGTTGGAACAACTCTGCGAGGTGCTCGGGGACGGATAGCGTTTCCCTGTCGCTGTCCACTGCATCAGTGTCCACAGCATCTGTTTTTACTGAAGGGAAGGTGGGCCTTAGTGTTGGGAGGTCTGTCGGGCTCTGGCCCTTGAACTCGACAGTGTCTCGTCTCCCGGACGTTCCTTAGGTGGCTGAAGGGACCTAATTGACGATGGACGAAGCCTATCCTCGAAGCGTTTAGAGCAGTAGCACTGAATGTGTCCCTGGGTACCACACATCCAACATTCTGCTGGAGTCCAGGTCCTCTGCCAACGGTGGGGTGGGGTATCGGGTGTCCCTCAAGGATGCTGGGCCAGATGCTCGACCATTGTCTTGAGCTCCTGTACCTCTTGCCTAAGAGTTGCATCCGTTAGTAGGCTTAGCCACAGTTTGCCGATGAATCCCAAAAAAGTTGGCGATAAGTTACTGAATTTCCAAAAAGTTGCCAAAATGTTTCTGCTTTTCGTACCTTTTTTGGGTGTTAAAGATTAAAACTTCGCAGTCCAATGATAATATCACAGGTTCTTTCCATTTCACTTGATCAACAAATAGTCTATCAGAATGACATGAACAAAACATGGTTACATACACACATAATGTGACGTGTTGCCTTACACTCTTTCAGTATGAAGTCCATTCACATATGACTTCCTCTCATCAAACAAAAGCTTGTTTCTCTGGTTCTGGTTGTAGCAGAGCATCACTGAAGCTTCAACAGTCTGCTCTAGGGCTGAATCTAAGACAATATATGTTGATTTTAAGGCTCAAAGAAATTCCTAATATCATTGCCATGATAACGTTGTTTTGGAGGAAAATATAATGTGAGAAATGTAGGATGGGTACTTAATAGCCTGGGCCCGGTTGTTCAAAGGCCGATTAATGCTAATCCCAGATTAACAATTAACCAAGGAGTTTATTTCTCAACTCCCAAATGCTGTTTAACGCTGATTTTCGGCAAAACTTTACATTAGAAGAAGTCAATCTTGAAAAGAAAAAATAAGCAAAGAAACTTTCACCAAAAAGTTGAAAACGTGAAACAAAAGTTTACGCTAATCCTGGATTAAGTTAATCGGCTTTTGAACAACCGGGCCCTGGCCAAATTTCGTCTTCATATGATTACCCTAACTGTATCTAAGGACAGAATATGTTTATTTGTTTGAAAAAAGGAGAAACTATTTCGAGCCTCCTTAAACACTTTAATTAATATCAGTTAAAATATAAATTATGGTACATTAAAATTATAAGCCTTTTATATCTATAATCACTAACAAAAGGATGTTACTGATTATACAGATACAAAAGATATTTTTTCCCTTTGCGGGCTCATCTTGCTTTTCTGTTGGGAGAAAACATGCATAAGAAGTTGCAACAGTAAAAGTTTGTAAATTACTTACATAACACTTGACAACATTGGACTTGATGCAAGAGTACATTAATGTCACAGAATGGTATTGCGTATGATGTTTGGACAATAAGGCAAACCCAATGCAATACCAGTAATTCCCAAGGTGTTATCCTTAAGTGATATAGTCAAGGGCAAAGGTGGAAACAAATTATTCCAAATTTAATTTTGTAACATTATCCCAAGTAACATTTTTAGGGTTGTTGTTAGGATTTCTACCAAGAGGATAAAAAACAACATTAGGAGGTTATGAAGGTGGGTGAAAATTAAACTTGACTTCCATCAAAATATCTAGAAAATGTTCCTAAATAGATGGCAAAAGTAACTGATCTATGATATTACTGCTAACCAAGTTTTATTGTATTTATTGGTGTGCACACCAAAGCAATTTATGTATAGTAGCAATAGAGCATAGTTTCTCGTTGAAAGACAGTTCAACATACACTCCGGTTGTGAAACCTGTTTATGGACTCTATTTATTGTATAATCTCATTTTCATAAATGTTGAACTTAATACCTTGTTGTTTGGCTGCCTTCTGCTGAGGCCTGAGCCTGGGGGGTGGGACACAAAGACTTTTTGTGCCCCCACTCCCTACAGTGATAACACTGTAATCTTTCCATTTCTACATGAAAGTACAAATAAGAGTAAAGATTAACCCTTTGACGCCCAAGCCGGTCTGAACCAGCCATACTTAGTATTTCACTCTATCCAACGACAATTTTATTTGTCAATGGAGAACCCCTGGGAGTGAGTGGGTTAATTATAATGTCCCCATTAATCCTTTAACTCCCAAGCCGGCGTGAACCAACCAAACTTAGTATTCTGCTCTCTCTAACAACAGACGATTGTACTCGTCAATGGCAAATCCCCAGGAATCAACGGGTTGATATGTATATGTCAGTAAAAACAACTTCATGATTCACTTATATTGTAGTCTTACCTCCTTCCTCACTTGGGCAGACTTTGGCCATATGGCCAAAGCCATCACAATTGTAACATCCTATAAAGTGGTGGCATAGGTTATTAATGATGTTAACTGGACTGAGTGGACTCAAATTTGGTATGTAATCATACGGGTGATTAAAAAGTTCACACCACCACACTATGGGAGTCCAATTTCTTTCATCACGAGTGTGATAATAATAACAAGGAATTGGATGATTTGAAGTCCTGTTGCCAATTAATAGTATCTATAACAAACAAAAAAGATTAAGTGAACAGGAAAAAGAAATCATCTTTCTCAGTCTATGAGATGCCATAAAAAGGGACTTGTTTATATTCAACTGTCCTCTTGCAGTGTGCACAATGGCACACTTACAGTGCAAATACGCTGTCCTATTAACGCTAAAATCACATTTGAGAAATTTGTAGGTATGTTTTACGTAACTACATATTGTTTTACCACAATTGCTTGCAATCTGCCAATCTGATTTGCTAATTTCCTGTTGTCGATAAGAGTCTAGACAAATCCACAAGGCCTGCTCACAAAAAATTATTATTTCACGGGCAAATGTCTGAGATATTAGCCCAGTTATTCTCTGATGACTCCATACAAGCTAGTAACTTCTAAATTTCACTCAGTTCACGTCAGGAACCAAGTCAAATTTAAAAGGATTTGTACGGAGTCATCAGAGCAAGCTAGTACTTCTAAATGTCACTAAGTTCATGACAGGAACCAAGTCAAATTTAGAAGGATTTGTATGGAGTCAAATATCAGAGCAAGACAGGACTAGTGTCTGCGAGACAATTTGCCCCATAATGCTAATTTTTGGGAACCAGGCCTTTCAGACATATCCTAACAAAGCCCATAATTGCAAAAATTTAGTTTCTATGACATCACCACTTAAGAACTCTTATGTGATTAAATTTCCCTGAGTGCGTGGTCATAGAACTCAATAATAAACTCAGCCCATGTTTTTTTCTTCAACTTGGGGCATTTTCTAGGCAATATGAATTTTTTAAAATAATTAGGATAGTATGAGAGTATGGAAACACGGCTGCGACTTTGCACAAAATTTGATTGGTTATGTATATTGTCAGACAAGCCTTTTGATTGGCTGGTAGGAAATATGAGCGTGTATCAAGAAAACCTGTTTCACTCAAGTAAAAAACCAGCATTTTCCTTCATTTGTCGAATTATCTTTGAAAACACTCTGGGGAAGTTGGGAGAAGTCTCAACAGTTATGCAAACCGTCGACTGCGTCTCTTTATACTTTACAATGCTTCCATTTGACAGTGTTGATTTTTTTTTTTGTATTTTAATACTGTTTATCGGTTTTCATATTGATTACATCTACTGCACAGAGAACCACACTAAACCACATAACTCTCATTTAATGCATACTATACTATACTTATGACACATACACCGCTTTCCTAAGCCTCAAGAGTATCGCATTAGACTAAGAACAATACACAAGGTACAAGAATATCAGACTGATAGAATATTTACATATTTGCCCCACTTCGAGTTGTGAACAGGGAGTCGATCAACGTTTGACTTGGCAATCATTGTCTCAAGTTAATATGCCATATTAATTTTTGCGATAAATACCCTAATACGGGGTAACTTTTTGTTGCATCTACAAGAGTAGAGATATTGTCTCGCTAACAACAAGATATGGTTTACATATAATTCATCTTCGCAAGAGAAGATCCCAAACAATATATCTTTAAGTGAGAGCTTTTGAATCTTAACACCTTGATCACCAAGCCATTTAATTACTTCTGTCCAGAAACTCTCGGAATAGTTACAATATACAAGAATGTGCTCAAGGGTCTCGTCCGCATCTCCACAAAAGGAACACGCCGGAGATAGATAAATGCCAATCTTATGAAGAAATACATTTGTGGTTAGACACTTATTCAGGACTTTGTACTGAAATTCATGTAATTTCGTGTAAGAAGTGACACGAAAAGGCGGGCTATATATTTTTTTCCAATCCAAGATTAAACTTGGACTATTCGCAGATGATCTGACTGGCTTTGTAAGGAACAACCATGCTTTGACACAATTTTTAGATGTTGTAGAACGTTTCGGAAAATGTTCTGGACTTAAGTTGAACGAAGAAAAGACAGAGATGTTGTTACTAGGTAATTGTGCCCAAACTACATCATTAAATTGTATCAAGTCCCAGAGCGATACTGTGTTTAAAAAATCCGTTAAGATACTTGGAGTGCATTTTACATACGATAAACGGTTTAAAAAAAACCTGAATTTTGAGGAAATAATTAACGCTATTAAACAAAAGCTACGAATTTGGAGATGGCGAGACCTCACCATTATTGGCAGAATACAAATTGTCAAAACATTCATTATCCCAATTTTTCTCTATCGAGCCAGCTTGTTATGCTTTGACAAGGAATTTTTGAAGAATTTGAATACGATAATTTATGATTTTATCTGGAAAGGTAAAGATAACGTTAAGCGTTCTGCGATTATAAATGATATCGAAAATGGGGGACTCAAAGCACAGCACTTGGAAACTATAATTGAAACTCAGAAAATACTTTGTTCCAAGAAACTCGCAAATGATCAGGCAACCAGTTGGAAAACTTATTTTGACAGTAAAAAACTGCCTATAAGGTTGATTTGCTTTGCTAAGTGTTCAGCAGCAAATTATGATTCCATTCAAATATCTCACACGGTTGAATCAGTTTCAAACATTATTTTATGGAACAATAAATTAATTTGCATTGATGGAAAATCCTTTTATTTCAAAACGTTGCAAGAAAAAGGTATTCTTAGACTTGGGGACTTACTAGATGAAAATAATGATTCTATTATTAAAAGTAAGTTAAGAGAGCTTAATATCTCACCACTGGAAGCTTTTAGGCTTATGTCTGTGATCGACGCCATTCCGTGAAAAACTCAAAACGTCTGCTTGCGGTATTTGCAACGAACCATTTGTTATACAGGATCAGTGCAAACTGATTTTAAACAGCGAAATAGTTCAAATAAAGTCTGTTGTGTCTAAGACTATTAACAAAGAGCTTCGTAGTAGAGTAATTACTCCTCCGACTGCTCAGTTAAGGTTTAATCATCAATTTCCGGGTGACATCTTGACAGTGTTGATGACCTGGATAGCGGGCCATAAAGTTATATTGCGTGCAAGTTAGGCTATATAACGTTTTATACAACAAGTGCTAAAACTATTAAATAACCAACTCTGCTGTTTGAATAGTCAACCATTATTTCTTGAAAAATTTAAACAAAGTACCACTACATAATGAGGACCTGGTACTTTGCTTCAAAGATTATCAAATAGTTGTATTAAGCATTGTTTCGGTCGCTTGCTTGCAAATTTTCATCCATTAATATCAAATTTCGTTGCTCAAGTTGCCTTTCTTTAAAAATGTGTGATAGTTGTCAAAGAATGTTTCTCTGTGACTGAAAGCGGTGAAATTTTGTGCTCTTTTTTTTCACAGAACGAAAGGGTCACTGCAGTTTACTAGTAGTTTTGTCACTGGATGTTTGTCACTAATCTTTGCGATATCATGCGGACAGCTCAGAAAACAACGCTTTGGATTACGTTATTCGTGTCATAAATGTTAATATTAAACTTCATGTTTTCATCATTGTCAATCACTTACTAACTGGATTAGGCGTGGTAGAAAAAGAAAGAGAATTGTGAAGCTCCATCAACTGCTGCATTAGTGCCTTATTTTTAAAAAATATAAGCCAATTTTATTGCAAGAAAAATTGGTCTTTTGTTGTGTTCATTTGTGACATGTTTATTGGCTATTGACTATTTTCACCATTCCATAATGCAATACGTTTTGGGGGGATATTTACATAGAAACAATTCCATTTATTTACTCTTGGGACTGTCACTGAACAAAGGAGAAACTATTTCGAGCGTCCTTAAACACTTTAATTAATATCAGTTAAAATATAAATTATAATACATTAAAATTATAATCCTTTTATATCTATAAGCAGCAACAAAAGGATGTTACTGATTATATAGATATAAAAGACATTTTTTCCCTTTGTGGGCTCATCTTGCTTTTCTGTTGGGAGGAAACATGTATACCAGAAAATATGCATAAGAAGTTGCAACAGTAAAAGTTTGTAAATTACTTACATAACACTTGACAACATTGGATTTGATGCGAGAGTACATTAATGTCACAGAATGGTATTGCGTATGAAGTTTGGACAATCAGGCAAACCCAATGCAATACCAGTAATTCCCAAGGTATTATCCTTAAGTGATATAGTCAAGGTCAAAGGTGGAAACAAATTATTCCAAATTTAATTTTGTAACATGTTTATTGGCTATTGACTATTTTCACCATTCCATAATGCAATACGTTTTGGGGGGATATTTACATAGAAACAATTCAATTTATTTACTCTTGGGACTGTTAGTGAACTGAATAACTATTGTTTTAATGCAAATACTCCCCAAAAATAAAATGAATTATGGGATTGGTGAAAAAAGCGGATTCCCAGACTCATGAATCTGATGATAAAGGTATCTGCTTTTTGAGCAACAATTTAAAAGATTTTGCATATAGGCCCTACTTTATACCTAAAGCATATCCAGTGGAATTATGAAATGTACGAAATCAAATGAATTAAGCTTACCCTTTTTCTTAATGATGCAAAATTTAGACTAGATATAGCTCTCACTAAGTGCCAACAAGGAACCATTCATAACAAATACTAATTTGTAATTTTAAAACACGGAGTGATGTTTTGTGCACGGCATGTTTTTGTAGTCAAGTATTCAAGACAACTTCAATGTCTGAAATTGTGATGTGAACATTTCGATCGACAGCGGAGAAATGCCAAAATGGAAAGAGGGTTTGGGTTTTAAATCATCGCGGTATGACAGTTTCAACAAAAGAATATAGAACAAAAATGAACCCAACGATAACTTTTTATCCCTTAAGCTATAAACAGTAACAATTTCAATTTTATGACGTCCTTGGAAAAAAGAATTGTACATTTCATTGACAAAAACGTTATTTGAGGCTTTACACAAAAACTGACATGGATTTCGTTGTGAGGATTGTTGTGTAGTTTAGTCAAATCTCTAACATGTGAGCATAAACAGTAACAAAATATTTCGATTATATTATGTCCTTCGTATTCGAGCAGTTGGCAAAGAACATGCACAAACTGTTTGCTTTAGGATGTGTGGGCCGGTCCAATGTTAATGGAATTAAACAATTTCAATTACAAACTACTAAATTGTAAAGTGTAATAGTCATACAAGAGTATTGCACTGTTCTCACAAAATGTAGAAATGCGGTTTCTAGACTTATATTTGTCCGCTAATCATATTTTTCTTTTGGGGGTTTATAGGAAACGACCTTTGTTATGTTTGTTGTTTGGACATTGTAAACCAAACGAACATCTGCTAGAGACATCGGATAGACTTCGATGTCGTCTGTTTTATCTTTTAAAGACAAGTGAGATCCAGCCAGCAGGGCTTCTAGTTCCTCGGTAAAAGCCAGGATCCAGATATCTTGGTTGGTGTTTCTCTCTGAGGTGGTGACGCAAATTTTTGCTGAAGCCTGAAGTTTGGTATCCTTCAACCTTTATCGTGTACCACAATTCTCACATTTCAGTGTGGTGCACGTGAATGATTCCGCATCGTTTAATCTTTTTTTGCATACTTTGCAGGTACAAAATATGTTCAGCTTTGATACCAAATTGAATTCCGTGGCGGTTATTTCTTTTTCTGGACTTTTAAGCAAACCTGGTCCAGTTAATGTTTCAACTGTTTGTGTCGCAGGGTTTGCTGTTGTGCATGGTGATGTACTCAGATAGGTAGATCCTTGGAAATTCCTGACCGTGAGGTTGGTGAAGGAGTAGGAGTTACCAGTTGTTAAAGTATGGACAAGTGGTTCCCATATGTGAATCATGGATGAGCCAGTTTTGTCCTCTAAGACACAATCTTCTTTCACATGGGTTGTTGCTCCAGTGGATCTGAGAACAACAGCCTTAAGATCTTCTTTTCCCATAGTGAGGGAACCACTAATATTTACTTTCTGATTTGGGTGTAAATTTTTTACTTCAGACACAAATACTTCAAATACACCACTAAGAAAGATAGCAATTTCTTGGAAAGTGACAATCATCCGGATTTATCAGATTTAAAAGCGCCTAAAACAGATACTGCATCAAGTTCTAGGAAGAAAAGTTCTAGCGAGAACGATAATGATTGAAACAGTGATCCAGAAAGTGCTTCTGAAGACTACCAGATCGCCTCTGACGACAGCAGGGCTTTTAAAGGCAAAAAACGGAAAAAGCGCATGTCTTCATTTGATTTATCCGAAATAATTATTAGAAAGGGCATAAAAACTAGAACTGAACTGTTGGCTTATGCCAATCAACAGAAATCTCAAGGAAAATATGACATTGCAGAGTTTATTGTTAACCGGGGTCCCCGTGTTGTAGCGGAGGTCTTAACAACTGCCTGGGAAATGAATACAGCGCAAGAAAAACTAGATCGTGCTAAAAAATCTCGTATTGAAATTCTGAAAGAAGCATCACAAGGAGAATGTGCAGCAGGCTGTAATGGACAGTGGCTGACTTGTGCTACGGAGGTACTCGAGCAAAATGATATTCGGAAGAAAGTTTTACTACAGCCATAAAGGATCTACTTCAGAACAGCCGTAGCAAATTTCGAAATGTAATGATTTGTGGCCCAGCAAATTCAGGGAAGACTTTTCTGCTGAACCCTCTTACATGTGTCTACAAAACATTTTGCAATCCGGCTTGCACCTCATTTGCTTGGGTGGGAGCGGAAGAAGCTGAATGCATTTTCTTAAATGATTTTCGCTGGTCGCAACAAATTATTCAGTGGCATGATTTCCTTCTTATGCTTGAAGGCCAGATGGTCCATCTGCCTGCACCTAAAACGCATTACAGTAAAGACATTGTCTTTGACAAAGACACTCAGGAAAACAACCCTTTGTATATATTAAAAATGGTGTTATAGATCAGCCAGAGACAGACATGATGTCTGTACGCTGGAAAATCTTTCATTTTAATGTACCAATTGAACAGAACGCTCAAAAGGAACTACCCAAGTGTGTTAAATACTTTGCGACATTTGTTTTGCAGTGATTACACTATGAGAACTCAACAAATTTGTTCAGGCTACACGTTATGACATTTTATATGAAACGATCTACCACGGTCTACCATAAATTTTCACTGAGAAAATAATATGATATCATATTTCTTTTAGTTGCGATGGTAGACCGTGCACAAATGGTAGACCGTTGGGAAATGGAATAGAAGATACGAACACGATTTCTAACTACATGTAAACTTTATTAATTAACATTTATTAATGTATAGAATTGACTAGAAAAGTAAGAAGTTGAATTGTGCCTTCGTAAAAAGGTAAGATTTTCAGCTGTAACGCCATCATCGCAGATGACGTCACTCAGGACCACAATAAATGTATTGCGTTACATAATAAGCCAAGTGTTTACATTTTCGGAAAATCACTTCTGCTGGTGAAAATATTTTGTTCACTTTAATAATTGGTACGGCATCCTCTGCTAGCGATAATGAGATCCAAGCGCTTATACATTGATGCAATGGTATTGTCAATAATATCTTTTCGCGTTCTTTACAATGATCTTTTCACTCTCACTGCGTAAAATATGCTGTATACGGACCCTTACTTGGGGCGTATACAGTCAGTATACATTGTGGTATACGGTAAGTATAAGGATGTGCAAGGTCTGTATAATAACCAGTATACGTCAGGGTATGCCAAGAAAATAGCAGGACCGTATACATATGTAGCATAATTCCTTATATTTCAGTATACATGTCAGTATACATTATGTATACTGTGTGAGTCATAAGGTATACTGGAATTGTATAGCAGGTATGTATACGGATTCTAATACTCTTTGGTGGATTCCTTATAGTTCAGGGTTCATATCAGTATATACTGCGAAAAGAAGGATATACACTGGGAGCGCCTACTGTGTTACGGACTCATATCTTTTTTTTGTTTTTACTCCTTGCATTCAGGACACTGCTTTTTATTCTCAAATGTAATATAGACATTATAATGTTACCCAACCTCCCACAATCCGAAATATAAATGGAATCTTGGGACCTAAATAGAGGGATAAAGGATGTTCAAGGCCGTGTAGATGTAGCGAGAGAGGTGTTAGGCCCCGTTGAGACTAGATGACCGTTCAACCACACCTTGTCCGGGCACTAAACTGGAAGTTGTTCAGACACCCCAGTTCTAACAATGCAATTATTTCTTTCTTCGTCCACTTTGCACCAGCCACCGTTGTCGTGACTGAAACGCAGGGAAGCAGGGGAGAAAGCTCGGGAACTGACGAAAGCGTGTTCAGACAAGTACCCGTTCCTGGTAACGGGCACCTAATCTGAACGGGGCCTTAGAAAAAGAGAAAAGAGCGCATTGCCTAAACTATGAATGACGAAGATAAGCAAGTTTTTTAAATGAATGAAATATTTTGCTTTATTTATATCAAATAGCTCCTTTCGTCACAGAAACATCATGAAATATAGAAATCCAACTGTAATGTTGTATTCAATCTAATTTACCATCATTTCAAAATCTTATTATAAACATGATAAAAGGAGAAACCTAAATGTCTTTTTTTTTTAAGAAACAAACTGCACCTATTACAACAAGCCTAACGTTCCATGTCTTTGTGAAATCATACAATGAAAAATTAACAAATCTAATTTCCTATCTCTTTGTGAAATTGTGCAATGAACCCTAGTAAAACAAGGCTAATTTTCTGTCTCTTCCCATTCAGTATCCTCTCCTGAACTTTCGCCATCTTCCGCTTCCTCTTCCCTCATGTTGTCATCTTCCTCCTCTTCGGAATCTGCATCGTTTCTGCCAATGAAAGTTGACGTTGTTTAACTCATTGAAACATAATAAAGTTATTTGAAATTGTTAACTAGAGCGCAAATCAAATTCGACTTATATTTTTTTGTTGTTTTGTGCATTGTTTGTTTAATTAATTTCTAATAGAAGCCATAGTCGATAAATAAATCGTGCCATTTTCCTGTTTTTGAAGAGGATTTATGGAAAAAGAACGTCGAAGGCCGGCCGGCCGCCTAGATAAGATATATATCGACGTCCTTTTATTTTTTATTTTTTGTTTTCAGTAGTCAAGTGCATGAAACATTTAACATACCTCTGCGCCTCCTCCTTTCTTTGCTCAAGGAGGGCCTTCCACTCATCGGAAAGTGCCCACTTGCTCTCAGCTTTTTGGTATCTCTTATCAAGTCTAAAGAAAAGAGAAATACGTTCATATGACCACAGCAACGATAACGAAATTAGCCTGCAGAATAAAGTTGTTTAAGAAGCCTAACAAAAACAACAACAACAACAACAACAATCTTTATATTTTCTTAACTTAAGCAAGGGGCCGCAGGCAGCTAGAGCTAATCTAGGCACTGAGGTGAATAGTTGTTTTAGTATATACAAAACAGTGAGATAATATACACCACAAAAAATTAATTTGGATGTTTTCTTCACTTGTCACGGATGCAAATCGGGACGCCATTTTTTCCTGAGTTGCTCGCAGGTAAATAGCACAGGATATCCGGAGTTTGACGAGCCATTCAGCGCGCGAGTTCAACGCTATCCACTGTTTTAGTATCTACTAATGCTAATTAGTAAAATCCAACTAGTGGTCTATTGTCAATGCTGCATTCTGATTGGTTGAGCTACTAATAGGCTATTTGTTATAGCCCACTAGTAGCGAAAGCGCCGGCCATATTTGTAATGTTTTGGTGGCAGAAAAGGATTAAAGTCTAGCTTTAACTAGCGAAAGATGTTTTGTCTCGATATTTTTTGACCAGCTAGTTGGATTTTACTAAAACAATTATTCCTCTCGCCCTCATGGCCTCAGAGTCAAGCCTTATCGGGTAGCGCGGTGAATATAACACCGAATTCTTATATTCACCGCTGAAAATTATATTAATTATTCATATTTAAACGCAGGAGACGTTTACAATAAGTAAAGAATAACAATAAATAAAATTTTTAAATTAAAAGCTGTTATCCCTTGGACATTACCTTGGAAATAATCACGTATATATCATCTCATTCCAGAGTTTTGCGCCTACTGGTATTCTTTAAAAAGCATTTTCTGTATTTCGCTTGATCGTTTTACTATGTAGAAATTGTCTGGGATAGCCAGGTAACCGTAGCGCAGGGAGTGTTGTGAGAATGGCCTATTACTACTATTTCTACTGTTTGCAATTCTTCTCAATAGTTAAGTTGATACAGGACTTTTCGTTTTCCTTTTTATTGTATTTTTCAGTATTACTTACTTGTTTAGAAAGTGAGTCAGCAATTGACTTCTGTAACTAGGGGGCCTTGAAACCCATCCCTCTTCACCTTCACTACTGTTAGCATCATCGTCCGTAGACATGTGTTCTTTCGTCAATTTTGAAAAGGCGTGGGCCTCCTTTTCATCCTTTACCTGGCACTTTCTCCTTTCGTATTTCTATGGCAAAAAAGGAAAGCTTGTCTTTAGTACAGATTGACTAAGATGAGTTAGTTATAGAAGGATGTTAAGACGGTTTGGATAAATATACGTATATACATGTACCGTAAGAAAAGGAGTATTGATATGTTTCACAGGAAAGAGGAAAGCTTTTCAAACGAAACAAAAAAATGCACTATAAAAAAACCGCAAATAAATGTCATGTTTGAACTTGACAGCATGTGCCCTAATGTGTAGGATAAAGTAATAGTTACGTCATGGGGAGATGGAATGAGTAACTTTGTTTTATCGCTTACCCTCTCTTTTCTAAGGTTTATTCTCTTCTTCATTCTAATCTCGTCAGTAATTTTTCCCAAGGCACTTCTGCGGATGTGTTCATGGTACTTTTTGGCTGTTTCTGCAAAGAAACAAGGAATTTGTTAGTCCAAGTAGGTGTCATTTTTTTCAAGTTTACAATAGTGATTGAACTTTGCAGACTTGCTGTACTGTATGCTGCATTGTTACCTACTTTCAACAACAGCTCTGGCAAATCCTCTTCCCGGTTGGCGACAAAGCTCTTCTACAATAAGCTGAGTGACCTTTTTGTTGTGAACACTGCTGACCCTACAATGGTGAAAAAAGTATTAGATTGTCTGCAGTACAGGACCAGCGGCGTAGGAAATGTTTCCGTACGAAACAAAATATTGACAATTTTTATTTTGGGGAGACAATCGAGGAAACCTATTTTTCTTACCCCTTTCCCATTAATTTATATTTCATTTCATGTAGTGCCTGTTACATACTGTAAAACTATTGAATGAGCTGGAAATTCAGAGTGCGTAATCAAGTTGTGATGATTGAGAGAAGATTATAACGCACCTATGCAAGGATTTCTTTCTAACTGTGCAGGTTATTTGGTTGGAATTTTTTAAATTACTGCTCAAAGAACAAAAACGCTGGGCCAAATGACATTAAATTAACCGACAGCGCGCAAGAGTCGATTACTTGGCGGGAAAACAGAAGAGTTGATGCCGGTACCCGAAAACGTACAAGAGTCGATGAGTAACCTAAGGGCCGATTTACACGGTACGATTTTTGTCGCATGCGACAACGGCTTACGACAGGCCCGCGACATGACTTACAATTGTTGTGTACGTCAGGAAAAATGTCGTAGCATTTTAAAACATGTTTTAAAACGCTGCGGCAATTGTAAGTCATGTCGTACATGTAGGCCCGTCGTGAGCTTGTCGCATGCGACAAAAATCGTGCCGTGTAAATCGGTCCTAAGGGTGCGTTCGATTGACCCTATTCCGGAATAAGAATACGGAGAATGATGAGAACGTTATGTTGAAATATAGTATGAACGTAAGCTACTTAAAAAATTACCTGCCGATTGAACAATGGTTCAAGTTTTTAAAAGAATTACTCACACTTCCTTTCCTCTGTACTGCTTGGTGGTATCTCTGCTGTTGTGCAGCTTGTGAACTTCCTCCTAAAAACAGACGACCAAATACAAGCTGTGAAACTGAGAAAAATGTTGTAAACTGATAACGAGGCAAAATTAATTCATGGAAAAGCGTGTGTTATCCTTACTCTATTAACTTTGGCTCCGTAAACAACGTTTGTAAAGTAGACTTTTTTTTTTTTTTTTTTTTTTTTTTTGTAGACTTGGTTCAGTTAAGACTCGTTTTTCATATGATCGCAGACAATCGCGGATCGTTGAGGAAGTTGCGCGAATTTTGCTGGCCAGTCACTCAGAACGAAGCAATGCAAATGCAAAACAAACGCATATTTACTTTCATACGCTTAATATGGCTGTTTTTACAGTTCAGCCTTCATTGCAGTAGTGTTCGTTTCAGAGCGCGCAGAAACGAGGCTTGCGAATCAACATTCGACCAGATATATAGAAGTCAGAAGAGTAAGAGATTTAGCGCGCGAAATGCGAGAAAATTATTAATAAGTTCCTATCCAGAATTTACGTTTTTCTCAGAAGACAAACTACGGTCGTTGAATGGAAAGCAGCCCTCAATAGTTGCGTACATTTGAGGTTGTTATTTTTTTAAGGTCTCGTCACAGGTTTGATAAGTTCAGGAGTTATTGCTAGAGAGTTTTTGCAGTTAGGGTTATATTGGTATCGTCAGCGAACATTCTCAGGGAAGCCTCCCGGAGGCAGTTAGGAAGATCGTTAATATACATTAAAAAAAGGAAGGGACTTAATATGCTGCCTTGCGGAACCCCACAAGTAATAATGCGAGAAGATGACAATCTTCCATTTACATTACATCTTTGGGTCCGATTGTGTAGGCGCGATTGAAACCAAATGATAGTTGCCTGGTCGGCCCCAAAGTATGGGATCATGCGGAAAATGATTTCATGGTCGATGGTGTCGAATACCTTTTTAAGGTCAATGAAAACGACTCCATTCAGGAAGCCATTGTCGATGTTAACATACCCGCTATTTGTCGGCTCACAAGCAAAGCTTTGAGGTTCTATGTAAGGAACGCAACCCTGACTGGTAAGTTGATAGCAGTTTATTATCATTTAGGTAATGATAAAGTTGGTCATAGACAAGTTTTCCAAGCACTTTTGAGGCTAGCGGGATAACGGAGATCAGGCGATAATTATCTAGGTCTGATTTTAAGCCTTTTGTAAAGATCGATGTCACCGTAGCCAATTTCCATTCAGTTGGATAGATTCCCGTGAGGATTGATTTTGTGAGTATGTCTGTTAGTGAGGGTGCAACAATACTAGCTGCCATTTTTAATAACTTACAAGGGATCTTGTCAAGTTCAGTGGTTTTCTTTTCATCGACTTTTTCATCAGGTTGAGAACAATGTCGACACTCGGAGTTTTTAGAGAAAACGAATTATCGGAGGGCGACAACAATGATGGAAAATAACAAAGGAAAAACGCAATATATAGAAAATCGCAGACACCGCTGGTTGAAAATAATTTACCTCAAAATCGATAGCTAAAAAAAATCAGAATAATCATTGTTAGAATAAGACTACCTGCGTTTGGTTTGAGAACCTAATGTAGAAAAAATTAACGTTCAAAAAAAAGAACACTTTTTTAATTCAAAACTACATCCAAGAAGCATCAAAATGATGTTTATGTCATTGTCATAGCATAAATACTGGCAAAACAAGAACGTTATAAAAAAAAAACTGACACCTGGAAAGTATGACGAAACTTTAACACATCCATATACCATTACTCGAAAAAAACGAAAGAAACAGCCAAGAAGCAAGAAATCACAATGACCTTCGATAAGAACTTCTTGTGTTGACCCGAAAGCCAGACTTTTAAGACTTGGGCTCAACTGTAGAAACGCATCCCATGAGATGCAGCAATCACAGTCACGTTTTCTAGAAACAAAAGCTTCCGCGACCGGTTGGCGCTGCTCTAACATAAAACGTACAGAAACAGGAAGTGAACGTTTCGCATGCCTGGACAGTGGTCTCTCCCACGTTTTCAAACTAATCGTCTCTACTAGTCAAAAAATACTTAACAATAGAAATGAGGTGGTGTGAAGACAAGTTAAACAGCAAAGCAGTTGACTTCCGGTTGCCATCATCGCGCGCCTAAGCTCTCTATATTTCCTCCGACTAAAATGTGCAATAAAAACTTTGCTTTGCGATTGTTTGCGATCATATGAAAACCTTCTTTGCAATCTTTTGAGATCTGCAATCCGCGATCGTTTGCGATCTTATGGAAACCAAGATTTAGGCTGTGCTTCCATAACAAAAGTGTCAGCTGCATTTTTAATCAAAAAAAATTTCTCACCTGGGTAACAACGCCAAAGGATCACAGATTTGAATTTTTAACTTACGTTTTAAGTTCTAAAACAGATTTTAGCCCTAAAGCCTTGAAAATGTAATCATTTACCATTTTTACTGAACGACGCGATCATGTCGGCTTAGCGGTAAACCTTTCATTTTAAGTTGGAACGATCTAAGTTGGAATCAATGAGACTGATTGCGTGCAGCGTGACCCAACACCGGTTTCCGGTGTTTCGAAGTTACTGAGCCATTCATTACGATAACAAGTATACTTACTTGAACGACAAGAGATGATTTAGGCCTCTTTCTCTTTTTTGCGCGTCCATCACCACTGCTAGACTCATCAGCGTCTTCCAGATCGGTGCGTGATAAAGTCTTCACTTTGTCGTCAAGGGCATTTACTTTGTCTGTCAGCTTTTCGATCCGCTCGTTTGAACTTTTCACGGACTGTAGAAGTTCCTCTACGGTTCTTTGGCAGGCTGCAAGACCAGCGATTACTTGTTGCATCGTTTCCCGGTTCTCTCGTAAGGACAATGGAGTAGAGTCGCTAGACCGGTTAGCAGAACTTGACGAAGATCGATTCAATCAACTTGCTCTCGAACTCGAACTGCTCGAACAGGTCGGAGTTGAAGGCGCTGAATAAAAATTGCTAGCTCTACCGCGGTTTAACGAGCTGGAAGTTTGAGACATGTTTGCGAAATCAAACAAGACTACGATAGGAGCACGCTTAACTGAAAAATACGGTTTCGTGATAAATCCGTAATACCATTGATTTCCCGCCACAAGCCCATCATTCAAAGCTGCCGCTTCAGCTATGTAGCCAGGCCTCCCTACCTCTGTTTATTCCAACTTTTCTTCTCGATGTCATCTATAGTGTAACTTAGAAAAGTGATTAATGGCTCCTACATGTAACAAGTCTCCCGCGAATGATAAAAGTGCACATAGTTCGACAACGAAAAAGCGATTGTGCGAACATTGTGATCGTTTAGTCTCAATCTGGACTTACAATGCACACAAACGAAGGAAGACAGCAGTGATATCAGGTAAAGCGCATGTCTTATATATATTGATCAACAAAGTGTTGTTTGTGTTTGATCTGCTCTCCCATTTATAAAAGCTGCGGCTGTATTTAACCAGATTTAACATTAAGCTTATTTTTCGCTTATAGATACACCCAATGTATTGCAAAGGCAAGATATCGATTTCCATTCTGATTCAAGTGACCTCGAATTTCACTATTCAAGTGATGAATACCCTGAATCCCCTGCAAAATTTGCTGGGCTTTCCACTGAAAATCCAGAAGACCTCGGTAAGCTTTTCATCAGCATATATAAGCTTGAGCTTTCTGCTTTCTAAGTATACATGAATTGTCATGCAGGTAGACAATGAAAGTAATTAGAATTACCATGTAGAGAGTATATTTTGGTACTGCAGCTGAGGGTTTTCACTAGTCAGACTGATGGAAAAAGATTAAAATTATTTATATTCATCTTTTCGATTGCATGTTTTGGTTTCATTCATTAATTTTGCCTGATACATTGTTTGTATAAACCTGGTAAACAAAAACATACAAGAAAGTTACTGTCTCTGGAAAGCAAAGGAAAGGAACTTTAAGTGTCTAGTTGTTTTAGTGCTGGAGCACTAATTGAGGATACCATAAACTGAAATTAACAATTAACACAAATCAAGTCAAACGTTTTTTTTGTTCCTTTTTTTTTGGGGGGGGGGGGGGGGAGAGGGGAAACGAGAGTACCCGGAGAAAACCTCTTGGTGCAGAGTAGAGAACCAACAAACTAAACGCATGACGCTGAGTCTAGGAATTGAACCAGGGCCACATTGGTGGGAGACGAGTGCTCTCACCACTGCGCCATCCCTGCACCCCCAAACTGAAGAGTCTTGGAAGTGCCACTGCTACTTGTGGAAATTTATAAAAACTGAAAGCAGTGAAACAATTTTGATGGACTTAAAGTCGCAGTCAATTGCAGAATCGATTTTATTCTTTGAATGATTTAATCAATTGAGGATGGCGTTCAATAATCAATGACCATCGAAATCACAAAAAATAACAAATTAAATTATTCACCAATTATCAACATCATTGTATTCTTTGATATGGATGAGCATTGATTGTCATCTGAGTTTCATTGATTGTCAAAGCTTTAATATCTGAATAAAATTATTATCTGCGGTGTATGTATAAGTGCTTATAATAATTTTTTGCTAGTAGTAACGGAAGGTTGAGTGCATGTGAGATGGCGACTCCGGAATCAAAACATTTGGTCCCTCTTGTTCACTCAAAATTATTTGACTAGAATATGAGAATTTATGTCCTATTTATTAATTTTTATGTTAGATGTGTCAGTGGATGATTGTAATTCTGCTGCCGAGTCAACAGACAGTGTGGAAGACTTTTATGTAAGTCAACCTTACATTTACTTATTTCTTTATTGATTGATTTTAAAGAAGGATGTTTCATATATTGATGGTTCTTGCACAGCTGCAATAGTTGATACATCCAACGTTAATTTTGCCCTTTTGATTTTTAGCTCTGGTTACAGTTTGGCTTTAAGTATAGCTTTAATTTACTATGTAAATTATTGTGATTGGCTGCTGATGTTTGACTTGAGTGCATTTCCTTTTAACTCATCAAGTCAATGCAAAACCAGTCACAAAATTTGTATGTGGAGGATATATGTACAGTGTATGCCCTTGTATGTATTATGGAAGCTACAGTATGAATTGAGAATGATTCGAACTTACCTCAGTAGAAGTATAGCTGGTTTGGATAAAAACATAGTGTACAGTGTAGAAGAAAAAAATGGTGTCAAACGTGACTGAAGTCACGCTCATAATAATTATTATTGTCAAGATCCGTTGCTATTTGAATGTGGATGAAAAAAATAAAACAAGGGTAAAATTTGTCAACCAAAATTAGTCTGGCAACCTAAAATTGTTTGGTTAGTCACCATTTGGTTTCTTTTAAAGAAGAAAATTAATTTCAGACCCTGGCCCAAGTTAAATATTAATTAAGGAGAGCAAAATATTTGGGTCATAAATTATGCATTTTTTAGTTTCTAGTTTAGTTATTGAACATCTTTTATTGAACATTTGTCCCAGGAAGAAACTGATGATGAGGCAGAATTGCAGTTTGAAAACCTGATGACGTCATCTGATGAGGATAATGCTGCTAATGAGAATGAGTCTGTGCTATCCAAGAAATCATCTTTATTGAGCACTTCACTCATCAAACTTGTAATTATTTTTATTATGACTTGGAAAATCATGCATAACGTACCAGATGCTGCAGTGAGCACTTTGTTTTGTTTTTTGAAAAGGCTGCTGGAACTTTTCTCAAGGTTGCTTCATTGTAGTAAACTCAAACTAATATCAGACCTGCTGCCTAAGTCACTGTATATGGTAAGGAACTTTTTAGGAGTAAATAGGGATGACTTTGAAAAGTTCATTGTTTGTCCAAAGTGCAGTTCATGTTACAAACCTGAGGAATGTGTACGTACTCTGGTAAATGGAAGAAAGAAGGGTGAGCGTTGCAGTTTTGTAGAGTTTCCACGCCATCCACAAAGAGCTCAGAGAAAACCATGTGGAGCATCTCTATTTAAAACTACACGTTCAAAACATGGAGATCGAGCTGACTTTAAAAGCAAAGAGGGTTTTCTGCTACCGTTCAGTGAAGAAAACCCTTCAAGAATTCCTTAAACGGCCTGGATTTGCTGATAAATGTGAGCAGTATAAAAAGCACCCTCGGGATATCAACCTTCTTGGAGATGTGTATGATGGAAGGGTCTGGAAAAATTTTAAGAATGGAAAAGGAGAGCCTTTCTTTGATGCCCCTAACACTTTCGGATGTATGTTGAATCTTGATTGGTTTCAGCCATACAAGGATTCTGTA
>OX421446.1:39763824-39766324 GCA_949126865.1 Montipora capitata | reverse complement strand
CCCAACAAATGCCACTCACTTTCCGACTGGGATTGCCGTACTGGCAACCCAGTAAATAGCATACACAAACAATCTTAACCCCCTTAGATTTGTCTTGGGTACAAGGTTGAGTTAGGCCCGGTTGAGACGCCGTACTTCACATGAGTCGAATCGAATTCGAATTTAGACCGAACCAAATTAATTAATCGCGGTTGAATTGATTCGGACGCCGAAATTAATTCACAGAAGCATACTATGACTGAAGAAAATTGCAAAGTTGTAAAAATTTCTGCATTTGAGTCAGCTCATGTGAAGTACGGGGTCTGGATCAAAGCCGCTCCACGACCATAATTCACGGCTAAGCCAGGCGGGGTAAAACTGCTTAGCCGATCCGAATTAGACCGGCCGTTCTGAATTGATTCAGACTCCTTACTTCACATGAACTTAATTCAATGAATTCGATTCGGCTCATGTGAAGTACGGGGTCTGAGCCGGACCTTAGCCGATTTGGTCCATTGTTTGATTGCAAATAGTCCTTCAGGCTTCGCAAGCCCATACATTTTAGATGTTACCGTTTTATATTATGATTTCATGTCTACAACATTGTGGACATACATTTAAAGAACGAAATAAGCTGTAGTTTTGCTTTGTGGTTATTACTCTAAGTATGCGGAACTTTTGATAGAGTAGATATCTTTTGTGGAAACAAGAACCAATTTAAGAACTTAGATAGCCTAAAACAACTGTAAATGCCATTTTTATAACAACCTATTTAGGCTAACTTGGAAAAATATAGGTTGTTATATGCAGGTGTTTACTGTATCTCAAAAGTTTCAAAAAGGATTCCACTTTTCCATGAAAGTAGCACTTCATATTGTCGTTTTTCAATTACAAGTCAGCTTACAGTGATAAAGGCCGAATAATCCCGGAATACGAAAAAACACGGCAACAACGATGGCTTTCTTGTATTCTATTCTTTTTACTGTCGTGGACCGTTTATTTTTCTTACTGAAGAATCATTAAAAAAAGGATTAGGAAAACCTCTTTTCAATGCGCTTGCGTTGCATGTTTACAAAGGTTTACCGGAGCTTGGGTACAGTAACAGCACGAGCAGTCAGACTTCACGAGATTTGTTCAAACCAATTTACTCACCGAACACAATCAGACTCAATCCGTTGGGTTCGGTTGTCGAACTTATGGTTCTCAAACTAATGGATTGAGTTCGATTGGTTCGGAAATTGAACTCTCTCAGTGTCCGATTTCGCTCGATTGCCGAACTCAATCGAACTCAATCCACTGATTGATTTCGATTGAGTTCGATTTCCGACTGTGCGATTTACTATGCCGGGCACAAATGACCGAACTGACCAGCTAAACAAACCGCCTCAATTGACATAACTAATTGACTGAATTTTTGTTTTTGTTTTTATCTGGAAATAGCCTTTCAATACTTTCGGTCAAAGGCAATAACGACAGATTGTATATGACATCCGAAATGCTGTGTGCGCTATATAATCGGCAAATGGGTCGCAATTTGATGAATTCGCAAGAGGTTGTTCGATATTTATTACAATGGAAATGTCTGGGTTTTAAAAGAGCGAAACCACAACAGTCTAACAATATGTTAGTCTATCCCTTTCAAATCAAACTTTAACTGGCAGAATTTCACTTTCCCGTTAAATGCATATCAAATGCAAATGGTAGCAAAGGTGTGCAATAAAGTAAGTAATTGAGTAGGTCTACTGTTTGGCGGTCTCCTGGGGCCGTGCCTCCAGTGGCATGAGGCTATTCAGTCAAACTTTCAACAAACAAAGCATTTTTAGCAAGCCCAGGGTTGTGAGGGAATGTTATATTATGAGCCAATGCGTGTTTATTATCGTCATCAACCAGCCAGAGTTAATTTCGCTTTTCTTTCGCCTCCGATTATCGCTTGAAGTAACAGGCTAAAAAAGCAAATGGTCTCGCAATATTTGTGGCAGAAACTCGGCATCTCCTAGCAAGGTCGTCGTCACGCATCGTAGCCGATTTCTTATTAACGTAGAAGAAAAATAATAATAGAATAACAATAACTCGCTAAGCATGCGCTGTTGCTTTCGGATTACCAGCGGTAACCACAATGATGGAAAACCGCTAGTCGGTGTAAATAAATAGATCTTATAAGATAATCTCCCAATAAGATCGGTAAGAGGCCTCTTCTGAGGGTTCCAAGGTTTGCATCAAATACGCGGCAGCGTTAAATGGGTTTGGGCCTGGTGCTATTCCTCCCATGCAACTGATCCTAGGAGCATTCCTCTCTCAAGCTTTGCGAAATTGGTGAGTTGCGCCACCACGTAGGTCGGTGAGATGTCAGGAATGTACCGTTTTTTTTTTTTTTTTTTGTGATGACAAATTATCATTTAAGTATATATTTAACTGCCACAGATGACTAACCTGGGTCAAATGCATGGCCCAACTGATAAATAACTTGGTTTGCGGATGTGGATTATGCCTAGGGAGTCTTTATACGTAGCGTACGGAATAA
>OX421446.1:39748824-39756324 GCA_949126865.1 Montipora capitata | reverse complement strand
AATGGAGATAATAATGCGATGTTACATTTAGATCATGGCGTTTCTCAGAAAATCATGTAGTACCAGCGTTCCTAAAGACGTAATTATTTATTTATTTTTTGTTTATTCCATTTTCACTGCATTAGAGAAAACAATTCATACTACATACTAAATACTACATGCTAAAAGAGAAAAAAAAAAACTACTGCAGTGGGGAAGGACTAGAAGGGAACATACGAACATTACACCTAGTCCACCCAAAAAACTACAACAGACATTTAATTAAAGAAGAAGAAGGAAAAAAAATTAAAAATATGTCTTAAATGTGAAAAGTATCATTGCTAATATGTCATATCCTAGATTATTCTAATCAGAAAATAATTGTTGCATCAATCACTACATCCAAGTGACATGGGGGCGGTCAGAGTTGAAGCTCTTCTTTTTACAGAACTCATTACATTGTTTTTTAAATAATGATAGGCTTAAATTACAGGTCCTAAGTTTATCAGGCAGGTTGTTCCATAAATATGGTAATCTAGTGAAAAAAGTGCCTTTGAATAATTCGGTTCTGACCATGTTAATCTTTAATTTATTTCCGGAATATGACCTTAATCTTTTGTCTGAGCAAAAGTCAAAATATCTTCCAACGGAATAGTTATAGTAACCACACTTCAGTTTATAAAATGTTGTTATGTCCTTAACTTCTCTTAGGTACACCAATGGGAGGAGATTGAGCTGCTGAAGGCGTTCATTGTAAGTTAAATTGGGTAGGAGAAGCCGCGTAGCACGTCAATGGACACCCTCAATAAGCTTTATTAAGGTGACGGACTTTGGACTCCAAATTTCGGAGGCATACTCCCAATGGGAACACACAAGGGCCACATAGAGAGATCTAAATGTTGGCAGAAACTGAACGCTCCTACTGTTGAGTGTACGACGGATAAAACCTAACATCTTATTAGCTTTGTTCACCTGGGCGTAGATGTGCTAGTTGAAGTGAGCATCACAAGTGACGAGAACACCAAGGTCACGCTGAGCCCCCACTCTCTTACGTGCCTTGCCTCTCATATTGTAATCATAAATTATTGGATTACGCTTCCTCGGTATCGTGCAAAGCGAGCATTTATCCATGTTAAAAGCCATCTTCCAAACATCACTCCATTCAACCAGGTTATCAATATCACCTTGAAACAGCACACAGTCACTGGCAGATCTAATACTGCAAAAGCATTTGGCATCATCGGCAAACAAAGCCAATGTGCTACACTGAGACACAGAACAAGGCATATCATTGATGAATATCACAAACAGAGCAGGACCAAGCACGGAGCCCTGCGGGTTTCCCGAGGTGACTGGTAACCACTTAGAGTTTCTGCCATTGATTACCACACGCTGAAGGCTGTTATCCAGATAACTTGTGAACCACTGCAGAAGAGGGCCCTTAATTTCAATTTGATCTAACTTGCTGATTAAGTGGGGTTGCGAGACTGAGTCAAATGCCTTGGAGAAATCTAAAAAAGCGATGTCAGTTTGAACACCCTGGTGAATTGCGCTTGTTATTCGATGCACAGTGTCCAAAAGCTGGGTGATAGTTGAGCGTCCCTTAACAAACCCATGCTGCAGTGGATAGATATTACCAACGATGAAAGAATAGAAATGAGCGAAAACACAACGTTCAGCAATCTTGGAAACAAGACTTAATAAAGAAATGGGTCTGTAGTTGATAACGTCCTCTTTGTTACCCTTTTTAAAAACAGGAACAATGTTTGCACACTTCCAATCCTTAGGAACACAGCAAACACGTAAAGATAGATTTATTAAATGCGTGAGTGAGGGGGCAATCTCAGAAGTACATTCTTTTAAAAGTCTCCCTGGGATTTGATCCGGTCCATAAGCTTTCGATGGATTAATAGCTTTTAGTTCTTTTGTCACTTCTTCGATGCTTGTTTGAATTAGGTGAAGCTCATTATCTGTAGCTGTGTGCGTACTTGTTATTGTATGCATATTGGGCTTCTGAAATACAGAGGCAAAGAAGCGATTGAATAGGTTAGCCTTAGCTACAGGTGTAGAAGCCTTCTGATCACCAAAGCAGACCACTTTAGGAATCCTTGCAAATTTGTCTCGTAGAAGGACCAGAATTTCTTCGGGTCATCTTTAAGATTAGTCTGCATATTCATTAGAAAGTCATGATATTTTCGCTTAGTAGCAGTTTTTATCTGTTTACGTTTCGCCCTATAATTGTCCCAGAGTATTGGCGAATCAGACTGCTTAGCTTTCTTCCATAAGCGGTACTTTTGCTTTGATAACTTGATAATTTCACTATCAATCCATTTGGAAGATTTGGCATCCTTGAGCTTAATTTTTGGAATAAATGAATCAACAGCGTTTAAGAATAAATCGTGCCAACTTTCCCAGCTTTGATCGATATCATCCTCATCAAATCCCATATCCACATGTATAGCTGAGAGAGATTGTCTAAGGCCCTCGAAGTCATCTTTCTTGAAATCATAGACAAAACGTGAAACGCATGCCCTCTTGGTTATATTCTTGATGTCGAACTGAACGCCAAGATGATCTGTGGCTAGCTGGCAATCGAAAGTCGTTAGACCACATATGCGTTCAGGCTGGTTAGCAAATACAAGATAGAGAATGTTCTTTGAATTATCAGTAATTCTTGTCGGAGCATGGTTCATTTGTGTTAACAATGAGTCATTGATAATATCACAGAACATACTGGGGAGATTATCAGAGCCTGGAGCTACTTGAAAATCCCAGTTGATATCAGGAAAATTAAAATCACCACAGACGTAAAGGGGAGTTGAGCCTCAGTCAGCATTTGCTAGAAAGTCCTTAAATGCCAACAAATATTCACCAGTGCGACGAGCAGAAGCTACGTCATTTTTTATAGCTATAAGAACTCCTCCACTTCTTTTATCATTTCCTGTGTCTCAACGACAAACGACGTAACCGCTTGGTAGAATTTCGTGATCCAAAATGGCGGACGTTAGCCAAGTCTCAGTGACCATTACAATATCCACGCTGTAGGCATAAATCGAAGCTTGAAAATCCACAAGCTTGTTGACAAGGCTACGGGCATTCAATAACATAAGAACTTAGAATGATACTCGCTAGTGGTGGCCTGCGGTCCTGGCAATGGATGAACATCACCGCAGCAAGCAAGCAGATCGAAGCTCGGGTTAAACGTAGCAGTTGAGTTAGAATAAAATGCTATCCTTCTTCTAGAATACTTCATTCCCAAAGGCTTGTTTAAGCAAGAAGTTCCTCTAAGGTCACAACAGGACTGTACACAATGTTCAGATACACAATTCAAGAGAACCAAGAGAAAAATTAGAGAGCAGAGAAACCCTCGTGAGGACGCCATTTTCATGGTTCTTCTGTTTATCAGACCAGTAATTGTTAATCAACTTATGTTTGAGCAAACAAGTTTCAAGGGAGGATAATCTAGGAAATGAACAATTTTATCTGCTCTGAAAGACCAGTTGAACAATACCTTACCAAAACCAAAAGCAAACGAAAAGGAAATTTGAACAAAAATAATAAGTATTGAGTCACGGCCGCATAACTAAAGCTTACTTACCGGGCGAACCATCTCCAGAAACGACTATGTACAAAAGTGAAAGAAAAATATCTCTTGTTAAATAAAGGCAGATTCTATGCAGTGTAAGATTTTAATACAGCAAAACAATGGAAATAAATTCAGAGCAAAACAAATTACATAAAAGCTCTAACAATGTTTTTCTTACCAGTTTTGTTGTCCTCCCCATCAGACTGAATAGATCGTTTTTCGTGAGAAAGAAATATCTTGTCAACATTAGTTGTTTGAAACGTTAAACCAAATGAAAGACTCCTAGTCTCTTGACTTGACTGTTTAGGTTTTTTAAAGTTAACTTAATCTCAAAACCCAGTGTCTGACATTTGCAGACTGCAGACTTGGCTACTTTCAACTATTGAAAGCTAACCGTTTTAAAATGGGTTCTTAGACTTAAATACTGTTTATCAGCGCTATTTGAAATGGGTTCTTAGACTTAAATACTGATCGTCAGCGCTATTTGAAATGGGTGTTTAGACTTAAATACTGTTTATCAGCGCCATTTGTAGCCAGTCTGCATTCTGCAAATGTCAGACACTGAAGAAAACCTCGCTTGTTCATCACCACTACAAAATACAGCAAAAAGCAAAAATGTGGTTACGAGTCCCTTATCTCTTGTCTCCCTGACATGACTGTTTTTCTAAATAAAAAAAGTACAACACTGGCTTTGAAAATAATTGAAAATGTTAAGAAGTTAAGAAAAAATAAAAGTAATGTACTTTCTTTTAGTTTTGGTTTGCGCATGAAAGAAGATGAACAATGGTTAAAACGTTTTGTTACAAGAAACGATAATGATGAAACTCTTTGCGTATGTTGTTACCAATAGGACATTTCTGAACAGAGAAAACAGCACTCACCTTTGTTTAGCTGAGTTTGGGCTCAAACTGAAAGCTGAAACAGACCCAAGTGCAAATCTCGGGGCGCAATACTCTTTGCAGTGCGTGTTTTCCCCCATTTCTACGTACTGCAAGGAGCCAAATTTCCTGCAGCATCTCCTATGGGCTATGGCTTGGCTATGGCTGCATTTCTGCTCCAATCTAGTACCCCAGAATATCCAGGGTCTTTTTGAGATTCCTTTTCTCTGGAGACGAAGTTGTTTGCGCACATCACTCAATAGGGCCGTTTGAAGGGGAAAAATACTCTGAGACTTACATAAACGATGGATTACGTGAGATGGTATAAATGCTCATCTTTCGTTTTCCTGGCTTACATAAGCCGAGGTTTTGAGATGGTCTTACACAAGCTTGTAATTTGAAGCTGTTTGCAAACTAATACAGGCAATGCAGGAATCAACTCTTGCAATCGGCACTGAAAATAAGGTCAAAACATTTTGAATCAATTCTCTTGACAAGCATTGCGCATCCTTACTGCACATGCATCATTTCTTGCCTCAATAGGACGAGTGTGATCTCGTGCCTATTCAAAGTACTACTGGGTTTTTTTTTTGCATATTGAACAAAAATGCAATTCTGCATGACATATCCAGAATTGAAGAACTGTTAAAAAATTTCATTGTTAACAGAAAATCTCCTTTACTAGGACGTATACAGAACATCGACCCCAGGTCCATGGACCAATCTTGTAGACCCGGTCCATGGACCACCCCTGCAAACCACCCCTTATTTTGTAAAGTTACAAGCAGAGAAATCTTTGGACGAAAGAGACAAACGATACTCGCACTTTTCTGGACAATTTAAGCTGGAGCCCATGACTACAATCTACATGTATGTCACGGCATTTAACATCTGCATAGACTACGATCCATACAGACTACCTTTTCCGCAAAAAAAAAAACAAAACAAAACAAAAAGATCCGGTTACGACATCAAGTTGTTGCTCTCATTCTTAACAGGAATATAGGGCTGTTGTTTGCTTATAGCTATCGGCTACTGATTTAAGGAATTGTCTCTTATAGACACCTATATACCATCCATTTCAAATTGGTGGCTCCAAAGGGATTCGTCTATAACCCGCACTTCAAATATACAAACATTTAATTCATCGAGTCCTTCACCAAAGCAAACAAGCGCAACAAATTGACCAGTGCGCCCAACCATCCTCACATTGCAGGGGTCATGGATTCCACCTGCATTTTTCAGGTGTCTATAAGAGACAAGTGCTGAAAATGTCCAGATTAATGCGAGGACCACTTCTCTCTCTCTCTCTCTCTCTCTCTCTCTCTCTCTCTCTCTAGATCTCTCAAAGATTTTTCTCACAAAATGAGGGGTGGTCCATAGGGGTAGTCCATGGACTGGGTCCATGAAGGGGGGTCCATAAGAAAGCAAAAGACATAAAAAAACGGTAACGAACAATCTTTAATTTCATTTTATCTTCACTTTTGAGGGATCTAGCAGTGAGATGCTCTCGACAAAATAAAACCTAAATAACAGAGCTCGAGTCTAAGACCATTGTCGGTTGTGCAGACAAATTTTTATAAACTTAAGCCTCAAAAAATATGAAAACAAAAACGTGGAACCTCTTCTTTTATTCCAATAAACGTCTATTTTAAGGAAATGACCTTTAAAGAAATAAACTCTAAGTCCGAACTGGATTCTGACCCATGGCCAAACCTAAACTCGTGCTAAGATTACACTCACTCGAACTGGTCCAATGGTTTAATCCCAAAAGGATCAAAGACCTCCTTTTTTTCCGTACCATACAGAAAGAAAACCTCACTCACATTTTCATAGATTATATAAATGACCATAAGCAAAAACTTAAAGGAGAACGGAAGGCTACAGGGTATAATTTTTGAAACGATCTGAAATTGCAGAAAGAACGTAAATTACAAAGAATGGATAGAAAAAAGTTCGTATTTCAGTGCAAATCAAATAGAAAACTAAGAGAATTTGCCTAAATCGAACGGCCGCCATTTTGTTAGCATTCTCTTCCGGTTACTTCCAAATAAGGATTACCGTCTGCCATCTTGTGACGTCAAAGCGCTCATGCTTTCTTGCGTGCTCTCCTCCGTGTTTTGTTTTGGTGTTCTTGCCCTTCATTAGTCGTGATTAGTCGCGGATTTTTGCAGCTATATTGTGTATAGTTTGGGACAACAGAACACTGGATAATACAGTTACAAGTATGGCGGAGTTCGAACCCTATTCCTTCGAACCCATTCGAGATTTCTTGGATTCTGATGGAGAGAATACAGCTGATGGCCAGAACGAACTTGCAAGGAGGGGAAATACCTCTTGGTGTAATTTCGAGCATTGTGAAAACTGGGAAAACCAGCAGGAAAGAGAGTGTGTTTGCTTCCGCGAGATTGAGGAGGCTATGACAAAAATATCAGGTGAAATATTGTTGATTAAAAAGGATAATAAATTTCATGAAAGGAGTCATTCATTGTTTTGATTTAGTCCTTGTATTTTCGCTTATGAAAAACCAGCCATTTGTTTTCAATTTCGCATTACTGCTTTCTACTATATGGCTTAGATCTAGAGGACGATTCCCCTATTCGCTGAAAAAGTCGTCATCCTGATTTCAAAACTGTATGTTTGCAAAGAGAAGTGTTGGAGACTGCCATTGTTGGCTTGAATCAGGCGTGTGACCTACAAGCGCCACGGGAACTTGCTAATATGTACGTACCACATCTATAATATTGTACAACGTTTTGCTCTTTTGCTGGCATATTTTAGAGTAGATCGATTAGGCACAGGCACCCTGTATTTCACAAGTTCTGTAAAGGATGTGGAAATGCTTAATTCACAGAAAATAAAATTCAGGTTTGGATGTAAGCTTAAGTAGACTGTATACACTGTAACTACACGAAACGTTTTACTAACGTTAGACTAACGTGAAAGAATTATTCGTTTATGGAACTCAGTCGACAATATTTTACACATACGGCCATTGCCTAAATTTCTTTCATGTTCTGTAAAATGAAATTGATAAACAGACTATGTACTCGGCTA
>OX421446.1:39698824-39716324 GCA_949126865.1 Montipora capitata | reverse complement strand
AAGTGACGTCTGCCTAAATTGTCTGGCAAAATATCCAGTCTGCTTTCAAAACACGAAGGCTCAAAGTGTTCGAAACAGATTTGGCAGTGCTTGATTTGGGGCAAATTTTCTCTCTTTATCTGAGCAAGCCATTTGCTTAAAAGTCCTTTATCTTTTAACGGAAGGTGATGAAAGCTTATTCCTCTTTTAGAATCTCTAGGTGATCTATTGGAGCAGCCTAGGGCAATGCAGTGAACCATTTTCCAGCCGAGCAAGGAAATTAAAATTTGGCACTAACGCAAGTGAGCGCAATGACATCATGCCATGCAGCCCAGCCTTCAACATGGCGGACCTACATCGTTTGAATGTTATGAGCTATTTTCTAGGCAGAATGCGTTAAGAAAGGACAAATACGGACAAATTCTGCAATTTTTACTCAAAACAAATCATTTGCTCTGTTACAAATTTGCAATTTTTTTCACCTTCCGTTCTCCTTTAATAATGAGGAGCTCCGCTCTTAGGCTTGTCTAAATCTATATATTACAATACAGTTCCAAGTCAATCTTGGGAGGCGTCTGTATGAAGCACAAATGATTTTGTAAAGTCGGGAAATGCCATCACTGGAGGAGAAGTCAGTCGATGGATAAGCATGTCAAGCCTCTTGTGATGTTCCTCTGTCCATGTTACCCTATAATTACTAGCCAATGGATCCGGGCCAGCCATGAGATCATACAGGGGCGTAGCTATGCGTGAGAAATCCTGAATGTATAGTCTGTAATAGCTCGTGAGCCCCAGCAATTTACGTACATCACCCTCTGTTGCTAGTTTCTGTTTCGCTAAGTTATGTACAGCAGCGATGTCTGCTGGGTCTAGAGAGTAGCCATCGCCAGAAACAACCAAATATCTAACTTTTCGTTGGAAGAACTTGCACTTTGATGCCTTTACCTTTATACCATGCTCCTGTAGTCGACGCAGAACTTCTCGGACATCCTGAACGTGTTCATCAAAGGTCTTACTATACACCAAGACATCATCCAGGTAGGGAATGCAGATGTTGTCACGTAAGCCATCTAGACATTCATTCATACACCTTTGGAAGGCGGCTGGTGCATTCATAAGCCCCAACGGTATTCTGTTCCACTGATACAATCCCCAGGGGGTCACAAATGCAGTGAGGGGGCGACTTTCTTCTGCCATTTGTTGCCTCCCAGACCATTTAAGATATCTTGTATTTGGGGAATCGGCTGCCTTTCTGGTTATGTTTTCTTGTTCAATTCTCGATGATCGATACACAGTCGCAGGCTCCCATCTTTTTTTTGAACACAGACCATGGGTGAAGAGTACGCCAAACGGGACTTGCAGATCCAGTTTCGATTCCAAGTACTCTTTCACTTCCCCATAGAGTGGCTTGGGGATGGAGATATAGTTCTTCTGTACTGGCTCATTGTCCCTTAGCTGGATTTTAAGGTAAGTGAAAAATTGACCGAAGAAGTGCTTTTTTTCCTCGTGCATTGCTTTTAAAATGTTCACCTTCTCCTGTTTCTCAGAGTGATCTTTCAAAAACTCAATCATTTCGGATGCTGATGATCATGACCCAATAATAAATATAAATAAATAAATGGTTTATTAACACTTCTGGCAGTTGAAAACTGAATTAACAGTGTAAGTCACAAAATAGTAATTGCAAGCTAAGTCTAACTACAATTAATGTGTATAAACTAGGTCTAATTACAATAAAAACACTAATAATTAGTCCACATTCATGCGAATCTAAATGTGAAAAAGTCATTTGCTCTTTTTGTCCTTTTCATAGTTTTTGGAGTTGTGGTGTTTCCCGATCTTAACTGATATGGTATATTTCTTGTTGTAACTTTGGGAGCCAGGAAAGATATGGGGTGGTTCTCATCTCTCATATCAACCATGAGTTTTTTACACAAGAGTATCCTACGATTTGCTAATGTTGACAGATTAGTTAGGTCTAATGCTTCCTGATAACTAGAGGTGGGAAATATAATTCTCAAAGCTCTTCTTTGTATAGATTCAATAGCGTCAGACAAGTATGCAGGAATATCCTGCCATACCTGTGCAGCATACTGCACACCCAAAAGCTATGGGTGATGATGCAACAATGAAAAGACGGAGTGTAAAGTCAAGGGATACTCTCTCAATGTGGACGGAGTGGCACAACTCAATGCTGAGGTGTTGGTTACCCACAAGAGTCAGACAAGAAAAGAGAGGGCATATTTAAACCCTGGAACACAAATTTAAAAGTTGTACAGGGCAGGGAAAAAACATGCAGAAACCATTTAAAGATATCTCCCTTACTTTTATTTATGTTCAGGGTAAAACTGAGATCTGCAGTTGGAAAAAAAGCCACTTTTTAAGTTGAAAGTGAGTTCAAGCGAGACTGCTATTGCTCACAATTGACTATTCTTGGAAGCTTTAACTGGGAGAACAATATGTGGAACAAGATCAGATATTAAATTTACGTTTCATGCGTACAGTACTTCTGCAGATTGCCAACTATAATGTAAACTAGCAGTTCAACCTGCCGATATGTAGCAAGGTGCATTTAAGGAGGCTCACAAAGGTTATTTGCTGAGAGTGATTCTTAAACCAAAGACAGGAAATAAATTTAAGGAAGCTTGCAAGTGTTTTTTACTGAGGGCGAATTCTCATTCCAAACACACCACACGTATTTGAGGACAGGAGCCACTAACTCAAAGGTATTTTTGTAAAGCATACAGTTACAAAAACAATGTAAATCTTACTAAAGGTTATTAAAATCCAAAAATAGAATTGGGGGTTACCACACAATTTTCAGAGATAATCAAGTCCAAACCTGGAAAATATGAACAAGTGGTAACTTTATGTGCACACTTCCTGTAGACATACACAGAAGTAACAAAATATGCAAAAATCGTTGAAATAAATAGCAACTGGTAAACATAAAAAAATGATTTTGTGATTTTTTACTATGAAATGACCTCAATGGAGCCATTATTTTTCTCCTGTGTAGACCAAAAACAGGCTTACCACTTCCCATATCAATGAGATGGGAAAACACCACCTCATGCACTTCCGCTGTACATTGTGGGTGGCGAGGATCTGATCGGATCGATCCACGGCATTCATGTATTGATTATACTTGTGGAGAACCTCTGGCTGCTGGACAGCGGTGGCACTCCAGGTACCACCGGCCTTTCTCTTTCGCTTCACCCGGTTGGTCTCATTTGCATTGGCAGTGGTAGAAATCATTGACACTACCTTGTTGGCAACCCAGTGCAATGCCAACACAGGTGCATCCCTAACCCAACGCATAGTTCCCTTTGGCTTACCTTAGCCCCACTCCTTGCCTTTCTTCAAACTTGCTGGGAAGTCCCTTCTGGTATCTAAAATAGTGCTGGTGAGAAGGGTTCCATGCTCAAACAAGTGTTTGGCAAGGGTCATAGATGTATAAAAATTATCTACAAATAAATGATACCCCTGGTTGAGATAGTTGTGTATGAGAGTCATAACAACATCATACCCGAGGCCATGCTGACTAATGTCCCGCCCTGCCTGCTTACCTATGTAGATATTGAAATCTTGAACATAGGCATTGGAGCTATCGGCCATCACCTATAACTGTATGCCCCACTTAGTGGGCTTATCTTTGGTGTATTGACGGATGCCTGACCTGTGTCGGGACTTAACCATGCACTCATCAATGGTGACATGTTGCCTCGGCTGGTGCAAGAGCTGGCATCTTGTTTTAAAATATTGAACAAGCGCCTCTACCTTACGTAACTTGTTATCAGCAGGCTCGTTCAGGGGGTCCACGATGTGCAGGAAAGCCATAAGGGCTTGGAACCGCACCCTGGGCATGATTGATCCAGAGGCCGTGGTACAAAGTAGCTGTGCTCCAATATTTACTAACATCCCCCTCTACTTTAACTAGCCCAAAATAAATCAAGAGAGCCATGAGCCTTCGGATCTCTGCTGATGTTGTTGCCTCCCAGCTGCCATCCGGAAGTGTGTAACTTCTATATTCACCGGTAGCGATACGGATGTCAGCGTAGGTGTTGGTATGCTTAACTATACTCTCAACCATTTCCCTTGTGAAGAACAGCTGGAAAAATTCTTTTGCATTTACCATGCTGTTCCTGAGGAGTGGACCATCGAGGTGAATGCCAGGTGGTCGAGAAGGGGTGAACTGGGGGTGGGGATATTGAGGGGGATTACCTAAGTCTGGGTCATCATATGAGGAGAAAGGCCCTGCAGTAGTTGCAGCTGCCGGGGCCGCAGGAGCACGAACTGCAGGGCCTTTCCCCCGCTTGCCACCTCTACCTCTCCCTTTTCCTATCCGGGGGACTGCGGGTGATTTTTTTTTGTTTTTTTCTTTAATAATAATTATTCCTTACAATTACAACACTTTTTTCACTTATTTTAAGCCTATTTTACAATGAGATTGGTTAAATACATCTATACAATCATACTTCTATTACAGTTATATTAAATGTATAAAATAACAGATGGAGGAGCTTTTATGGCTATTAAATAATTTTTTCAAGCTTATACTTATATTTAACTTTGCTGATGAAATCCGAAAGTAATAAAAATGGTGAGTCATTCTGGAGTTTTTTCTTATAAATATAATACCGCAGAAAGAGGAGGGTGTAGTTCAATTTTTTTATCAAGGTAATTGAACTTGGAAAAATACCAAAAAGAAGATCTTCAATGTTTAGATTAAATTCAGAGTCATTCTCTGTATTAAACCATTGTAACACTTCTTGAGTAAAGGACTTTGTAAACTGGCATTCTGAAAAAGTATGGTCTATAGAATCCAGATCCCCGCAATATATACAATTACAATCTGGTTTGATATTAAACCTAAAGAGTTCCTTTTTGGTCACCACAATTCTGTGAATGAATTTGAAATGAAATTCCCTAACTTTATTTTCTCTACAGGTCTTTTGTACCGATTTGAATATATTTTTCCAGTTAGTTTTGTCCATGGGAACGGTTGATTCCATCTCTTTGGACCAGTTTGTTTTTCTTTATACTTCTTATCAACTATTAACCAGTAGAAGTCTGGATTTGGCTCGCAGTAAATTAATAACTACATTTTCATCTAAGTGAAAGAACTCCGGGTCCTCATTGTTTATCATTTCAGTATTGAAATCGTTACTTTTCGCCTTGGTTAGGAGGTGACCTGGAATAGCAGAAATAACTTGGTAAAAGTGAAGAAAGGTAGTTTTTTTCAGTGAATATTTTGACTGAAAAGCAGGAAATGAAAAAATATTTTCATTCTTATCTAAAAGATATTTAACCATTCTAATACCTTTCTCAAACCGCTCCTTCCAGAAAAAAGGTTTACCATCAATGCGTATTTCCTTATTATTATTAAATAGAATTGTATCCCGTCCATGATGGCTACCATGAAGAGCTTTCAATTCATGAAAGAACGATAAAATGTCCCTATAGAAAGAGGGTACATCTTCAAAGTCTTTTGCGTCGTCATTACATGATAGGAGAAAATAGAGGCCCCCGTATTTCTTAAAAAAATAGTCTGGAACAAATTTCCAATTGGGATGGCCTTCCCGTATGAGTCTTGGTATCCATGCTAGTCTCAGCGCTTTGATCATTGTTTCAATATCCGTCATACGCAGCCCGCCCTTCTCATAATCCTGATATAGTCCTTCCCTTCTTATTTTGTCTCTTTTGTTTTTCCAGATGAATCTAAAGAGCCGACCTTTAACGTTACTTATAATATCCTTTGGAACATTGATATTTGAAGCTGAGTAAATAAGAGATGATACCCCAAGCGCCTTGATTATCATCACTTTCCCAAATAGTGTGAGATCTCTTGACTTCCATATATCCAAGTTTGTTTGCAATTTATTTATCTTAAGGTTGAAATTCATTTCATTATTACCTTTCTCGTCATAGGAGAAATAAATGCCCAGAATTCTGGTCGGACTACTGACCCGTTTTAACTGTAAAGGTTTGTTTTTCTTGCCTGACCACTTCCCCAGCCACCTTGCTTTAGTTTTCTCTAAATTAAGCCTGAGACCTGAGATTTCGCCAAAATCCAATGTGATTTGTAATCCTTTTTCCACCGAAGAGAGGTCGAAACATAGCAGGTTGGTGTCGTCTGCAAATTGACTAATTTTAATTTCCCTTTCAAATATCGAAATTCCCGTGACAGCACTGGATTGACGAATTTTCATGGACATAAGTTCTGTGGCTAGTATGAACAAGTAGGGAGAAAGTGGGCATCCTTGTCTTACTCCCGTAGAGGGTTTTATCCAGTTGGTGGCATAGCCATTATTTAGTACCGCACTTTGTATATCAGTGTAAAAGACCTTTACCCAGTTTCTTAAGCTGTCACCAAAGTTGTAAAGTTTTAGAACATGATGTATGCATGACCATTCTAAGGTGTCAAAAGCTTTCTGAAAGTCTAACGATAGCCATATACCAGAGCGGTTTAGCTTCTTTGTTTGTTCTATAACATCAGCAATGAGCCTAATATTCTCACCGATATATCTGCATTTCACAAAACCTGTTTGATCCGGGTGAATCAACGATGGCAATATCGGTTCAATCCGTTTAGCTATTGCTTTGGACGCAATTTTATAGTCAACATTTAAAAGAGTTATTGGTCTCCAATTCTTCAGTTCTAATAGCGCTGATTCTTCTTTTGGTATTAGGGTTATTATACCTCTACGCTGTGAGATTGATAACTGTCCATTTTCATATGCAGCATTGAGACTCTCTACTAAGTCGTTTCCAATTAGGTGAAAGAACTTTAAGTAAAACTCGACAGTAAAACCATCCTCCCCTGGGGATTTTCCATTGCCGAAAGAGGCCAAGCTTTCCTTACATTCTGCATACGTTACAAGGCCGTCTAATTTCTTACTGTCCTCCTGTGAGAGACGAGGGATTTCTTGATGTTCTATGTAATGATTAAACTGCTCTTCGGTAACATCCATTTTACACGTGTAGAGATCTCTGTAATAATTTTCTATTTTTAACAAAATCTGTTCTTCTTCTTTTATTATCTCTCCCTCGTCGTCTTCTAATTCTGAGATTACCTTCTTGCTGTAATTTCTTTTCTCAAGATTAAAAAAATATTTTGTAGGTCTTTCGCCTTTTTCAGCCCACAAGCATTTGGATCGAAACTTTGCAGCTTCACCTTTGCTTTCATGTATTGGTTGAAGTTCCTTTTTGAGATTGTCATACTTCTTCAACTCTTCGTCAAGAGACATAACATCAGAATTGCTACAAATGATATGGTCAAGTCTATCCATTTCGTCCTTAATTATAAGTTCACGTTTTCTCACTTCCTTTGCTTTTCCTTTGGCGAACGAGATAGTAAAGCATCTAATTTCCATTTTAGGCAGTTCCCAGTACATTCTTTTATCTTGAATATAATTATACTTTTCCCGAAATCCAGAATACCTCTGTCGCATTTGTTCTACGAAATTATTATCCTCCAGGAGAGCATTGTTAAACTTCCAAAAGCCAGGTCCCCTAGGGACTACTTTTGTCCAGTGCAAAGATAGTAAAACTGTCCTATGGTCGGGTGCTATTGATGATTGAATATCAACTTTTCGGACATATTTAGTTAAATTTCTTGCTACAAGAAAAAAATCTATTCTGGATCTCATTTTTAGGGCTTTAGATACGTATGAATATTTGTTTATGTTGGGATGTTTAACTCTTTGTATGTCTACAAGATCAAAAATATCCATTGTCATTAAGATTAGATTCCGGAAGCCGGTTGGTCTCCAAGGTAAACCACCCTTTTTGTCCTTCTTTGTTAGAGTGCAATTCTAGTCACCTCCTACAATCAGTGTCGTTAATTCAGATTGGTCTATCAAATAGTTGTTAAGCTCTTCTATAAATCGCAACTGCTCAGCTTGATCATTTGGCACGTATATATTACGAAGTGACAATTCCATACCATGAAGAATTAAATTAATTAGAACTATTCGTCCCAAGTTGTCGCTTAGGGAATTTTTAATTTTGCTGTCTTTGATTACGGGATTTAATAATATGCAAGTCCCTTTACTGTGTCTAGTGCCATGAGAAAAAAAATTTCACCTCCCCATTCATTTTTCCAGAATGACTCGTCACTTAATTCTGAATATGTTTCCTGTAGAAAACAGATGGTAGCGTGTTGATCTTTAAGAAATGTAAACATGCTGCTCCTCTTAATCGGATTTCTAAGACCTCTAACGTTCAGAGAGATGATTTTACATATTTGTTTGTTAGACATCACTTTTCAAAAGAAAAGAAAAAAAAAAACAGACAGAGATATTACAATGCAAAATAGGCTTTCTAGAAAAGAATACAAAGACAAAAAATTCAAAACACTCAACACAAAACATACAAGTCCGAATTGGGTACTGACCTTTTAAGTTCTCCCACCCTTTCCCTCCCCTCCAAATTGATCGAGAAAAATACAAAGCGAGATAATACACAGCATTACCGAATAAACTGAATTATCTACAGCTAGTTCAAATGCACTCATAGCAGATAAGTTGTTTACAAATTATCTAAATCATAATCGCTGAAAATTCTAACAGGATTCCCGCTCGGTGATGTTTTTACAAAGATTTTCCCATCCATTGTCCAGAAACTGGTGAAGAGTCTGTCATTTTTCATCTCACTTGCCCTCGATACAAGTTCGCGTCGATAAACCGTCAGACTTTCATTTAAAAAAATACGAGGTACATTAGAGCTTACCGCATTGGAATAGCCGGGAAACAAATATGTCACTTTAACGTTTCTTAATTTCACGCTTTCCTTGTATAAGTTCGTTTTCACTTTGTGGCTCAGGAATTTTACAATAATCGGGCTAGAATTATTGCCACGGCGTTTGAGTTTGTGTGATATCTCGATGTCGGTAGGAATAACATTAACATTTAACACACCCGCCAATTTTAAAACTACCTCTTCGGTTGTAGAATAGCACTGATCCGGTATACCTTGAATTTCTAGGCTGTTTTTTCTGGTGTACTGCTCCAGCTCTTCAGTCTCATCTTCTTGCTCCTGTAGTTTTAGTTTCGTTTTTTCCAGTTTGGTCTTCAATAACTCATTAGCTTTTGACACCTTCCCAAACGATGTTTTCAGGGCACTTACTTCTCTCTCTTTAGATTGAAGGGACGACTTTAATTGCGTCAAGTCCTCTCTTAGGATGGCATTTTCCTTAAGAATGCTCGAGACAGACTTTTGAAGGTCCTCCAACATGTTCCGTATATCATACAGCGTGGGTTCAGCATCACACACTTCATCATTGTCTGTCATATTGCCGCCTACTTCTTCCTGACCAATAAGTTCTTTGTTGGACCTTTTTGCTGTGTTTGTCTCCTCTTCAGTAGAGCCACGGTCTCCCCGTTTGTTTTTCTTTCCTGTCATTGACCGTGACAAGCTTACCAATGATTTTGCTTAAGGGAGAAGAGGGAATTTACTGCTGCTCAAAATTCACGTCCGCTCTCGCGGACTACACGCATGCTCTCCCAGGACTGCGGGTGATGCTGCGCAGTGTACGGTGCGACGTGCAGCACGGGTGGAATAAAATGACCCCACAGATACAGAAGAGGGCCCTGCAACACAGCTCTGTGCAGTGGTGGCCACTACAGGGACATTATCTGACTTACAGATTCCACCAACTGCCCAGCAGATGTTGCAGAAGTCGTAGTAGAGGTGGAAACTGGTACAGATACTACATTAGTCACTACACTAGCTACGGTAGTTGCAACACTTATTGTGGGAGTTGGTTGGTCGCCAATGATCTCGTCATCACTGAAAAGAAGAAAGTTACCTGTTACGAATTTGAAACAAATAAATCACAAAAGAATTCGTGGGTTGAAATAAGTGAATCTGTCTTTATGGTCGTTAAAGGTGTCAGATTTGCGCATTATTTTGCTAAGAAAAAACGAAGGCCAGGTTTTCTTATAATGATATTTTATGGTCAAACACGACAAGCATTGATTTCTGGATGCCCCTTGAGCTTAATGGGGAAAGTGTTGGATGGTAAAAAGAAGTTGGAATTGTTTTGTGGACACTAATGGACTTGGAACACAGCAAAAAATATACCTTATGTTACAAGTGTTATACTGAGACAGATAAATCGCTGTCATTGGATGAAAGCTCTCATTACAACGTACGGCTTTTACTTCGGGTAGAAGAGCACAGAACGCATCATCAGAAAAGAATGCAAATGCGAGAAATTTACTCACAAATAATTAGTACATGGAAGTGTGGCAGTGTGGAAGTTTGGTAGTGTGGAAGTGACGCTAAAACAAGCATCTAATACTGACCCAAAGGGTGTAGGTTGGGCTTTTACCTCGGGTAGAAGAGCACAGAATGCGTCATCAGAAAAGAATGCGAATGCGAGAAATTTACTCACAAATAACTAGTACATGGAAGTTTGGCAGTGTGGGTTGGGGTTCGTGTTCGGGTTAGCTGCTCAGTCTAGTACTCAGATTTGCCTTTTTATCATCTGCCATGTGGTAATGACTGGTGCTGGTAAGCTTGGGGATTCTGATGGTAATGGCATTGTGCCACATGAAATGTGACCCCAAAGGCATGTGAATGAATTTGCACCCCTCGCAGATGCCCTCTGAGTTGTCTTTGGTCCATGTAAGGCCATAACAAAAGTATGTGGCAAGCCAATTTCAATTTTGATCATTGACTTGTATGTAGTGGACAGTCTTAAGAGATGACCATAAAGTACCTTCTTCTTACCATGTCGAATGGCCACCAAACACAAATTTCCTCACTCACATTTTCATGGATATGGAAAATGGTTTTGCCTCCAGCCAGGACAATATTTTCAAGATTGTACTCAATCGTTTTTCTTTCCTCCATTGTGCAACAAATCCAACAAAACACCAACATAATGTAACTAACGATAATGTGGGAGTTCACAGAGTGTTTCCCAAAAATTTCTTGAATAAATTTAATCTGGAATCATCCAAGTTGCAACCCAGTGATCCAGTCCAGTTTTATCAGCACTCGTGTTTGCATGGGCTTTTTTCCTTTCTTTGCATAATTACAAACTCTTTAACTCTTACACCGTACAGCATAATCAAGAACTTGGCCAGTTCTTTATCCAATCAATGTTGAATGACGTGATAAGATGCAGTGCACACTAAAGAGAGAAAATGGTAGAGAATCACCCACTGAATATACCTCCTACAAGAAGAAGCACCAATTTTAGGTGATTAACATTTAAATCCAATATGTAAGTTTTTTAAACATTCAAAGAGCATACCAATATTGATATGGACCCAAGCCTAAAAGAGTGACAGCTTAGTTTAATTCTCTACTTGCACAAATCCCACAATTCACCCCTTTTACTGCCACATCCATAGGCATTGTCTTCGATTTCTCTTGGGACATCTTCATGTCCCAGGAGAAATTGCAAACACCTATTTTGCAAATTTTGGGATTTGTGCAAGTATTGAATAAACAATTTTTTACATTTAAATTATCCTACGAAAAAGTAATTCAATCGAAATTCAAGACTCTTTCTTTGACCTACGGTCACTACAAACAACGTAATATTCAACTTGCTGTTCTTTTTAGATTGGGTCTGTGGCGGTTAAATTATCTTTTGTGTTAAAGAGATGTTCCAGTTATATGAATGCCTTTAGTTGTTAGGAAATTGTTTCAATAATTTTGTGCTACTAGGCTGAATGAGGTCCCAGACGTGTACCGCCATTGTGTGCCATTACAAAATCATACAAATTGAATCTTTTTGACTAAGGGACTGTGCAATAATTACCTGGAGGGGAGAGGTTGGAAAATTAGAGGTGGGCATAGGAGAAATCAAGACATGGGGGGGTGGATGTAAAATTGAATACATATAGGTGGGGCATTACTTTTTCATTCATTTACAAACTGGAAAAGTAGTGGAAGAGTTATTAGAGTTCAAATATAAATTCTAACATTGGAATAAAACTGACAAAGTTATCAACTCTAAGGTGTTCTCATCTATGGACTGTTGTTTTCCTATCTGTTATATGTGTTAAAGCAGTGCTACTTTATTTGCACTAGGATCTAATAAAACAGAGAACTTTAATTAAACGTTGCACTAATAATCCCTGATTATTTATTCTTACTGCCTGTGGGGTTAGTGAAAATAAAAGGTTTCGAATTGTCCACGCTTTGATGTTTCCGGTTGCTGATTTAATAATTAAATCATTTTCTATGCCTTCTTCTGTAGCAAAATTCTTTGTCTAACTAGTAAATTCCACAGTACATTTTATGCTAAAAACTGATATCTTATGAATCATGAACTGATGAGTACGATATCGGTTTTTCGAGTGAAATTTACTTTCGAATTCACCACTTTGGCAATGAACTTTTCTTGAACCACACGAGTTTTAAAAGAAAACAAGAGTAGTATAGGGGGAATGACAAGGTGAATTTTATTCATGTATGCAAATAGATTCAGGCAGAAAATTCTACCCAAACCGGTTGTTGGATTAAGGTTTATAATGAGATGCATACCACGTAGGTGTACGAGGGTATATTCAAGATGGCGGCAGAGGTTTAAATGAACTGCATGTCATATATTTGGTTTGAATTGTATTATAATTTTTCTTTTCTTTGGAGTGTGTTCTGGTGGTACGGTTCCGCCCAACCAGCCAGGTAGTATCGCACTTATATAGGGAAAGAATAATGGAGTAGCTAAGAACCAATGAGAAGGCACTCACGTCACAGTCAAACAAGTTGAAACAAGTTTAAGGGTTGGTTAGAAAAACCAGTTTTGAGATGATCTGAGTATTCAAAAGTCTTCAATAGCAAAAACCAGTCAAACCGGTTTGCTTTTCATCCTTATCGCACACCCTGAAATGGACACGTGTATAAAGGTAATTCAGAGATGGACAGAATGATCGAACAGCAGATTTTTGCTTTGGAGATGGACGCATTAACAAACCGTTTGCAACGACTGCAGTTGGACAACAAAATCGTAACCTTACTTAATGAACTTTGGGATAAGATGAATAAAGGAGGCTGTCACAAAGTTGAAATAACAAGTGATGAAGATGGAATGGAAGTCATAATTGGAGAGCTAATGGTTCCAACATTTTATTTTACGAACGAGAAGAAATTTTCCCGTCAACTTTGTTGTATTTTGAAGTCAGTGCTACAAAATGAACACTGGCTACGGGCAAAGATTCATCAGCTATTTGTTACCGAGTGGAAGAGTGACTATTTCTCACATACAAGATGGAACAGAAATGACACGTTCACTTTCAACCAGTAAAAGAAAAAAAAAAGTCGTTATAGTTTTATCTTCGTATTTACATGCAAATTTAAGTATTTACAAACAATGCGAACTAAAAATTAAAGTATTTACAAACAAACAGAACCTTTGTATTTACAAGTAACCACTGAAAAGTTACAGTCCCTTACGGAATCAAATGGTATGGGACATATATGGTCCACGTTTGGAAATGGTATGGGCAAAGCTATGGCCCATATATGTTTATTATGTGGATTTGATATGGGCTATTGCCTTCCATAGCAAACCCATACCCAGTCACTGTCTTGAACTACTGTCATTCTATTGTCTCTTCTTATGGGATTGCTACGTATTTGGCAAAAATCCATACATTGACCATAGAATCTTGTATGGGAATGGTATGGGTGTGCCCCATACCATTCCCATATCATAGAATCTGGATGGGAAATGCTCCCATAGTAATACCATAGGATCTTGACCCTGTTCTATGGGATTGCTACGTATTTGGCAAAATTCCATATAATTTCCATAGTAGCTGGGTATACTGGCATTTGATATGGAAATGCTATGGGATCCTTGATTCAAGTCCATATAAATTCCATAAGATCCAGGATTTGCTACATAAATTATGGGAAATCTATGGGACAATACATATACCCATAGCTAAACCATAGCCAAGTTCTATGCACAGGAGTAGCCCATACGATTCCCAGTTGCTTATAATTGAGCTCTCTGCTGATATAAGCAACTTGGAGAGGGAGATGAGGGGTTTTTACTCCATTTCTACCCTTAGGCCTTTAATTTGGTTGTTTTTACATGTACCTTAATTCTCTTTTGAGAGATATTTGTTAATATGAGGTTCCTTTCCATTTTTGGATATTGCAGTATTACACAATAATCAGCAGCACATTTCCCAAATCATTTTGAAAAAGACTGATCATGTGCTTTTACATTGTAAATTATGGTCTGCATAAATGTAGGCAGGCTGTTGGCCAAATCGATTAAAAGGTATTAAGAAGGAATCCAGTTCAAGTAACAAGTGGACAAAACGTTTGTACCATGATCATTTGCATCCTACTGTAAACTTCTGTTTGACTGTTGTCAATATCTTATCGAAAGAGGTGATTTCTACACGTAACAGCACCAAATGTGGAAACAAATTTTGAAGTTCATATGAATCACTTAAAAGATGATGTTGAAAGGAAATTGATGATGAAATTTTACCTGTGTTTGAACAATTACTGTGAACTTTGAAATTTATTTGCTCGGAATCCAATGGGAAATTATTGTTCTTGGTGTTATTACAGGCTCATAGTTACTAAGTTACATCTTTAGCTTTAAGAAGATATAAAAAGGAATGTCATATACTACAATGTATAATTATTCTGGCACCCCTTGTAGAAACCCTTGTAAATCCTTTGTAACGACCACATTTAAATGGTGTTATATACAGGTACATATATTTGATATAGAGGCCTTATTCAAAGCCTGTTATATGTATGCCTCATATATATTTTGAAAGGAAATGCTATGTTTTAGCTAGTCAAATGGAACCTGTACATAGCATATGTGAAGGCTATGTTATGGGGTTTTCTGTGTCCAAAAATAAAAATAGTTTCAACATAGTTTCTACATAGATTCGAAACAGAAAATACATAACACATACATATAGTGTATGATAAGGCCAAGACATTGGCCTGAATGCTTACATGTACATAGTGATAACATAGGGTGTAAATAGGCTACAAATAGCCTCTACATAGCTGTAATAAAACACAGAAATAGGACGAACATAACTATTTCATAGCACTTACGTACAGTGTGAATAGAATCTACCTAACTGAGGATCCATAGCAAAATTGCATTCACATAGCACTCACATAGAAATATTACATGTATATGATGCAAATAGGCTTTGATTAGCCTCTAAACAGTATTGAAATTGGAATTACACATCTCATGCCTAATGCTTGAATTTGAGAAATAGAAGGACTAGTGCACACATGGAACACAAGAAACAAGGTTATAATATCCTGCTCCTGTAAATTAATATTCCAGCAAATCAGAAATGTGCTGGAAACTACAAAAAATCCATTGTAGTCAAGCTATTAACAGTTATCACCATAGCTCAAAGACAAAAAAAATTGACTACAGATTTCAAAGCAGTTACATTTTTTTATTGCATGAACCTAAACATTTAATTCATGCCAAAATCTTTGGATCGATTGGGTTCTTGTTTTAAATTTAAAAACAAAAAAAGCTTTAAAACATTTCAGTTAAACCACAGGTCTGCAAAGGGAGATCCCCAAATACATCAAACCATAACTGGCTGCTAAGCATTTTTGTCTGCTGTAAAGGAGCTTTCACTGCTGTCCCATCAAAGAATTTTTTTCCGAAGTGTCTCTTTATACTCTTTCATGGCAACTAAAAAAAATACAGTACATATACTTCAATGATGCATGTAGTGATTCCTCTAAATCACTGATCATTTTTGTTACAATTAAAGTGTGTGAAGAGTAGACTCATAAATTTGGGTCTCTACTTACAAACGTCAATAAAAGCTTTCTCAGGCATTTTCTGCATTGATTACAATAGTTAAAGTGACAGAAATTATAGCATTTTTACGAGAAGGAATCAATTGTCAATCGTATACATGTAACTTGCCGTACGAGCACTTTTTTTCCAAATCATTTGCTTCACCATTTGACCTAACTTCATTATTCTTGTTAAAGGTTTACCAATTTTTTACAGGGTTGTCAGAGTCTGCTTGCTTCACAAATTGACTCGAAGGTGTGAAAATGTGAATTCTACAGTACTATGCAAAAGTAATGCAAGTGATTTCCGACGAAATTCCTGGCTTTTCACAGCTTTTCGAAGAAATTTCGTTTGAAACGATTTTTCGCCGCAATTTTGCAACGCCTATTGTTTCAATCGGTGTGATTTTTTGAACGATAATTCACTCTCCCCGAAAATGCGCTGCGAATTTTCGAGCGATAGTTTGTTCTTCCCGAAAATTCGTTGCAAATTTGTAAGTAAACATTCGCTCTGTTCGAGTTCGAGTTCGAGTGACTACGTGAATATTCTTTCTGTAGAGGCAGCATTACAGCTGCCGGTTTTTGCTTCATGAACTGGATCAGTTGTTTTACCAAACTCCTCTGCTTATTGTCAAATTCATGGTTAACTGTTATGGTGATTCCAAAACCTACAGGTATCAAAGTTGCAACAAACTTCTTGCTTTGTTGTTATTCACTACCACACTCGTTGAGACCCTCACTTTCCGTTGGTATAAAACGCACGAAGTTTCCCGTCTTGAGCCCAGTCTCTACCGCGGTGACGGTTTGTTTTATTAAGGTTCACGCCGTATTTCAATAATATTGTCATTCACTTTGAAGCAATCTAGTGGTTAACATGCCGAAAGTTTCAACTTACACGAGAACTCGAATCGAGCACCTTCACAAGCAAGGTCTCCACCCAGCTGGAATATTTACATCTGTGAGAAGCGAAGGTTTATCTGTAAGCTTTTCTAGTGTTACTCGCATTATCAAAAAGCTACGCATTACCGGTTCGGTGAAAAATCTTCCCCGCTCCGGGAGACCACAAAAGCTGTCTATAGAAGCCAAAGCTTTTATAGATCAGCAAATGCAAAATAATGACGAGATGACGAGCTCCCAGATCAAGAAGAAGCTGGCAAAACATGGAGTGGCCATTAGTTCGTCAACTGTGCGAAGATCATGCAAGCAGCAAGGCTGGACTCTACAGCGGACTAGGTACTGCCAGCTTATACGAGACGCCAACAAGATCAAGCGGTTGGAGTACGCACAACGAGTCATGGAGAGTGGCGACACTTTCCATAACGTGATTTTCAGCGACGAGTGCTCCATTTCCCTTGCACATTACAGGCGCACATGTTACCGGAAGCTTGACAAAGCGACCAAGCGAAAGCCTAAGCCGAAGCACCCACTTAAGGTTCACGTCTGGGCAGGAATAAGCAGACATGGTGCCACAGCATTTCAGATCAAAGCTGGCGGCAATATAAGCGATTGGAATTACCGTAGTTATTCGGTTATAAGGCGCACTCGGTTATAAGAAGCACCCCAAACTTAGCAGTTTAATCAAGCTAAGTTCTCAAACTGAAAATTACGCGAAAATACTCGGTTATAAGACGCACCAAAAAATTAAGAGTTATCAAAAGGATGTGATGAATTTGAGAACAATTATCCTTACACAATTAGCATGCGAACTCTTTTTGTTAACGTAAACAGAGTGAAAAAGGCA
>OX421446.1:39643824-39673824 GCA_949126865.1 Montipora capitata | reverse complement strand
ATACATGAATTAATTCGCCGTATGAGCACTTTTATACAAAGTGGTTTACTTCACCATTTGATCCAAAACTTCATTTTTCTTGTTAAAAGGTTTACCAATTATTGCAGGGTTATAGCATTTAAAAAGCCAAATTAAGTATCCTGGCCAGAAAAATTGACTTGAAGGTACTCTACATGCAAATCGTCATTTTGAAGACAATAAGGCATCAAATCAAATGTTATTCGCCTATAGTTAACGCTTACCTTTTTACTTGAGTTCTTGTAAGCATTTCCCTGCCTTGGATCAGCATTTAAAGAGTAAAACAAACAAAAATTATCACAAATTTGTGAGCGTTGATACAAACGTTAATAAAGCCGCCGATTACCGCCAAAATCGTTAAGAGCTTGCCGTGGAGACTGCTGGCCAAAATGAAAACGGCTCACTAGTTCCAGTCTGGTCTCTCACTCGTTATACAAGATGGCGCTGGAAACATTGAAGATGATTCCGGAACAAGAATCCGAGTGAAGTCCTCCAATTAACCCTCAAACAAAGTGGGAAAGATACTGGTATTCATTAAGTGGATAAGGTGCTGACATGGAGTGTGTAATTCTTAAGATTGATGCTTCATGTTCCTTTTGGAACAAGGCCGGTGAAACGTGGAGGATATTTCTATAATCTACAGAATAATCATAATAAAGGCTTTTATTTTCATTTATCTGTGTTACACTATTGGGAAATAATCCTTATTATTTAGAATTTTGGGAATAACTTGGGGGAATGTGTCCACATTATTCACAATTCTGGGAATAACTTGGGTAAAGTGGTTCCTATATCATTCACAATACTGGGAATAACTTGGGAAATGTGTCCATATTATTCACAATTCTGGGAATAACTTGGATAAATGTTCCCATACTAATCACAATTCTGGGAATAACTTGGGTGAAGGTTTCTATATCATTCACAATGTTGGGAATAACTTGGGAAATGTTTCCATATTATTCACAATTCTGGGAATAACTTGTATAAATGTTCCCATACTAATCACAATTCTGGGAATAACTTGGGTGAAGGTTTCTATATCCTTCACAATACTGGGAATAACTTGGGAAATGTGTCCATATTATTCACAATTCTGGGAATAACTTGGATAAATGTTCCCATACTAATCACAATTCTGGGAATAACTTGGGTGAAGGTTTCTATTTCATTCACAATGTTGGGAATAACTTGGGAAATGTGTCCATATTATTCACAAGTCTGGGAATAACTTGGATAAATGTTCCCATACTAATCACAATTCTGGGAATAACTTGGGTGAAGGTTTCTATTTCATTCACAATGTTGGGAATAACTTGGGAAATGTGTCCATATTATTCACAAGTCTGGGAATAACTTGGATAAATGTTCCCATACTAATCACAATTCTGGGAATAACTTGGATAACGGTTTCTATATCATTCCCAATGCTGGGAATAACTTGGGAAATTTGTCCATATTATTCACAGTTGTGGGAATAACTTAGATAAATGTTCCCATATTAATCAAAATTCTGGGAATTACTTGGGGAAATGTTCCCCCATAATTCACAATATTAGGAATAAATTGGGAACTTTTCCCATATTGTTCCCAGCTTTGGGTATAACTTGGGAAAACGTTCACAGCATATTCCCAATATTGGGATGTAAAAGAAAAGTAGACGTTCTTTCCCAATAAAAACCCAAAATTTCCCCCAAAAGTAATTTCTTGTCCCAATTTTTTCCCATGAGTGGGAAAATTTCCCATTTAATTCCCAAATGGGAATCTCGAAAAGTTTCCTGTGAGATGAAACGTTTGAATAAAACCGCGCAAAACCTGTAAGAGCTGGACTGGTTACCGCTGACTGCTGACCAAAACGAAAAGGACTCACTAGTTCCCAGTCTGGTCTATCACGTGTTATCCAAGATGGCGGAGGATGACAATCTTTTTACGGATTCATTTTAAATGAGGAAGATTCGAAAGATACTGGAGTTCATTGAAAGGATTAAGTGCTGACTTGGAGTGTGTAACTTTCAAGAGTAATGCATCATGTTCCTTTTGGAATAAGGCCGATTATGAGACTCAGAGAGCAGCAAACAAGGTAATCCGTTGATTGGATGGTATTTCTCACAAACTATTGAATACATCGGAATAAAAGCTTTCTTTTTCATTTCTCTGTGTACAGAATGATTTTATGTTCACAGTTTAGCCGTTAAAGGACATTGCCTAAGCTAAGCACATGCATTACGAACTTGACATGCTTTGAATAAGACCAAACCTTGTATTGAATTCGAAGGTTGAAGTTGAGGTCATTTTTTCAAGGCACTAGATGAAATCAAATCCTAAAAGGGCACTTAAACTTTGCTTGTTGTCTCACTGGCACATTCAGTGCTATTGCACAAAATTCTCAAGAATTTCAACTCACTCAAGTGACCCTCAAGTTGAATCATTGAATGGAATTCCTAAAGATTCCCATAAATCCCTAGTCCACAGTGCCCTTTTACCTAAATAGCCTTTATATAGCTCAACATAGTTATATGATAAACTTTACATAGCATTTACATATGTCTGGTTCTACAAGGGGGTACAAGATATTTGTCCACTAAAACTTGAAATTACTCGATTTGTGAATGGATCCTGTTTTAAGGCTTTAGATTGATTTAAGTTAAATCAAAGATTCTGATTGGTCATAATCCCCGAAACAAAAAGTAAACAACATGACGCAAACAACTTATTTAAAACTATTTTTGAATTCCCATCTCTTATCTCATGGTCAAATTTCTGCATCATTGTACACCATGTATGAGCCCATCAAAGCAATAGGCAGAATATTACCGGTAATTCCTTTGAATGGTTCTTAAGCTATCTTAATTCAATTCCTAAATTCAAAGTTAGTGCTTTTTGCCGCACTGGCCAATCAGAGCATTTAGATTTAATCTGAATAGGGAAATCAGCGCGAGAAAAATAACTCCAGCTATTGCTGTGTCCTATTGTTATTTTGCATACTAAGTCTTTTCACACGTACTGACCATTACTTAACCCTCTCACCACCAAGTATTTCAGACGGAAAGTACCCTGGACACTGGCACCTTTTGCGATTATTCCCTAAAATGCGCAAGTTCGAAAAAAGTGCATTTTTCACATAGAAGAATGCATTTTTGTATAAAGCACACCCTATATCAATTTATTCATGAGAAATTTTTCTTTCATTTAAGGTAAGTTATATGTTTACATATTCAACACTGACTGAAATAACACATTCTTAATTTGGTCAATATGAAAAACTACAGACTAAATGATGTTGCTCCTCTAGGTTGGAGACAGAGATGCACTTAATTGGTGGTATTTCTGTCTTTGAACTGACACAGAACATGTCTCTTTCAAATACAAGTGTCCCAGCCAAAAGCCATCAAATTGAAGTCAATAAAATTTGAACAGTTTTCAACCGGTACATGTACCTGGGTTGCATTATAATTATGCCTTATCTGACTTATGATACGAAATGTCTTTTATGATAAATCCTTGCTCTATTTTATCCACAGCAAAAGAAATGTAATAAAAACAAGTTTTACCACTGCATTGTTCAGTTTTGGTCTATATTCAATATTAGTTCTGTAAGTCTAAAGCCAGTATTGCAACCTTGAATGATAATCATAAAAACACTTAGAGCCCTCCTTTCCAATGCAAAGATAAACATTACACTTCATGCACTTGAAAGTGCTCTTCTTGTCTTTGAATGGACAGTCCTTCTTTCTAACTCCTCTGTTCATCCTCATAAATTCTTGCTGCTTTGTCAAGCAAACAGCAAACCGGCGCACATCCCTTGGCGCAACAAGCAGATCATTCGAGATGTGGTCATTGCAAGAAGTGCCTTGATCTCTCCCGATGTTGTTCGTTTCCAGTCAACGGCCCGTTTAGCAACAGCGTTCTTTTTCGTAAATTCAGTGATCTGTTGGATTAACCTGTTGTCCCAAAAAAGCTGAAAATGTCCCAGTGCTGATTCCTGACGCGGAGCATTCTCTTTTGGGCCGCATAGTAACGAATAGTCCTCAATGTTCGCCTCAAATTCGGTGCGTGTCCAGTTCATATTTTCCGGTAATCGGATTGGAAAACCTTCGAACTCTCCGTCTTCATCTTCATCTTCAGCGTCAAAAATTGCTTGCAGAACATCGTCTTCCCCATCAGGAAATTCATCTTCACTCGATTGATCGTCCTCACTCGAAGACATCCAAAAATGGCGATGCGTAACGTTCGAAAAATTCACGGTAACTCAAAAATTTCAGGTGAAACCACCATGTTTTTACTTGCGAGGAGTTTGGGAAATTTATCTGGGAACCCAATTGTAATAGGAAGACCCCCCTCCAACGAAATCTGCCTCGGTATGATGCCCCGTTGTCGGCCATGATTTTTTCGCCGGATTTCCGGCGCGTAGTGTTTCAGACACTTTTTCCTTGAGCCGGAAAACCGGCGCGTGGTGGTGAAAGGGTTAAAGTTCTAACATGGGATTTACATGGAAAAATCAACTTGGACTTTCATCATGAACTGATCGAAGTTTGGGGTGGATAATTACTTTAATTTACTTTGGGGGAAAAAAGGAATATGACAATGAAAATTAAGGTGGCTCTCTAGATTATTCTTTGGTTCAACTAGTGTAAAATGTAGAAAAGGTTACAAAAAAGGAGTATGCTACATTACAAGTTATCACATGTTGTTGTTGTGACAACAATATACATGTAATTAGTAAGAAAATAACATGTCACTGTTAAGACCTGTTAAACTTGTTAGGTGATTGTTGTTTCTTCACAAGGAAAAATTCACTATAACGTGCAGGGGTCTCAATGAAAAATGAAGTACACAGCAGATTTGAATAGAGTAACCAACTGTATCAACAAGGGGCCATAATGGCTCCTTATTCTAGGGGGGTCTGGAGGCACTGTGCTGCAGAGTGCTTTGAAATTTGGAAGCCTGATAATTCATTTTCCAACATTCTTTACTAAGAATAGATGGTAAATGTTAAAAAATAATAAATTAATAGTTTAAAATTATGGTAAAAAGTATGTTCAAGTCCATCAAATTTCATTTTAAGTGAGGGTTTGACAGAATGTTTTTTCATGCCTCTTTCCCTAATGGCATCAATTTAGTGGGGGGGGGGGGGGGGGGGACTTGACTGAGCGAACTGCCTTGCACGTTTGTTGGCTGTCAATGCATATTGAAACCCCTGAATGTAACACCAAGAAAATTAAAGCTAAATAGTAAGTAATATTACAATAATTATGACCCATACAAAGCTAAGAGTTTGTTGATTAAAATGCTAGATGATTAATCATTTATCAGCAATAGTGTGATTGATGACCGTCCCTGTGCTACAGATAAACTTTCACCATAATCTACTGCTACTTTTATTACTAATATTGATATATATTATTACTATAATTTCAACTCCTTAGTTTACATGGCATTTATATATGGAAAGTCTCGAATAGTGTCAATAATTATAAGAGATTCACATAACATGTTCTAGACCTATAGAGATCCCATACACATTTCATATGGGAAACCTATGGGGCTCAAGCCAAACTTTTGTCAGCTAATATGGGTAATCTATGGAGCACTTACATGTTGATACTCCATATCAAACCCATAGGTGAGATTTTGTTGTCAACATACCATAGGTGTGGAAAAGCTATGGGTATTGTTTTCCCGTAGCTTTTCCATATGACAGATGGCCTCGACTTTTTTTCACATGCATTTTCCATAGCTTGAAATTTGGCAAAATTATTGCCCATATCAATTTCATATCATCACCCAACCTTCCCATACCATTTCCACATATGGGCCAGATATGGCCCAACCTTTTCCATACAATTCCCATACTTTTTCTTTGGTAAGGGGTATTTACAAAGAATAAGAATCTCTGTATTTACAAGCAAGAACTTACAAACAATAAGAACAAATGCTATTTACAAACTAGATAAACCCTATTCAACAACATAACTTTGCCTTTTCAATTCAGCGAAAGGGATGAAAAATCAATTAGCAAAGATTAATCGAAAAGCAGTCGCTGTATTTAGAAATAATGGTCTATGAGCTTTTCAAGTAATCTTTGACAGTGATCACATCCTTCAGGAGTTTCACTGTTCCCATTTTCATCCACGTTTCCGCATGCAAATATACACTGAATTGCAAAGGCAAACTTGTGTTGTTGAATGGGGTTTAACCCTTTATTAACATATATACAGGCTATACATCTTTCATCGTATTCAGTGCTCGGATGATTGTCGGGACAAAGCTGAAAGACAGAACGCCGACAAATAAGTGAGTGAAAGAGCAATTAAGAATAACAAAAGACATTGATTTCTCTTTGCACTGAATGAAGAAAAGCAATTTTAAATCTTACCGCCGCAATGCGGGTCATAAATTCCGTGTCAGCCGCTTGTGCTTCTGCATGCAACTTACGAAAATCCCTTCCGGCACATGGCACAGTTTCCACTTGACGGTGTTAACGTCCTCATCCATCTGAATAAAAAATTAAGACTCATCTTAGGGACCTCAAAATGCTACACCGATTCCTGTGAAAAAGTATTTCTTACCGCTCCAAACACCTTTTATGAACATAGTTTCTACAGCACTCCGTTTTTATAAGATTGATGTCCTCCGTGAGGCATATGAAGCAAAGTCTCATGATCTGTTTTAGACAAAAAATGGAAAGGTTTACTCAAGTTGATATAAGGCTAGCACACGAATCGGTTAAGAAATGTAGTTCAAACTAAGGGTGAGTAGTTTACAAGCACGCGGTAAGAATTCACACAATAGGTTTCGGCATTCGAAATTCTCTTGGAAAGCGTAGAAACTACTGCAATTTGAAAAGAAAACGAAAGAAAAAAACAAAACAAGAATTTCGTATACTTACAAGATTCACTATAGCTTTCGTGATCTCTACATCTTTTTTGTTGTTTTGATCCATTTTCGTTTCTTCTTGTTTAACAGAGTGATACTTCTCACAGATTTCTCTGATCTGGAGGAAAGGTCGTTTCACCTTTTCGTTCCTTAACCTTACTTTTCATTGGCCGAAATTATCAAAAACCAATCAACCATAATCGCCAATCAAACTCGTGCATTTTTTCTTGCATACAAATTGATCCGATTTTTCACAAAGCTCAGTTGCTTCTCGAGTTTCATCCTACCGTTTTCTCGAGGGGTCGCATCCTGTTAACAAAAGGACTATAAACACCAATCAGCAGTGAGTAATGTTTCTTGCATACAAATTGATCCGATTTCGAGCAAAGGTCGCACACCCTACCTTTCGTTGTTAAAAGAAAACTCTGAACACGCAACAAAAACAAAACAAGTTTGTCAAGTTAAAAAACAATGAAGGTGATAGAACAGATTTTATTGGTGGGTTTCGATCCTAACGTTTTCTGAGAGGTCAACAAGTTGTTCATAAAAGGAGAGAATCATGCTGTCAGTGTGTATTATACAGCGAAATCTCAGACTAGTGAGAAGATGTCAAAGCAAGTACGATTCAACGATAAAGTTTCCCAAGCTGTGTTTAACACGAGCAAAGGGACTAAACGTTGCATTGACAATGTGGAAACATGTCCGTTAGCTGAAGAGGATGAAGTTGTTGCACGCACTTCTCAATTTCAGATACTTCAACGTGAGCAGAAGAAAGCCTTGCGTGAATACCATATGAATAAAAGAAAGATCAGTCGGCTACATACAATGACATTCTAGAAGTATTCTGGGCTACGTACGAGGAGGAGGAGTGGCAAAGGCTGGTTGACATAGTTGATAATCCAATTTCCACAGAACATGTGAATACCTTTGCCGAGCAAGCCATTATCTAATAAAACAGGGAACTTTAATTAAACGTTGAACTAATAATCCCTGATTATTTATTCTTACTGCCTGTAGGGTTAGTGAAAATAAAAGGTTTCGAATTGTCCACGCTTTGATGTTTCCGGTTGCTGATTTAATAATTAAATCATTTTCTATGCCTTCTTCTGAAGCAAAATTCTTTGTCTAACTAGTAAATTCCACAGTACATTTTATGCTTAAAACTGATATCTTATGAATCATGAAGTGATGACTACGATATCAGTTTTTCGAGTGAAATTTACTTTCGAATTCACCACTTTGGCAATGAACTTTTCTTGAACCACACGAGTTTTAAAAGAAAAAAAGAGTAGTATAGGGGGAATGACAAGGTGAATTTTATTCATGTATGCCAATAGATTCAGGCAGAAAATTCTACCCAAACCGGTTGTTGGATTAAGGTTTATAATGAGATGCATACCTCGTAGGTGTACGAGGGTATATTCAAGATGGCGGCAGAGGTTTAAATGAACTGCATGTCATATATTTGGTTTGAATTGTATTATAATTTTTCTTTTCTTTGGAGTGGACTGTAGTGTGTTCTGGTGGTACGGTTCCGCCCAACCAGCCAGGTAGTATCGCACTTATATAGGGAAAGAATAATGGAGTAGCTAAGAACCAATGAGAAGGCACTCACGTCACAGTCAAACAAGTTGAAACAAGTTTAAGGATTGGTTAGAAAAACCAGTTTTGAGATGATCTGAGTATTTAAAAGTCTTCAATAGCAAAAACCAGTCAAACCGGTTTGCTTTTCATCCTTATCACACACCCTGAAATGGACACGTGTATAAAGGTAATTCAGAGATGGACAGAATGATCGAACAGCAGATTTTTGCTTTGGAGATGGACGCATTAACAAACCGTTTGCAACGACTGCAGTTGGAGAACAAAATCGTAACCTTACTTAATGAACTTTGGGATAAGATGAATAAAGGAGGCTGTCACAAAGTTGAAATAACAAGTGATGAAGATGGAATGGAAGTCATAATTGGAGAGCTAATGGTTCCAACATTTTATTTTACGAACGAGAAGAAATTTTCCCGTCAACTTTGTTGTATTTTGAAGTCAGCACTACAAAATGAACACTGGCTACGGGCAAAGATTCATCAACTATTTGTTACCGAGTGGAAGAGTGACTATTTCTCACATACAAAAATTTGGTTTTATCAACGGAGTTGATAATGTAAATTGGCCACCGTACAGAGATTCTAAAAGCTGACGTTTCGAGCGTTAGCCCTTCGTCAGAGCGAATCGTAGGGCTAACGCTCGAAACGTCAGCTTTTAGAATCTCTGTACGGTGGCCAATTTACATTATCAACTCCGTTGATAAAACCAAATTTTTGTATAGTACTTCCCCACCGACGCAGCACCACAGTTTCTTTAGAAACTACCCCTTCATTCATTTATTTCTCACATACAAGATGGAACAGAAATGACACGTTCACTTTCAACCAGTAAAAGAAAAAAAAAACTCATTATAGTTTTATCTTCGTATTTACATGCAAATTTAAGTATTTACAAACAATGCGAACTAAAAATTAAAGTATTCACAAACAAACAAAACCTTTGTATTTACAAGCAACCACTGAAAAGTTATAGTATTTACAAAGAATAAGAATCTCTGTATTTACAAGCAAGAACTTACAAACAATAAGAACAAATGCTATTTACAAACTAGATAAACCCTATTCAACAACATAACTTTGCCTTTTCAATTCAGCGAAAGGGATGAAAAATCAATTAGCAAATATTAATCGAAAAGCAGTCGCTGTATTTAGAAATAATGGTTCTCTGAGCTTTTCAAGTAATCTTTGACAGTGATCACATCCTTCAAGAGTTTCACTGTTCCCATTTTCATCCACGTTTCCGCATGCAAATATACACTGAATTGCAAAGGCAAACTCGTGTTGTTGAATGGGGTTTAACCCTTTATTAACATATATACAGGCTATACATCTTTCATCGTATTCAGTGCTCGGATGATTGTCGGGACAAAGCTGAAAGACAGAACGCCGACAAATAAGTGAGTGAAAGAGCAATTAAGAATAACAAAAGACATTGATTTCTCTTTGCACTGAATGAAGAAAAGCAATTTTAAATCTTACCGCCGCAATGCGGGTCATAAATTCCGTGTCAGCCGCTTGTGCTTCTGCATGCAACTTACGAAAATCCCTTCCGGCACATGGCACAGTTTCCACTTGACGGTGTTAACGTCCTCATCCATCTGAATAAAAAATTAAGACTCATCTTAGGGACCTCAAAATGCTACACCGATTCCTGTGAAAAAGTATTTCTTACCGCTCCAAACACCTTTTATGAACATAGTTTCTACAGCACTCCGTTTTTATAAGATTGATGTCCTCCGTGAGGCATATGAAGCAAAGTCTCATGATCTGTTTTAGACAAAAAATGGAAAGGTTTACTCAAGTTGATATAAGGCTAGCACACGAATCGGTTAAGAAATGTAGTTCAAACTAAGGGTGAGTAGTTTACAAGCACGCGGTAAGAATTCACACAATAGGTTTCGGCATTCGAAATTATCTTGGAAAGCGTAGAAACTACTGCAATTTGAAAAGAAAACGAAAGAAAAAAACAAAACAAGAATTTCGTATACTTACAAGATTCACTATAGCTTTCGTGATCTCTACATCTTTTTTGTTGTTTTGATCCGTTTTCGTTTCTTCTTGTTTAACAGAGTGATACTTCTCACAGATTTCTCTGATCTGGAGGAAAGGTCGTTTCACCTTTTCGTTTCTTAACCTTACTTTTCATTGGCCGAAATTATCAAAAACCAATCAACCATAATCGCCAATCAAACTCGTGCATTTTTTCTTGCATACAAATTGATCCGATTTTTCACAAAGCTCAGTTGCTTCTCGAGTTTCATCCTACCGTTTTCTCGAGGGGTCGCATCCTGTTAACAAAAGGACTATAAACACCAATCAGCAGTGAGTAATGTTTCTTGCATACAAATTGATCCGATTTCGAGCAAAGGTCGCACACCCTACCTTTCGTTGTTAAAAGAAAACTCTGAACACGCAACAAAAACAAAACAAGTTTGTCAAGTTAAAAAACAATGAAGGTGATAGAACAGATTTTATTGGTGGGTTTCGATCCTAACGTTTTCTGAGAGGTCAACAAGTTGTTCATAAAAGGAGAGAATCATGCTGTCAGTGTGTATTATACAGCGAAATCTCAGACTAGTGAGAAGATGTCAAAGCAAGTACGATTCAACGATAAAGTTTCCCAAGCTGTGTTTAACACGAGCAAAGGGACTAAACGTTGCATTGACAATGTGGAAACATGTCCGTTAGCTGAAGAGGATGAAGTTGTTGCACGCACTTCTCAATTTCAGATACTTCAACGTGAGCAGAAGAAAGCCTTGCGTGAATACCATATGAATAAAAGAAAGATCAGTCGGCTACATACAATGACATTCTAGAAGTATTCTGGGCTACGTACGAGGAGGAGTGGCAAAGGCTGGTTGACATAGTTGATAATCCAATTTCCACAGAACATGTGAATACCTTTGCCGAGCAAGCCATTATCTAATAAAACAGGGAACTTTAATTAAACGTTGAACTAATAATCCCTGATTATTTATTCTTACTGCCTGTAGGGTTAGTGAAAATAAAAGGTTTCGAATTGTCCACGCTTTGATGTTTCCGGTTGCTGATTTAATAATTAAATCATTTTCTATGCCTTCTTCTGAAGCAAAATTCTTTGTCTAACTAGTAAATTCCACAGTACATTTTATGCTTAAAACTGATATCTTATGAATCATGAAGTGATGACTACGATATCAGTTTTTCGAGTGAAATTTACTTTCGAATTCACCACTTTGGCAATGAACTTTTCTTGAACCACACGAGTTTTAAAAGAAAAAAAGAGTAGTATAGGGGGAATGACAAGGTGAATTTTATTCATGTATGCAAATAGATTCAGGCAGAAAATTCTACCCAAACCGGTTGTTGGATTAAGGTTTATAATGAGATGCATACCTCGTAGGTGTACGAGGGTATATTCAAGATGGCGGCAGAGGTTTAAATGAACTGCATGTCATATATTTGGTTTGAATTGTATTATAATTTTTCTTTTCTTTGGAGTGGACTGTAGTGTGTTCTGGTGGTACGGTTCCGCCCAACCAGCCAGGTAGTATCGCACTTATATAGGGAAAGAATAATGGAGTAGCTAAGAACCAATGAGAAGGCACTCACGTCACAGTCAAACAAGTTGAAACAAGTTTAAGGATTGGTTAGAAAAACCAGTTTTGAGATGATCTGAGTATTTAAAAGTCTTCAATAGCAAAAACCAGTCAAACCGGTTTGCTTTTCATCCTTATCGCACACCCTGAAATGGACACGTGTATAAAGGTAATTCAGAGATGGACAGAATGATCGAACAGCAGATTTTTGCTTTGGAGATGGACGCATTAGCAAACCGTTTGCAACGACTGCAGTTGGACAACAAAATCGTAACCTTACTTAATGAACTTTGGGATAAGATGAATAAAGGAGGCTGTCACAAAGTTGAAATAACAAGTGATGAAGATGGAATGGAAGTCATAATTGGAGAGCTAATGGTTCCAACATTTTATTTTACGAACGAGAAGAAATTTTCCCGTCAACTTTGTTGTATTTTGAAGTCAGCACTACAAAATGAACACTGGCTACGGGCAAAGATTCATCAACTATTTGTTACCGAGTGGAAGAGTGACTATTTCTCACATACAAAAATTTGGTTTTATCAACGGAGTTGATAATGTAAATTGGCCACCGTACAGAGATTCTAAAAGCTGACGTTTCGAGCGTTAGCCCTTCGTCAGAGCGAATCGTAGGGCTAACGCTCGAAACGTCAGCTTTTAGAATCTCTGTACGGTGGCCAATTTACATTATCAACTCCGTTGATAAAACCAAATTTTTGTATAGTACTTCCCCACCGACGCAGCACCACAGTTTCTTTAGAAACTACCCCTTCATTCATTTATTTCTCACATACAAGATGGAACAGAAATGACACGTTCACTTTCAACCAGTAAAAGAAAAAAAAAACTCATTATAGTTTTATCTTCGTATTTACATGCAAATTTAAGTATTTACAAACAATGCGAACTAAAAATTAAAGTATTCACAAACAAACAAAACCTTTGTATTTACAAGCAACCACTGAAAAGTTATAGTATTTACAAAGAATAAGAATCTCTGTATTTACAAGCAAGAACTTACAAACAATAAGAACAAATGCTATTTACAAACTAGATAAACCCTATTCAACAACATAACTTTGCCTTTTCAATTCAGCGAAAGGGATGAAAAATCAATTAGCAAATATTAATCGAAAAGCAGTCGCTGTATTTAGAAATAATGGTTCTCTGAGCTTTTCAAGTAATCTTTGACAGTGATCACATCCTTCAAGAGTTTCACTGTTCCCATTTTCATCCACGTTTCCGCATGCAAATATACACTGAATTGCAAAGGCAAACTCGTGTTGTTGAATGGGGTTTAACCCTTTATTAACATATATACAGGCTATACATCTTTCATCGTATTCAGTGCTCGGATGATTGTCGGGACAAAGCTGAAAGACAGAACGCCGACAAATAAGTGAGTGAAAGAGCAATTAAGAATAACAAAAGACATTGATTTCTCTTTGCACTGAATGAAGAAAAGCAATTTTAAATCTTACCGCCGCAATGCGGGTCATAAATTCCGTGTCAGCCGCTTGTGCTTCTGCATGCAACTTACGAAAATCCCTTCCGGCACATGGCACAGTTTCCACTTGACGGTGTTAACGTCCTCATCCATCTGAATAAAAAATTAAGACTCATCTTAGGGACCTCAAAATGCTACACCGATTCCTGTGAAAAAGTATTTCTTACCGCTCCAAACACCTTTTATGAACATAGTTTCTACAGCACTCCGTTTTTATAAGATTGATGTCCTCCGTGAGGCATATGAAGCAAAGTCTCATGATCTGTTTTAGACAAAAAATGGAAAGGTTTACTCAAGTTGATATAAGGCTAGCACACGAATCGGTTAAGAATGTAGTTCAAACTAAAGGTGAGTAGTTTACAAGCACGCGGTAAGAATTCACACAATAGGTTTCGGCATTCGAAATTCTCTTGGAAAGCGTAGAAACTACTGCAATTTGAAAAGAAAACGAAAGAAAAAAACAAAACAAGAATTTCGTATACTTACAAGATTCACTATAGCTTTCGTGATCTCTACATCTTTTTTGTTGTTTTGATCCATTTTCGTTTCTTCTTGTTTAACAGAGTGATACTTCTCACAGATTTCTCTGATCTGGAGGAAAGGTCGTTTCACCTTTTCGTTCCTTAACCTTACTTTTCATTGGCCGAAATTATCAAAAACCAATCAACCATAATCGCCAATCAAACTCGTGCATTTTTTCTTGCATACAAATTGATCCGATTTTTCACAAAGCTCAGTTGCTTCTCGAGTTTCATCCTACCGTTTTCTCGAGGGGTCGCATCCTGTTAACAAAAGGACTATAAACACCAATCAGCAGTGAGTAATGTTTCTTGCATACAAATTGATCCGATTTCGAGCAAAGGTCGCACACCCTACCTTTCGTTGTTAAAAGAAAACTCTGAACACGCAACAAAAACAAAACAAGTTTGTCAAGTTAAAAAACAATGAAGGTGATAGAACAGATTTTATTGGTGGGTTTCGATCCTAACGTTTTCTGAGAGGTCAACAAGTTGTTCATAAAAGGAGAGAATCATGCTGTCAGTGTGTATTATACAGCGAAATCTCAGACTAGTGAGAAGATGTCAAAGCAAGTACGATTCAACGATAAAGTTTCCCAAGCTGTGTTTAACACGAGCAAAGGGACTAAACGTTGCATTGACAATGTGGAAACATGTCCGTTAGCTGAAGAGGATGAAGTTGTTGCACGCACTTCTCAATTTCAGATACTTCAACGTGAGCAGAAGAAAGCCTTGCGTGAATACCATATGAATAAAAGAAAGATCAGTCGGCTACATACAATGACATTCTAGAAGTATTCTGGGCTACGTACGAGGAGGAGTGGCAAAGGCTGGTTGACATAGTTGATAATCCAATTTCCACAGAACATGTGAATACCTTTGCCGAGCAAGCCATTATCTAATAGAACAGGGAACTTTAATTAAACGTTGAACTAATAATCCCTGATTATTTATTCTTACTGCCTGTAGGGTTAGTGAAAATAAAAGGTTTCGAATTGTCCACGCTTTGATGTTTCCGGTTGCTGATTTAATAATTAAATCATTTTCTATGCCTTCTTCTGAAGCAAAATTCTTTGTCTAACTAGTAAATTCCACAGTACATTTTATGCTTAAAACTGATATCTTATGAATCATGAAGTGATGACTACGATATCAGTTTTTCGAGTGAAATTTACTTTCGAATTCACCACTTTGGCAATGAACTTTTCTTGAACCACACGAGTTTTAAAAGAAAAAAAGAGTAGTATAGGGGGAATGACAAGGTGAATTTTATTCATGTATGCCAATAGATTCAGGCAGAAAATTCTACCCAAACCGGTTGTTGGATTAAGGTTTATAATGAGATGCATACCTCGTAGGTGTACGAGGGTATATTCAAGATGGCGGCAGAGGTTTAAATGAACTGCATGTCATATATTTGGTTTGAATTGTATTATAATTTTTCTTTTCTTTGGAGTGGACTGTAGTGTGTTCTGGTGGTACGGTTCCGCCCAACCAGCCAGGTAGTATCGCACTTATATAGGGAAAGAATAATGGAGTAGCTAAGAACCAATGAGAAGGCACTCACGTCACAGTCAAACAAGTTGAAACAAGTTTAAGGATTGGTTAGAAAAACCAGTTTTGAGATGATCTGAGTATTTAAAAGTCTTCAATAGCAAAAACCAGTCAAACCGGTTTGCTTTTCATCCTTATCGCACACCCTGAAATGGACACGTGTATAAAGGTAATTCAGAGATGGACAGAATGATCGAACAGCAGATTTTTGCTTTGGAGATGGACGCATTAACAAACCGTTTGCAACGACTGCAGTTGGAGAACAAAATCGTAACCTTACTTAATGAACTTTGGGATAAGATGAATAAAGGAGGCTGTCACAAAGTTGAAATAACAAGTGATGAAGATGGAATGGAAGTCATAATTGGAGAGCTAATGGTTCCAACATTTTATTTTACGAACGAGAAGAAATTTTCCCGTCAACTTTGTTGTATTTTGAAGTCAGCACTACAAAATGAACACTGGCTATGGGCAAAGATTCATCAACTATTTGTTACCGAGTGGAAGAGTGACTATTTCTCACATACAAAAATTTGGTTTTATCAACGGAGTTGATAATGTAAATTGGCCACCGTACAGAGATTCTAAAAGCTGACGTTTCGAGCGTTAGCCCTTCGTCAGAGCGAATCGTAGGGCTAACGCTCGAAACGTCAGCTTTTAGAATCTCTGTACGGTGGCCAATTTGCATTATCAACTCCGTTGATAAAACCAAATTTTTGTATAGTACTTCCCCACCGACGCAGCACCACAGTTTCTTTAGAAACTACCCCTTCATTCATTTATTTCTCACATACAAGATGGAACAGAAATGACACGTTCACTTTCAACCAGTAAAAGAAAAAAAAAAGTCATTATAGTTTTATCTTCGTATTTACATGCAAATTTAAGTATTTACAAACAATGCGAACTAAAAATTAAAGTATTCACAAACAAACAAAACCTTTGTATTTACAAGCAACCACTGAAAAGTTACAGTATTTACAAAGAATAAGAATCTCTGTATTTACAAGCAAGAACTTACAAACAATAAGAACAAATGCTATTTACAAACTAGATAAACCCTATTCAACAACATAACTTTGCCTTTTCAATTCAGCGAAAGGGATGAAAAATCAATTAGCAAATATTAATCGAAAAGCAGTCACTGTATTTAGAAATAATGGTCTGTGAGCTTTTCAAGTAATCTTTGACAGTGATCACATCCTTCAGGAGTTTCACTGTTCCCATTTTCATCCACGTTTCCGCATGCAAATATACACTGAATTGCAAAGGCAAACTCGTGTTGTTGAATGGGGTTTAACCCTTTATTAACATATATACAGGCTATACATGTACATCTTTCATCGTATTCAGTGCTCGGATGATTGCATGTCGGGACAAAGCTGAAAGACAGAACGCCGACAAATAAGTTACTGAAAGAGCGATTAAGAATAACAAAAGACAGTGATTTCTCTTTGCACTGAATGAAGAAAAGCAATTTTAAATCTTACCGCCGCAATGCGGGTCCTAAATTCCGTGTCAGCCGCTTGTGCTTCTGCATGCAACTTACGAAAATCCCTTCCGGCACATGGCACAGTTTCCACTTGACGGTGTTAACGTCCTCATCCATCTGAATAAAAAATTAAGACTCATCTTAGGGACCTCAAAATGCTACACCGATTCCTGTGAAAAAGTATTTCTTACCGCTGTAAACAGCTTTTATGAACATAGTTTCTACAGCACTCTGTTTTTATAAGATTGATGTCCTCCGTGAGGCATATGAAGCAAAGTCTCATGATCTGTTTTAGACAAAAAATGGAAAGGTTTACTCAAGTTGATATAAGGCTAGCACACGAATGGGTTAAGAATGTAGTTCAAACTAAGGCCCAGTTCAGACGTCGTGCTTCTGCCGTGCCGAACTTAATTGCAATTAGGTTCGACTGTAGCACGGCAGAAACACGACTTTGATTCAGACGTCGTGCCATAGTCGTACCAAATTCAGGAGTTACTAAAGCCACGCAACAATTAGTCAGCGGTGACGAAACAAAAACAATGGCGCCGCAGCGAAGACTCCTGCTGATAAAATTATTGCAAGACTCGAGAAGAAGACGGAGAGAAAGCCTGCAGAAAATACTTCACATTTTGCAAGCAAGGCGAATGCTGTTATTGCGAATTTGCTTCCTAACTACACTCCTGCTTTGTTCCGAAAACTCCATTGCTGTTCGATCCGGTCGACGACTACCACGACACAATTACGGATGGTTTGAACATTTGTGGAATACGTACAGTGATGCCAGGTTCAAGAAGACATTCCGTGTGTCCAAGGCAACCTTCAGGTTTATTCTTGGCCGCATTGAACACGACTTGCAACGCGACACTGTCGCAGAAGATCCGATTCCACCAGCATTTAGGCTGGCAGTGTGCCTTTCCGTTTAGCCAGAGGAGATTACTTCTACACAATAGCTGAAATGACCAGCCTTGGAGTCTCAACAGTTTGCGGGATAGTTAGTAACGTTACAAAGGCAATTATCAACAATCTGTGGAATGAACAAGTTTCCCAACACTTTCCGAGGAACGAACTGGAATTCCGGGACAAAATTTTGGATATGGAGGAAGTGTGGCAATTCCCATGCAGCTGGGCTGCCATCGATGGATGTCATATCACATTAAAATGCCCTGCAGGTGGATTACAGGCAAACAAAGAATACCACAAATATAAGAACTTTTACTCAATCATCCTAATTGCCTTGGTAGATGCAAAGCGTAGATTTATTTGGGCGAGTTGTGGATTCCCGGGAAATTCACATGATTCAATCATTTTGCAATCAACCAACCTTTGGAGTAAAATAACAGCTGGGCAAGTAATACCTGATATAGGTAAAGACATTTAAGGTGTTAGTGTCCCTCCTCTAATTTTGGGTGATTCTGCTTCCCCTTTTCAAAGCTGGCTCATGAAACCTAATACAAGTGCTGTGTTGACCCCCCCCCCCCCCACAACAATATTTTAATTATAGACTCAGCAGAGCAAGAATGATCATTGAGGATGCCTATGGTGGGCTCAAAGGTAGGTGGCGAGTGCTTCTTGGGAAGTGTGAGAGCACCCAAGAAGAAGTTCGAGACAATACACTTGCATGTATTGTGTTACATAACATCTGTATTGAACGGGGGGATACTTTGAGCAGACAACTGGATGCCACTATTGACCCGGCAACAAACCAGAGAAGGCCCAGGGATGTTATAAGGCGTCTCTTGAACATGACCAACTGACGGCCAATAAGGGATAACTGTCGACAGGCAAGCAGGATAAGAACTGTGCTCACACAGAAGTTGTGGAGAGAAAAACAAGGACAAGGTGTATTCTAAAGACTTGATTTATATTAAACCCTTGCACTCCAGTGACTGATATGTACTTTCCCTTACAAGATCAGTATGTTTTCTAGCAGAGAGGTGATGAGAATAGAGAAGTCTATACCCATCCCCATCCCCATCCCCTGGGAGATACTGCCTCAATTGCCAAATTCTCAAAACTGACATTAAAAGAAATGTATAGCACCCAGTAAAGAGAATTAACATTATTTTACATCTTGGGAGTGAAAGGGTTAAGTTGAAATTTCAAGTGTACCACAGAAGCCAAAAGGGCTCCTTTGTAAAGGGACGTTTTCTTCAAAAGGGTTCCTTTGATATGATAAAATTCAACTTGGAAGCGAGGCCTATGCGCCTAGAAGACATAAACAAAATGAATGAATGAATGAACATTCTGGTTCAATTTCTTTTGTTTGTGTCCTCTAGGCATCACTACAAAGTTGAATTTGAATATGACTGATAAAGAACCTGGTGTTGTTTTTGTCACAGAAAAAGTGTAGTTCCCATCACCTTTTAGGTGGAACATTAAGCAGAGACTTTTGTTCTACCGTATGTTCTTATTGAAATTACATGAAAAAAAAAATGAAATAAGTTTGTACTATCTCTGTAGCAAGATGTTTCTATTTTTCAAAAAACACGATAACTTGAAAATTATAATTATGGTATTTAAATCCTCCATGATGATTATGTTGTCAGCTTGGTATATGAACATGATTTCTCTAATACAAGCAATAAATTGTTTGGTTACTGGTAACATAACATCACTGTTAATGGATATCTTAACTCAACTTCCCTGTGAAATCACGTGCTATCCTGGCACGATGGGGGAGGATTGCTCAATTTTCAAACCTATGTAACATATAGATCCTTCGCAGGTTGTATCCATATCTGTAAAATGCACATATTAAATAATTGCAAATATAAAAAGAGGAAGAGTAGCTCAAGAGCAAAGTGGCCAAAATCACAATGAAAATTTCAAGTTGCCCATAATTCACTCTGTTTGCCCCCAAATTTGCATAAACTATTTTTGCCAAATGCTCTTGGGAGGTCTGCATATTCCCAAGACCATTTCACAAAAATGGTTTAGGCAAAATTTGGGGGCAATCAGAGTAAATTATGGGCATTTGGAAAATAGACAATAGATCTGCATTCAGAACTACAGGATCCCTTCATAAATAATCAATGATTATTTTTATCCATTCAAGCTGATGAATTTTTGCTACACTAAAGTAGAATAATGAACTTTAAAAACACAAAAAAATAATCATGGAAATTTCCCAATTATTACTTCTGGAATAGCTTCCCATGTTTCTGAACCCCTGAAGATTTAAACAACAAATTTAAATTTAGAAATATTTCCTACTCACAACACAACAAATATTGTGGAAAAAAGATCCAGTCATTAATTGAAAGTCAGAGGTTGAAGCAAGTTTGGGAATTATTGTTTGCAACACTTGATGCAGTTCCACCTTGCACATGATGCATACCTCCACTTTCCATATATCCATAAGCATGCTGGAGTGGGACAGACATGTAACCATACGGCTGGTAGCTTCCTTGAGTAGAACACTGAACAGATTGGGCTGGTGGCTGTGATGACATAATCATTTGCATGAGTTGAAGCTCGTGTCTTCTAGCCTTCTCGTTCTCTTCGCGATAAAACTCAAGGAGATCTTTGGTTGGGTCTCTTTCTAACAACTTCTCCATGCATTCAACAGCACTTGAGGCAACTTCTTTCCTTTTTTTCCCTCGGTTTTTGACTGGTACAAAAAGCTTCCTACCATCTGACGATCCGTTACCTGTACTCTCATAGCTGTCCTGTACACTTGCAGGACTTGCCCTTGATTCTTCATTTACATTTTCACTGCTCCCATCAGTTGGTTCAACTGCTCTTTCAGGCTGACAGGAATCTCGACTTTTCACGACAGCAAACAGCACGGGGAACCATGGCCCATAATTCTTTTCTTTTTGGAAGCGATTAACACCTGTCGCGGTTTTGACGGTGAAAGCCACTTTTTTGCATTCGCTTATCAGCTTTTTAAACTTGTTTCTCACTTGCTCCACAGTGAACCGAACCTCATGACCACGTGCTTCGAACCGTTCCTGCATATCTTTGAGCAACTTGCTATATACCTCATTGTTTCTTGAGTTTTTTGAATTCGTGAAGATATTTCTTTTTTTGTAATAATCGCTATTACAAACAATATCCACCATATCTGTAGTGTCGTCTTCCTTCCAACTCGTCGATTTTCTTCCAACTTTCTTCTTCTTTGCCCGATTGCTCCCGGAATTCGTAGACTTGCTGATTTCAGATTCAGCGTCGCTAGCTGCTTCTTCGCCATTTTCCCTTCCATATTCATAGCCAGCTAATGGAATGTTTTCATCAAAGGGTTCGTCTTCGTTCCATGATTCATCACCACCTTGCTCTTCGGCGGATGAAATTTCGTTCACATGAACACTTCTTCGCCAAACCGCCATGTTGTTACTTTAACACTCAATGCGCATACTCCGTAAAGGAGAATTCTCCTCGTGGTCTCCTCGTAACTCCTCGCGCGAACAAAACTCTGCCAAAATACATTAATATAACTTATGAATTTTGTTTGGCACGGCAGAGGCACGACGTCTGAATCGCTGCCGTGCCAGAGTCGTGTAGCACGACAGAGCATGTCGAACTTAATTGCTTTGCCGAACTTAATTCAAAAGTTTGATTCAGACGCCGTGCTTCTGCCGTGCTTTTGTCGAACTTAATTCCTGAATTTAGTTCGGTACGGCAGAAGCACGACGTCTGAACTGGGCCTAAAGGTGAGTAGTTTACAAGCACGCAGTAAGAATTCACACAATAGGTTCCGGCATTCGAAATTCTCTTGGAAAGCGTAGAAACTACTGCAATTTGAAAAGAAAACGAAAGAAAAAAACAAAACAAGAATTTCGTATACTTACAAGATTCACTATAGCTTTCGTGATCTCTACATCTTTTTTGTTGTTTTGATCCATTTTCGTTTCTTCTTGTTTAAAAGAGTGATACTTCTCACACATTTCTCTGATCTGGAGGAAAGGTCGTTTCACCTTTTTGTTTCTTAACCTTACTTTTCATTGGCCGAAATTATCAAAAACCAATCAACCATAATCGCCAATCAAACTCGTGCATTTTTTCTTGCATACAAATTGATCCGATTTTTCACAAAGCTCAGTTGCTTCTCGAGTTTCATCCTACCGTTTTCTCGAGGGGTCGCATCCTGTTGACGAAAGGACTATAAACACCAATCAGCAGTGAGTAATGTTTCTTGCATACAAATTGATCCGATTTCGAGCAAAGTTCGCACACCCTACCTTTCGTTGTTAAAAGAAAACTCTGAACACGCAACAAAAACAAAACAAGTTTGTCAAGTTAAAAAACAATGAAGGTGATAGAACAGATTTTATTGGTGGGTTTCGATCCTAACGTTTTCTGAGAGGTCAACAAGTTGTTCATAAAAGGAGAGAATCATGCTGTCAGTGTGTATTATACAGCGAAATCTCAGACTAGTGAGAAGATGTCAAAGCAAGTACGATTTAACGATAAAGTTTCCCAAGCTGTGTTTAACACGAGCAAAGGGACTAAACGTTGCATTGACAATGTGGAAACATGTCCGTTAGCTGAAGAGGATGAAGTTGTTGCACGCACTTCTCAATTTCAGATACTTCAACGTGAGCAGAAGAAAGCCTTGCATGAATACCATATGAATAAAAGAAAGATCAGTCGGCTACATACAATGACATTCTAGAAGTATTCTGGGCTACGTACGAGGAGGAGGAGTGGCAAAGGCTGGTTGACATAGTTGATAATCCAATTTCCACAGAACATGTGAATACCTTTGCCGAGCAAGCCATTATCTAATAAAACAGGGAACTTTAATTAAACGTTGCACTAATAATCCCTGATTATTTATTCTTACTGCCTGTAGGGTTAGTGAAAATAAAAGGTTTCGAATTGTCCACGCTTTGATGTTTCCGGTTGCTGATTTAATAATTAAATCATTTTCTATGCCTTCTTCTGTAGCAAAATTCTTTGTCTAACTAGTAAATTCCACAGTACATTTTATGCTAAAATCTGATATCTTATGAATCATGAAGTGATGACTACGATATCGGTTTTTCGAGTGAAATTTACTTTCGAATTCATCACTTTGGCAATGAACTTCTCTTGAACCACACGAGTTTTAAAAGAAAACAAGAGTAGTATAGGGGGAATGGCAAGGTGAATTTTATTCATGTATGCAAATAGATTCAGGCAGAAAATTCTACCCAAACCGGTTGTTGGATTAAGGTTTATAATGAGATGCATACCACGTAGGTGTACGAGGGTATATTCAAGATGGCGGCAGAGGTTTAAATGAACTGCATGTCATATATTTGGTTTGAATTGTATTATAATTTTTCTTTTCTTTGGAGTGGACTGTAGTGTGTTCTGGTGGTACGGTTCCGCCCAACCAGCCAGGTAGTATCGCACTTATATAGGGAAAGAATAATGGAGTAGCTAAGAACCAATGAGAAGGCACTCATGTCACAGTCAAACAAGTTGAAACAAGTTTAAGGGTTGGTTAGAAAAACCAGTTTTGAGATGATCTGAGTATTCAAAAGTCTTCAATACCAAAAACAAGTCAAACCGGTTTGCTTTTCATCTTTATCGCACACCCTGAAATGGACATGTGTATAAAGGTAATTCAGAGATGGACAGAATGATCGAACAGCAGATTTTTGCTTTGGAGATGGACGCATTAACAAACCGTTTGCAACGACTGCAGTTGGACAACAAAATTGTAACCTTACTTAATAAACTTTGGGATAAGATGAATAAAGGAGGCTGTCACAAAGTTGAAATAACAAGTGATGAAGATGGAATGGAAGTCATAATTGGAGAGCTAATGGTTCCAACATTTTATTTTACGAACGAGAAGAAATTTTCCCGTCAACTTTGTTGTATTTTGAAGTCAGCGCTACAAAATGAACACTGGCTACGGGCAAAGATTCATACCGAGTGGAAGAGTGACTATTTCTCACATACAAGATGGAACAGAAATGACACGTTCACTTTCAACCAGTAAAAGAAAAAAAAAAGTCGTTATAGTTTTATCTTCGTATTTACATGCAAATTTAAGTATTTACAAACAATGCGAACTAAAAATTAAAGTATTTACAAACAAACAGAACCTTTGTATTTACAAGCAACCACTGAAAAGTTACAGTATTTACAAAGAATAAGAATCTCTGTATTTACAAGCAAGAACTTACAAACAATAAGAACAAATGCTATTTACAAACTAGATAAACCCTATTCAACAACATAACTTTGCCTTTTCAATTCAGTGAAAGGGATGAAAAATCAATTAGCAAAGATTAATCGAAAAGCAGTCGCTGTATTTAGAAATAATGGTCTATGAGCTTTTCAAGTAATCTTTGACAGTGATCACATCCTTCAGGAGTTTCACTGTTCCCATTTTCATCCACGTTTCCGCATGCAAATATACACTGAATTGCAAAGGCAAACTCGTGTTGTTGAATGGGGTTTAACCCTTTATTAACATATATACAGCCTATACATGTACATCTTTCATCGTATTCAGTGCTCGGATGATTGTCGGGACAAAGCTGAAAGACAGAACGCCGACAAATAAGTTACTGAAAGAGCAATTAAGAATAACAAAAGACAGTGATTTCTTTTTGCACTGAATGAAGAAAAGAAATTTTAAATCTTACCGCCGCAATGCGGGTCATAAATTCCGTGTCAGCCGCTTGTGCTTCTGCATGCAACTTACGAAAATCCCTTCCGGCACATGGCACAGTTTCCACTTGACGGTGTTAACGTCCTCATCCATCTGAATAAAAAATTAAGACTCATCTTAGGGACCTCAAAATGCTACACTGATTCCTGTGAAAAAGTATTTCTTACCGCTCTAAACAGCTTTTATGAACATAGTTTCTACAGCACTCTGTTTTTATAAGATTGATGTCCTCCGTGAGGCATATGAAGCAAAGTCTCATGATCTGTTTTAGACAAAAAATGGAAAGGTTTACTCAAGTTGATATAAGGCTAGCACACAAATGGGTTAAGAATGTAGTTCAAACTAAAGGTGAGTAGTTTACAAGCACGCGGTAAGAATTCACACAATAGGTTCCGGCATTCGAAATTCTCTTGGAAAGCGTAGAAACTACTGCAATTTGAAAAGAAAATGAAAGAAAAAAACAAAACAAGAATTTCGTATACTTACAAGATTCACTATTAAGCTTTCGTGATCTCTACATCTTTTTTGTTGTTTTGATCCATTTTCGTTTCTTCTTGTTTAACAGAGTGATACTTCTCACAGATTTCTCTGATCTGGAGGAAAGGTCGTTTCACCTTTTTCTTCCTTAACCTTACTTTTCATTGGCCGAAATTATCAAAAACCAATCAACCATAATCGCCAATCAAACTCGTGCATTTTTTCTTGCATACAAATTGATCCGATTTTTCACAAAGCTCAGTTGCTTCTCGAGTTTCATCCTACCGTTTTCTCGAGGGGTCGCATCCTGTTGACGAAAGGACTATAAACACCAATCAGCAGTGAGTAATGTTTCTTGCATACAAATTGATCCGATTTCGAGCAAAGGTCGCACACCCTACCTTTCGTTGTTAAAAGAAAACTCTGAACACGCAACAAAAACAAAACAAGTTTGTCAAGTTAAAAAACAATGAAGGTGATAGAACAGATTTTATTGGTGGGTTTCGATCCTAACGTTTTCTGAGAGGTCAACAAGTTGTTCATAAAAGGAGAGAATCATGCTGTCAGTGTGTATTATACAGCGAAATCTCAGACTAGTGAGAAGATGTCAAAGCAAGTACGATTCAACGATAAAGTTTCCCAAGCTGTGTTTAACACGAGCAAAGGGACTAAACGTTGCATTGACAATGTGGAAACATGTCCGTTAGCTGAAGAGGATGAAGTTGTTGCACGCACTTCTGAATTTCAGATACTTCAACGTGAGCAGAAGAAAGCCTTGCAATGACTACCATATGAATAAAAGAAAGATCAGTAGGCTACATACAATTACATTCTAGAAGTATTCTGGGCTACGTACGAGGAGGAGGAGTGGCAAAGGCTGGTTGACATAGTTGATAATCCAATTTCCACAGAACATGTGAATACCTTTGCCGAGCAAGCCATTATCTAATAAAACAGGGAACTTTAATTAAACGTTGAACTAATAATCCCTGATTATTTATTCTTACTGCCTGTAGGGTTAGTGAAAATAAAAGGTTTCGAATTGTCCACGCTTTGATGTTTCCGGTTGCTGATTTAATAATTAAATCATTTTCTATGCCTTCTTCTGTAGCAAAATTCTTTGTCTAACTAGTAAATTCCACAGTACATTTTATGCTAAAAACTGATTTCTTATGAATCATGAAGTGATGAGTACGATATCGGTTTTTCGAGTGAAATTTACTTTCGAATTCACCACTTTGGCAATGAACTTTTCTTGAACCACACGAGTTTTAAAAGAAAACAAGAGTAGTATAGGGGGAATGGCAACGTGAATTTTATTCATGTATGCAAATAGATTCAGGCAGAAAATTCTACCCAAACCGGTTGTTGGATTAAGGTTTATAATGAGATGCATACCACGTAGGTGTACGAGGGTATATTCAAGATGGCGGCAGAGGTTTAAATGAACTGCATGTCATATATTTGGTTTGAATTGTATTATAACTTTTCTTTTCTTTGGAGTGGACTGTAGTGTGTTCTGGTGGTACGGTTCCGCCCAAGCAGCCAGGTAGTATCGCACTTATATAGGGAAAGAATAATGGAGTAGCTAAGAACCAATGAGAAGGCACTCATGTCACAGTCAAACAAGTTGAAACAAGTTTAAGGGTTGGTTAGAAAAACAAGTTTTGAGATGATCTGAGTATTCAAAAGTCTTCAATACCAAAAACCAGTCAAACCAGTTTGCTTTTCATCCTTATCGCACACCCTGAAATGGACACGTGTATAAAGGTAATTCAGAGATGGACAGAATGATCGAACAGCAGATTTTTGCTTTGGAGATGGACGCATTAACAAACCGTTTGCAACGACTGCAGTTGGACAACAAAATCGTAACCTTACTTAATGAACTTTGGGATAAGATGAATAAAGGAGGCTGTCACAAAGTTGAAATAACAAGTGATGAAGATGGAATGGAAGTCATAATTGGAGAGCTAATGGTTCCAACATTTTATTTTACGAACGAGAAGAAATTTTCCCGTCAACTTTGTTGTATTTTGAAGTCAGCGCTACGAAATGATCACTGGCTACGGGCAAAGATTCATCAACTATTTGTTACCGAGTGGAAGAGTGACTATTTCTAACATACAAGATGGAACAGAAACGACACGTTCACTTTCAACCAGTAAAAGGAAAAAAAAAAGTCATTATAGTTTTATCTTCGTATTTACATGCAAATTTAAGTATTTACAAACAATGCGAACTAAAAATTAAAGTATTTACAAACAAACAGAACCTTTGTATTTACAAGCAACCACTGAAAAGTTACAGTATTTACAAAGAATAAGAATCTCTGTATTTACAAGCAAGAACTTACAAACAATAAGAACAAATGCTATTTACAAACTAGATAAACCCTATTCAACAACATAACTTTGCCTTTTCAATTCAGCGAAAGGGATGAAAAATCAATTAGCAAAGATTAATCGAAAAGCAGTCACTGTATTTAGAAATAATGGTCTATGAGCTTTTCAAGTAATCTTTGACAGTGATCACATCCTTCAGGAGTTTCACTGTTCCCATTTTCATCCACGTTTCCGCATGCAAATATACACTGAATTGCAAAGGCAAACTCGTGTTGTTGAATGGGGTTTAACCCTTTATTAACATATATACAGCCTATACATGTACATCTTTCATCGTATTCAGTGCTCGGATGATTGTCGGGACAAAGCTGAAAGACAGAACGCCGACAAATAAGTTACTGAAAGAGCAATTAAGAATAACAAAAGACAGTGATTTCTTTTTGCACTGAATGAAGAAAAGAAATTTTAAATCTTACCGCCGCAATGCGGGTCATAAATTCCGTGTCAGCCGCTTGTGCTTCTGCATGCAACTTACGAAAATCCCTTCCGGCACATGGCACAGTTTCCACTTGACGGTGTTAACGTCCTCATCCATCTGAATAAAAAATTAAGACTCATCTTAGGGACCTCAAAATGCTACACTGATTCCTGTGAAAAAGTATTTCTTACCGCTCTAAACAGCTTTTATGAACATAGTTTCTACAGCACTCTGTTTTTATAAGATTGATGTCCTCCGTGAGGCATATGAAGCAAAGTCTCATGATCTGTTTTAGACAAAAAATGGAAAGGTTTACTCAAGTTGATATAAGGCTAGCACACAAATGGGTTAAGAATGTAGTTCAAACTAAAGGTGAGTAGTTTACAAGCACGCGGTAAGAATTCACACAATAGGTTCCGGCATTCGAAATTCTCTTGGAAAGCGTAGAAACTACTGCAATTTGAAAAGAAAACGAAAGAAAAAGACAAAACAAGAATTTCGTATACTTACAAGATTCACTATTAAGCTTTCGTGATCTCTACATCTTTTTTGTTGTTTTGATCCATTTTCGTTTCTTCTTGTTTAACAGAGTGATACTTCTCACAGATTTCTCTGATCTGGAGGAAAGGTCGATTCACCTTTTTGTTCCTTAACCTTACTTTTCATTGGCCGAAATTATCAAAAACCAATCAACCATAATCGCCAATCAAACTCGTGCATTTTTTCTTGCATACAAATTGATCCGATTTCGAGCAAAGGTCGCACACCCTACCTTTCGTTGTTAAAAGAAAACTCTGAACACGCAACAAAAACAAAACAAGTTTGTCAAGTTAAAAAACAATGAAGGTGATAGAACAGATTTTATTGGTGGGTTTCGATCCTAACGTTTTCTGAGAGGTCAACAAGTTGTTCATAAAAGGAGAGAATCATGCTGTCAGTGTGTATTATACAGCGAAATCTCAGACTAGTGAGAAGATGTCAAAGCAAGTATGATTCAACGATAAAGTTTCCCAAGCTGTGTTTAACACGAGCAAAGGGACTAAACGTTGCATTGACAATGTGGAAACATGTCCGTTAGCTGAAGAGGATGAAGTTGTTGCACGCACTTCTGAATTTCAGATACTTCAACGTGAGCAGAAGAAAGCCTTGCATGAATACCATATGAATAAAAGAAAGATCAGTCGGCTACATACAATGACATTCTAGAAGTATTCTGGGCTACGTACGAGGAGGAGGAGTGGCAAAGGCTGGTTGACATAGTTGATAATCCAATTTCCGCAGAACATGTGAATACCTTTGCCGAGCAAGCCATTATCTAATAAAACAGGGAACTTTAATTAAACGTTGCACTAATAATCCCTGATTATTTATTCTTACTGCCTGTAGGGTTAGTGAAAATAAAAGGTTTCGAATTGTCCACACTTTGATGTTTCCGGTTGCTGATTTAATAATTAAATCATTTTCTATGCCTTCTTCTGTAGCAAAATTCTTTGTCTAACTAGTAAATTCCACAGTACATTTTATGCTAAAAACTGATTTCTTATGAATCATGAAGTGATGAGTACGATATCGGTTTTTCGAGTGAAATTTACTTTCGAATTCACCACTTTGGCAATGAACTTTTCTTGAACCACACGAGTTTTAAAAGAAAACAAGAGTAGTATAGGGGGAATGGCAAGGTGAATTTTATTCATGTATGCAAATAGATTCAGGCAGAAAATTCTACCCAAACCGGTTGTTGGATTAAGGTTTATAATGAGATGCATACCACGTAGGTGTACGAGGGTATATTCAAGATGGCGGCAGAGGTTTAAATGAACTGCATGTCATATATTTGGTTTGAATTGTATTATAATTTTTCTTTTCTTTGGAGTGGACTGTAGTGTGTTCTGGTGGTACGGTTGCGCCCAACCAGCCAAGTAGTATCGCACTTATATAGGG
>OX421446.1:39623824-39638824 GCA_949126865.1 Montipora capitata | reverse complement strand
TTTTATAGGCTTCGAAAGTTGCGAAAATCCAAGCATCTTTTGTTCACGACCGAGTCAGAAGGGGAGTGGGTCTATTCCTGATTTGACGTCACAATCTACTTTGCATGCATGTTTACAAAGAGTTAATGTAATGTAAATCAGTGTGTGACGTCAAATCAGGAATAGACCCACTCTCCTTCTGACTCGGTCGTGAACAAAAGATGCTTGGATTTTTCGCAACTTTCGAAGCCTATAAATTGGCAGGATTTGTTGGAAAAGGAAAACGTAGCCGCAATGCGTCTCGAACAGGTGCAAAGATTCATTTTAGCTACAAAAATATTTCGGGGTTACGGGCACTTTAAGTTTGTTGGTAAAATCAAAAGCCCAAATATGTGTATACGAAAGCTACATGTAGTCATCAATGTAAATAAATTAAATGTCATCATTGTGTTCCACAAATCTGAGCCTAACACTAAAAACAGATACCTCCTTGGTTTCTGTGGGGCATTTGACAAAAAAGAAAACCTTTCAAAATATTTCAAAATAGTCCAAATCAATCACTCATCTTAAGCTAGTAATGGTTGAAACATCACTAGTAATGTAAACCATTTATACACCTGCACCTATACAAATACAAAAAAAAAAACTAAAATAAAATAGGCAGGATTTATTGAACTCCACAAGCAGCAACCTATTTTAAGTAACCACATGTGCCTTTACTAAATTTATCTTACATGTACATGTACATGTAAATACTAACTAAATCAACTGCAAATGGAAGAGGAGAACAGAAGCTATGGCTTGACAAAATAGGTGGCTGCTGGTGCCCCCTAACTAACTTAAAGGGGCAGTGTCACGCTATTTGGCAACTAGAAGGTGTCTTTTCGCCTGTCGTTACGGATGGCAAGGATGGAAATGGATTGAAACTTGAAAACATTGGCCATTGTTTTCAAGTTTTGATGCTATGTCTTCAAAAAATCATCAAGAAATTTATTATGGCTAGCTCTCCCTGATAAAATTCATTTGATATCTTCATCGTGGCTTTACAGAAGCATTTTGTTTACGAGTAAAGCCTCAGTGTAACGATTTTAGCACAGACAAAAAAACAGCAAAATCCTTGTGACACTGCCCCTTTAAAGCAATATTCTCCTACAAATAGGAGAACAAATTAAATATCTCTGTCCAGAATAAAGCTTATCAACAAATAAGAACTTGGAATGAATCCTCTGAACAGGCAAAAAAACCGCTGGTCCACCATGCTCAATGTTGTCCAGAAGCCAGACAGAGAGAGGATTTCCAAAGCCAAGGTCCTGTTCTGAGGACTTTAACCAGTTCACAACTGCAAAAGTGTGAATATACTGCTTTCCCTTGATTTCCACACTGTGAACCATAAAATAACGAACAATTCCAGGTCCCATAATCCCAAGGTCAATGACTGCGTTGTCACCACACCATGATGCAATAATGCGAGCATAGGGACAAAGTCTAGAGCCAGCTGTGGAACCATACCTTTCACCACCCACTGACAAAGACTTGTATTTCTTGTACATGGTAGCAAGAGCCAATGATGCCTCTGCAACTTTTGGATACATTGTGACATACACAGAACGCAGTGTATTCAGTTCATCTCGGTCAAGACTTGCCAGTTTGTAAGAGCTTTCGAAACGAACAGATGTCAAGTCTGCCCATACAGATTCCTTTCCATGTAAGGGACCACATGAGGCCATCATAAGCTGCGACTTTACAAGTGTCTCTCCAAAAGTCCCTCTGGAGTCAATTTGTGATTTGCAGTTCAAGAGAAAAAAGTATTTGTAATCTTCTGGGAGATTATACTGCATATTGGCCAGAATTCCAGACGTCATAAACTTACGCATGATTTGTACTTCTATAGTCTTATTGTTGGTGTGGTAAGAGCCCAAAATACCATGGTAACGTTCAAAGCTAAAAAGCCAGAATCCATAAATACTACCATAATTCTCTACACACTCTTTAAGGTGCAAGTGAAGATGCATATTTGGTGTTATAGCTAATTCACCATGAATCTTTTCATACTCTTTGAGGAAATGCATTAGTTTACAATCTGAAACCATCAGGTCTGTTTTTGTAATGCAGGGCTTGCAAAGAAGACGGCAAGCTAAAACAAAAGATTGCCAGTAATGCAGATGTTGATTTGGGAGTACATCCTTCAAAGCATACATTGAGAACAGAAGGACAAAATTCTTCCATTGAGCAGCAGTGTACCCACCGTAATTTGATTTAATGTTTCCGGGAAGTCTTCCAATATCTGATAATGAGGAAATGTCCTCTATCCTTTCTTGAAGTTTCTCCAAACCTGCTTTTGTGATTATTTCCTCCTCAATCCATTTAGAAAAGACCCTCTTCGCTGTTCCAAGAAACAGGTTATGCATTGGGTCAATCACGCACATCTCAATACTGGTATAATATGGGAGTTCAAACAAAACAGTGTATCTGACTCCTAGCTGGCTTGCGAGTTTCTCGGCTGCATTCCCAGACTTACAGTTCTTCACTCGGTATGCATCTCTTCGGTGTTGCTGGGAAGATCTCTTTGGCCATTCATCCCGGTCATCAAAACCACCATAGTTCTTCTGCTCTCCAAAGCCACCTGGAAATTCCTTGTTGCAATGAGAGCAGCCTCGCCTTGCACTATTCCCCAGAAATCCACACAATTTCCGTGCTGCTGGAATATCTGAAGCAAAGCACAACACTGCTGCCTGAATTTCTACTGCAGTAGATGGAATTTTATAGGTGTTTACCTTAACTCCTTTCCACAATGTTCATCAACAGCAGGCTCAAGAAAATGGTTTAGAGATTTTGGCTCCTGTTTGAGGGCAGGAATGATGCCAACTAGGATAACATTTTCTTTCTTAAACCGGATACTTCTTGGAAGATTCATCAAAACCATGTAAATAACCCCGACAGAAAAGTCATTTCGACGTTCGAAAGGTTTAAACCAGTCCACATTCATCATAAGACCAAACGATCGAGGAAGGTTAAGGAAAGGTTTGTTGCCTTTCCAATTGCCAAATTGTTTCCAGACTTTCCCGTCGTAAACATCAGCATACAAGTCATCATCTATTTTTCTTGTTTTCCACTTTTCACACTGCTCTTCTAGTCCAGGGCGCTTCAGTAAAGTCTCCAGGGAATCAATGATACTCTTATAACAGTAAGTCTTCAAGGCATAAAATTTGATGTTCCCATTTCTCAAAACCTCCTGGGGCCAGCTGTGCACCACAAGGTTTTGGTCGCCTTGCTCGAGGGAAGGGCACATTGTTACAGGTCTTCGCAAAATTCCGAAGTCCATCATTGACAACAACTTCATCCATATGGTACAGTTTTGTGCACTTTGGGCAAACCACATACTGTAGAAAATTGTCGCAATCAATTTTCAGAAACCGTCTTGCAGAGTAGAGACTTGTTGGAAGATTGGTTCCAAGAACTAAACACAAATCTGTGTGGTCTTTAATCAGTTGACCAATACAAAATAATAACTGCTGGACAAATTTCAACAGCTGTTCGATTGCATTGTTGCTTATGTAGTTCTTGTATTGCCAAACTAATATAAAATATACCAGCCAGGTCAAAATTACTTGTATACACTGCTGATTTGTACGATGCACAGAAGGCTGGGGCAATTCCACTTCTTCCGACTGTAGGAAATCCTCTGCATCACTTGATTCAGAGTCCAAATAATCTGTACTCTGATCTTCAGAACAGCTAGTTTCAGACTCAGAACTCTCACTAGAGTCAACTGCATCTGCAGGTCCCTGTGATTGCAAAAAATATATATATATGAAAAGCCCTAAGAAAAAAGTAAGCGATGTTTTGAAAAAATTCTAGTTCATATGATTCAAGTTCCCATAAAAATGATACTGGGTACAAGTAAGTAAATAAATAAATTGTACCTGACAATAAGCACTGTAAGATTCAGATCCACTGTAGTCATCTAAGATGTGTAAGAAAAAGAAAATAATAATTATGTTCATCATGTCTGAGGTACTTCATTGTTAAAAGTACCTTGTATGTTGGCCAAAATAGACACAAGGAAACTCATTTGCAAACCTAGTGGCTACCAAAAATTAAACTACTTAAATTCAGGGGTGTGCCAATTATGCACAAGGACAGGAACATTTCTCAACCTTTAAATCTTACATTTTACACACATTTACAGGCCTTCTGATATTATGCGATGGTGCGATTTTGCACAATCGACCTCAAATCGCATCAGATCGCACAATTCACGAAATATCGCACAATTCACAAAAGAACGCACAAAATTCATAAAATAAAACATAAATCAAAAACTTTCTTAGGAGTATTAAAAGAGATTTCTTAAAACATAAAACTATAAAAGTTAGAGATAACAAGTTAAACCGACGTTTCGGAGTAGACATCACTCCATTATCAAGGTAAAAATGTTCTATGATGCTAAAATTACAGTATTAAAAACGATTGACGCTAAGAATTAACATAATAAGCACGTGCGAAATTGGCTATAAGAATACTTTAGCACGAATGGAATCCGATTGCACATTGAGGCTAGGCTTAAGTGTTCTTATAAATAACATTTCAAACACTAAGCAATCAAATTTGTTTTTACATTTTTTGAGCACCTCAAAGCGTTTAAGCAGGTCCCGAGGGATCGACCCGTGTGCGTTCTTATAGTGTCTGGCAATAGCCGAGGACTGTTGCTTATGTCCCTTTACACGATTGTGTGTAGCCTACATAACCTTCATCACAAAGGTCACATTGAAATTTATATATTTATACACACTGCTGATTTATGATCGGCGGCTTTGCCTCTTTCACTTTCAGTTCCTGTTCAATTTTTCTGCTGGTAAATACAGGCTGGATGGTTTTGTTTACTTTCAGGCTCAAATCCTTAAGTTGTTTTTTTACAAATTCTGCTGAGAAACGGATGTGGACGAGCATATTCACAACATATCGTCCTACGAACTTTCTTTTTTCCAGAAACTGGTTTTATGTCGGGGTTTGAAATTCGCCTTTCCACAACGTGTGTCACCGATTGAAGTGAAAGCAAGCTTCGAGAAGGTTTACTGGTGTCTTGAACCTCATCTTGGAAGTGATGATTTGAAAGAATTGGCGGCCGCAACCCTACGATCCGTAGCACTGAACTACATCCAGCGCAAAGTACACAAACCTCCCAAGACACTCCTGCTTGCCATCGAACAATTGAAGCGTCGCGACGACATCATCATTACCAAACCAGATAAGGGTTCGGGAGTGGTCGTAATGGACAAGTCCGAATATTTACGCCTATTATCTGAAGCTTCCATCAATGACGCAAGTAAATTTCGGCCTGTTCCCCTGGAAAGGCCTCCAAGTAGAGGTAGACCACCAACTTATTACCACCCTCTTCTAAAGAAAGAGAAAGATTTAGACTCTACTGTCCGTCGAATTCTGCCCAAGCCCATTGCGGAGACTGTGTGCCCTACAGGCTCCAGATTAGCCCATTTATCTGGCTTACCAAAGACACACAAGGAGAACTTAGCGATGCGCCCTATTCTATCAGCAAAGCAAACATACAACTACGCGCTGGCTAAATGGCTTGACACTAAACTTAAGCCTTTGTCTTTGAATCGGTACACAGTATCTGACATATTTGAATTTACGAACGAAATTCAAAACATGGAAATAGCAAACGGTGACATTCTGGTTTCGTATGATGTGTCTTCCCTGTTCACAAACGTACCCTTGGATGAAACGATAGAGATACTCGCGAACAGAGCTTTCACCAGCAATTGGTTTAACGTAACGTACGACTTGAATTTGACGAAAATGGACCTTGTTGACCTTCTCAGAGTAGCTACAAAAGAACAACTTTTCCAATTCAATGGAGCCTTGTATGAACAGACTGATGGTGTGGCCATGGGTTCTCCCCTTGGCCCCTTGCTCGCTAATGTTTTCATGACCTCAATCGAAGAAAACCTCGAACGACAAGGAAAACTCCCTTCGTTCTATCGAAGATATGTAGACGACACCCTGACCATCATGCCGAATATGGCGGCAGCATCTAGCTTTCTAGACACATTAAACCTTGATCATTCATCCGTAAAATTCACCATGGAAACTGAAAGCAATGGTATGTTGCCATTTCTGGGAACTCAGTTACTGAATCGATCTCCCCGGATAGAGACAAAGGTCTACGTAAAACCCACGAATTCAGGTCTCCTTCTGCATTTTCAGAGCAATGTTGACAATCGGTACAAGAATGGCTTGCTGAGAACTATGCTCGATCGAGCACACCGTTTATCTTCTTCTTGGTCACACTTCTCAGACGAATGTGACCGTTTGAAGTCAGTTTTCTCACGCCTAAAGTACCCGAAACAACTCGTAAATTCCACTATCAAACGCTTTGTTGACTCAAAGGTCTGCGACCAACCGCGACCTTTATCAACAGCCCAAGAGACGGATAACATGGTTCGAGTAGTCTTGCCATTTAAAGACCAAAACTCAGCAGAATTTGTAAAAAAACAACTTAAGGATTTGAGCCTGAAAGTAAACAAAACCATCCAGCCTGTATTTACCAGCAGAAAAATTGAACAGGAACTGAAAGTGAAAGAGGCAAAGCCGCCGATCATAAATCAGCAGTGTGTTGTATATAAATTTCAATGTGACCTTTGTGATGAAGGTTATGTAGGCTACACACAATCGTGTAAAGGGACATAAGCAACAGTCCTCGGCTATTGCCAGACACTATAAGAACGCACACGGGTCGATCCCTCGGGACCTGCTTAAACGCTTTGAGGTGCTCAAAAAATGTAAAAACAAATTTGATTGCTTAGTGTTTGAAATGTTATTTATAAGAACACTTAAGCCTAGCCTCAATGTGCAATCGGATTCCATTCGTGCTAAAGTATTCTTATAGCCAATTTCGCATGTGCTTATTATGTTAATTCTTAGCGTCAATCGTTTTTAATACTGTAATTTTAGCATCATAGAACATTTTTACCTTGATAATGGAGTGATGTCTACTGCGAAACGTCGGTTTAACTTGTTATCTCTAACTTTTATAGTTTTATATTTCTTAGGAGTTCCTGCATAAATCAGGCCTTCTGATAGGGTACGATTAAAAAATGCAAATTATGCGATTTTTTCTGGGCAGATTGTGCGATTAGAAAGGCCAATTATGCGATAAATAATGTAAATTACGCGATTTTTTTCTTAGTAATTTTAAGCTTGTTTTATAAGGTTTCAGGTTAAGAAAAACACTTTTTTGCTGCCCTAAAGACATTTTGAACACAAAGGAACAGTAATTATATGTATCTCGATCGACATTAGTTGGGAAAAATAAAAAAAATGAGGTCTTCTGCACTACCGGTGCACACCACGTTAAAAGTTGAAAGGACACAGCTAACATGCCAAATGAATGATCAAGGTGCTTGTCAACCACGAACTTCCGAAGATGGTCAATCAAAATAGGGCCATACCCCCATTTATACGAGAGAAAATAAGCGGCGGCTTTCTCTGGCCGCGGCTTACATAAGACTCGAATGTTCACCCCGTATAAATGGTACAAAATCTACGTTGACGTCTTTTTCAAGCCGCGGCTTATATTGACCTGGGAATATATATTCGTATAAATAGTTCCTTTGCGTATTTTGTACACTGTGGCCAGAGTAAGCCGCGGCTTATTTTCTCTCGTATAAACGGCCCTAATATTGCACGACGAGAAAAACCTGTGAGGTACTTTTCTTGCTCGATCGTGAGCTGTCAGATTGGGCGGAAGGTGGGAAGTTCCTTCTTCGTTGAAGAAAAAGTGGGCGTTTTCACAACAAACTTATCCATGAATAAGTTTTTATCAGTTTTCAATGAAAGAAACTACATTTTGCCGAAAAACTTACAACTTCGCTTATTTTTCACAAATCTCTTCTCTAAGAGAAGGCAACTGTGTCATCATTTCAGTGGTGTGTATATAAGTGCGTGTTTGTGTTGCGCCAATATAAGGAGACTCGTACCAGGTCCCTGACATGCAAAATAAAGCCGTGAACTTCGAATGTTTACGAAATCAAAGGTGGCAAAGGAGTTTTAGCCTTTTTCCAAGATAAATCATCTTAAAAATGGCGTATTTATGCAGGAATTTCTAAGAAACATGTTAATTTATGTTTCATTTTATGAATTTTGTGCGTCCTTTTGTGAATTATGCGAATTTTCGTGAATTGTGCGATTGGATGCGATTTGAGGTCGATTGTGCGAAATCACACCATCGGGTAATATCAGAAGGCCTGATAAATACGCCATTTCAATGATATTTTACCTTGGAAAACGGCTAAAAAGCCTTTGTTACCTTCAATTTCGTAAATATTCTAAGTTCAAGGTGTTATTTTGCATGTGGGGGGCCTGGTACGAGTCTCATTATTAAAGAGTCCCCAATTGGTGTAACAGAAACATGCCCTTTGTTCAGATTAGAAAATCTGTTCAGAAATATGATACTGCACACAAAAACAAAGTGTAAGAAGCTAGTCGTGGCATACAGGAATATTAATAATAATATTGATCATGCATTTGGCATGTTAGCTATGTCCTTTCAACTTTTAACGTGGTGCACCAATAGTGCAGAAGACCTCATTTTTTTTTACTTGTCCCAACTACTGTCGATCAAGATTCATAATTACTGTTCCCTTATGTCTTTAGGACAGTAAAAACATGTTTTCTTTTATCCTGAAACCTTGAAAAACAAGCTTAAAATTGCTCAGAAAAAAATCGCATAAATGGCCTTTCTAATCGCATAATCTGCCCTGCAAATTTCGCACAATTTGCATTTTTTCATCACACCCTATCAGAAGGCCTGCATTTACCTCAACGCCATAATTGTTCATGGTTGTAATTTCATTCAGTCAGTTACATGTACAATTTGCCCCCAAATGCCACACAATTTTATTTCTTTCTCACATGCTGTCAGATACCCTGTGTGTCTAAATGAAGCCATGAAAATAATTCCCAAGTTCCTATTACAGCTTAACCCCAAAACTCTCTTTCTCTTTCTATTTAATTAATACATGTACAATCATATCATTTTCCAAATAAACACAAACCTGAATCACTTCCAGGAACGTCCGGTACAGCTGACTGAGAGGATGAATCTATAGTTTCATCTAAATTAAAATTAAATAATTTTGGTCTCAAAATTTATCACTCAAATCATAAAGCTTGAATGTATGTTGCTACAACTCTGGAAGAAGTGAGCGAAAGTTTTGTTCAAGGCTTTGCAAAAACTTGTGGTCGGATGATCGATATGAAGCATTTTTAATTTTATCACTGATCTAAGCAAAGCATTCTCATGGCTCAACAAGGACCTTTTTTAGTGGTCACAACATTGTGCAATCCTGCACAATTTCCTGCACATTCAACATTTTTACATATGGAATCTTAAGGATAAGAACATTAAGTATGACATCAAATGGCGAAACGTCAAAGAGGAAAAACCCAATAAAAAATGTCAACAAAAAAATGTAATTTAACAATTTGTAAACCTGAAATGTCAACACTAAACAATAGAAATGAACTAGTATTGACCTGTACACATTCTAAGAAAATTCCTGAAAACTGTGCTTGCTTAACTCGACCAATCACATCTCAACAATTGTCACACCAGAGGGCATTGTGCTGACTATTTTCAAATTGTGTATATGTTCCATGTATCCGTTATTTTTGGCAGTTGTCTGAGGATTGCTTCACAAGAAGCATGAAACTCTGCTCAAGTAGCAATATTTATGTCTTTGACCAAGTAATCCAACTCTCAAATCTATATTTTTCTTTTCAATGTCCAAGAAGAACATCAGTACCTTTCTATCTTCTATTTTATAATATATTCTAATTTAAAATCGTCCATACTGCACTTAAGCTTTATGGAAAACACATTTCTAGTGAAAATCCAAAAACAACTACACAATAAGCTTAACGTTTTGTCAGAAGTTTCTCTCACACAATTAAAACCCAGAATTTTGACCATGAAAACTGGCGAGTTTTTACTGTATTTAACGTATGTGATCACCTTCGCTTTCACTTGAGCTGGATCCTAGAACATCTTCAGGCACAGATGATTTGCTCGCATCTTCTACTGTTTTCCACTGGTTAAGACTTGAATTGAAGTAGAGTCTACGATGTTCATGAAACTGTGATTTGCTGAGAAACTGTTGACAATGACCACACCGTTGCCTACACCTTTGACGCCTCTTCTTACGATTTGAATCGTTATGCAAACCTTTCCTCTTCATTCCTTCTTCCCGTAAACACAACTAACTAGCGATCAAGACAACACAAGCTGAAAAAACGCCAAAAATACAGCGATAACCCGCAGGTGAAGCAAGGACAAAAGTTTTCATGTGTCGTGATGTGCGCAGACGGTCACAAATGCTACTTTGCGCATGATATTGCGGGCTCTCAATGCTTTGTTGTCATTGACAACAAGTAAAGCAGCGTGACAAGCAGCGTCGTATCTCGAGGAGAAGCGGGAAAATTTGACGATTTAGTCTGAGCGTTGTTTGTAAAGGGACGCTGTCTTCCTCTTTGTAATCATGCAAGCAAGAAGTATGATGCCGTCGACATCACCGAATGCTGAAATTCAGGAGATCAGAATGCTCGACCAGGAAACCCCAAGAGCTGCTCCAAATGATGATCTTGTGAGAAAACTTCTGGTCGAAGTTTCGGAAATTCGAAAAGAAAACCAGCAGCTGAGGAACGAGATGGCAAATCTTAAATCATCAGCGAAGAGAAAACTCTTCCAGCGACCTAAAGAGAGCGATCCCGAGTGCTCGGTAAGTTGTTGTTCCTTTTTTATTCTAAACCGACGATGATGGAAAATGTATTCGAGAGACGAATGATCGTGTATTGTGATTGACACTAGTGTGTCATGCTCTTAGATTCGTGCTCTTAGAATGTGCTCTTAGATTCGTTTACCGGCCATCAGACATCTAAATTTAGGTGATTACAAAGTCAAATAATTACTGTTTTGAAAATCGCACTCCAAGGAAGAAGAACAAAGATAGCTCAGTATCAGGGTCAACAAATACACTGCAAACATTTACATGAATTGGTAACCGGTCGTTTCGATCGAAGGTCGTTTCGATCGAAACCAAAGGTCAGTTCGATCGAAGAGTAAATGATGATAAAAACTACAGTTTTGCAAGCGTATAAATATAAATAATAAAAGTTCTTGTGTTGTGTATTGATTGCGCGTTGTAATATGCGCGATGCGGAGCCTCGAGCCTTAGCCGCGGTTTTCAATTGATGATCTCTTTTGTTGTCGGTCTTTCGTTGTCGGCGTTCATGATCGGAAACAAAATAGGGAGCTTAAGCACGCGTGTTTTTGAGACACGGACGGCAACCGGAACTGAGCTTTTTTCCTTTTTAACTTGTCTTCACACAACCACATTTACATGCTAAGTATCTTTTTCTCCATTAGAGATGATTAGTATAAAAATCTGGGAGACACCACTGTCCTGGCACGCGAAATGTTCTCTTCCGGTTGCCATTCGCCTCTCAGAAACGTGCCTGCTTAAGGTTAAAGACATATGCGTCTGGAGTTAATTTTAAATAAATGTGACAGAGAAAAAAAATGATAAGAAGAGATAACTTGCCCTTATGGAAATATCTTGAACTGGAAATTTATAATCTACCATTATTTCACGAGGACTGTATCTCTTTCTGTGCTACATTTGAATTAAGCGCGCCTAGCGCGCGCGTTTCCATACATGGTTGGTTTAAACCACGTGCACCGGCCTTGAAGAGGCGTAGCCACTAATGTTATCACCGTTGTAAGTATTAGTCCGTCCGTAATACTAATGGAAGCCCGTCCGTGTAACCAAATTCTTCAAATAGTTTTCGTAGCCAAGCAAACTACGGTGTGGGTGTCTAACAAGTTCATGAGCCGAACTTTTCATGAGCCGAACTTAATTCGAATTTGGACCGGCCCAAATTAACAAAAGTACGCCAGCTGATTGAGACGTCGAACTTAATTCGCCGAACATAATTCAGTTTGAACCAAAACAACTCTAAATGTTAGCGGTTTTCAGGCCAAGTTATTATAATTTATGTATTAGGTTCAGCACATGAAAAGTCTAAATCAAAGCCGTTCCAAAGGCGAAATTCCCGGCTGAGCCAGGCGGGAAGAACGGCTGAGCCGTTCCAAATTCAAATAACCGTTCTTAATTGATTCAGACGCCGAACCGCTTTTCATGTCCTTAATTCAAGGTATTAGGTTCGGCTGATGAAAAGTTCGGCATCTGAACTGGGCCGGATTTGATCTATCGACCGCTTAATGACATTGGCTTTTACCTGAAACTTTCAGGCTTAAGAGCGAATAGCCTATTCCAGGCTGTCGGTAGTTGGGGACGAGCGAAAAAAAAACTGACTTCATTAGGGGGCAGTCCTTCACTGTATATTCGTGAAATTATCAATTGTTAAGTCGAAGATTTTAACGTTCTTTCTTTTGATTTTGTTTTTGTTCTTGTAAAACATACAAGAATGCCGTTAGGAAAGTTTGCAAGGAACTTGAACAAAATCGACGACAAGAAGAGGATCAGGAAAACGTGATTGCGTTTGATTTTAACACCAGGTAAAACGTAGTGATTGATCGGTCTTTATTATGATTGTTTTTAAAATCTTCTATTGCATTGTGAAGCAAGGCACAGTAGTTCTTTTTTTTTTTTTTTTTTTTGACTGAGGCCCCAGTTATATGTTCTCGGGTACCCGAGACAACCCTCCTCCTGAGGCAACTTTATCTAGCGTTTATATGTGAAAACGTAGCCCCTGTGGGCCGAGTCAAAGTGGACCCTGCACGATTATTCATAACCCTTGCTGGAAAATCAAATGTATAGATATCCCTCTTTCTTTACGTTTCCCTCGGTCAGTCGATCACAGCGGGTTTTGCCGAGTTAATTTTCACTTCTTTGATACGAATTTCTGCTTTAAATCCGAAATTTTGGCATTACGTGACACTCACCACGCCGAGAGTTGTCCCGGTTAGGCGACCCAAAGCGTTTATATATAGAAAAGTTGTCCCGCCTGCCAGGGTTACCCTACTTGCTGAGGTGAGACAACTGGCCCATCCGAGTTGCCTCGCCCCCCGAGACGGGTTCGCAATCCTAATGTAAACGGTTGGTTGATTTTGCAAAGAAATAAGCTAAAAGTTACCTCGGCCAGGGTAACTCGGGGGGAGAGTTGTCTCGGGTATCCGAGACCATACAAATGGGGCCTAAGTCCATGGAAGTGTTTTTTTAGTCTTGGTGGTGGGAAGCTTTCTAGTGGGACCAATGCCGATTACAGCTTATGCTCCATAACAATGCTCATTACAGTGGCAGATCCAGACCCTGAGCTAAGGAAGCGGGGGGAGTTGTTTTTCTTGGCCTGCCGTTTTTTCTTCCTTCTGTAATTTCTTCTTTTTTAACCCAAAATAACGGGGGTGGCCCTAGATCCGCCACTACATTAATAGCAGTCAACCTCGTTCCCAGGCTCTCTCTTCTCCAGAGAAGAGAGAGCCTGGGTTGAATAGCAGTGTGAGATATCACGCTGTACCACGGCAGACATACTTCTCTATAAAAAAAATTTCCGGGAACTCGAAGAGTAAAATGGACCATTAGTAATTTTTATACAAACATCGATTCTACTAGAATTACCAAGGGGCAAACTATTATCAAAATGATCCGTCGAAAATATCAATAACCTAAGTGTGCTAAGGGGCAGGAAAAACTGAGCGTCAATCCTGTCCCTTTTGCTACAATATAGAACGTGGATTAATAATCATTGTCTGGCAAGTTTTAAGTCTTGATAATTTCAAATTCCATCAACAACTTTTTTTTGTTTTTATCAACTTTAGTTTCGACAGTCCAGCAAATCAGGTTATGTCCAAGAAAATTGTGAGCGAAGTCCGGTCAGTTTATGGCAAGAAAAAGTGGGAGAAGTCAGTTATCAAGGGTAAGTTTCCTGAACTTTTTATATGCATTGTTTGTCTTTCTACTTTCGAAGTCCCAACATTTAGATGTATGTGGCATTAGTTATACGAGAATACATGTATGTTTAACCCTTTCAGCCCTGAGGGGTTCCGCGGCCCGTTGACGAGTAAAATCGTCTGGCGTTAGACAGAGTAAAATCTATAAGTGCCACTTGGCACTCTCAGGGCTGAAAGGGTTAAAGATCAGTCTAGAATTCTGTCTTTTATTCACATGGCATTTATGTTTAATCAGGCGGTGGAATGCATATTGTAAGCACAAATTTGCTGCTGGTCATTGTTGGAACTTTAAAAACAAAAAGCAAAAGTCACAGCGGATGCTAATAAATTAAAGAGGCAGATAAAACTGAGTTTAGGTAGACGGTCATCAAAGAAAAGCCGTTGAGATTATTTTGAGTTCTGGTGAAATTTCAAGGCTGGCAGAGCCAAAGTATTTACCAATTTTACCCACGACAGATCGTAAAACTTGATTTTTCTAATTTCGATCAATCATTTCGTGTTATCGTCTCATTTTAGCTTGTGTTCAACAACATTGGCGGTCAACAAGGGACGACAGAACTAGAGTTACAAATTCTAAATTTGAGGCACATCGGAGGCAAGCAAAGAAGAACAATCGTCTGAAGAGGGTAAGTTTATAACCAGTTACCTAAAGCTTAAGATTATAAGTGATGACTATTTTTGTTACTGCGCATACGTTTTGTATCTCGAGATAATCAGGTTCCCTATGGGTGGAGCCTACCAATGAAGGGATATTTGTGCGCAGTTTATAAGTATGCAGAGAAAGCAGGACTTAGCAACTTCTTTTTGTATCGAAAATTGGGGGTGATCAAGCATCTTTCAGAGACAATTAAGCTTCGATTTTCCGTTATTTTCTTCAAAACTGATGTGTAATAAAGTTCGATTAGATTCGGTTTTTGTGATATCCGGAATAATCAAGGTCTCGGTTACTCTTACCTCGACCTTGATTTTTGATTTTTCCGGATATCACAAAAATCTCATCCAATAATTGCTCAACTTTATAAGACGGCGATTAC
>OX421446.1:39613824-39616324 GCA_949126865.1 Montipora capitata | reverse complement strand
CTGCGCATTGGCTGTCGGTCTTGATAACTACTCTTGATGACTTAAGCTTTTCTTCGTAAGACATTAAAACGTAAAGGACTGCTTTCACCTCGCGGAACGTAGAACTCTTTGAAGCGTCTTCGCGTAGCCACATGCCTCGTACGGCAGGCTCAGACAAACTGGTCGAATATCCGCCGAATGCGAAGTCGCTGGCATCGGTGTAAATGACTGTGGGCGAGGTTGAGCATGGAGGTCTGATAGCGAAACCGTTGAAGCTGTCAATATTGAACAACCAAAACCTCAGCTCCTCTAAGAGTGCCGGTGACAGCGTTAGGCGTTGGTCCCAGCCTCCGATCCTTGATTCGATGGCATAGTACATCTGTCTCGTGCATAGTCGAGCAATCGGACCCACGGCTAAACTGATGGAGATGACTGAACCTGCAATCCTTGCCAGTTGCCGGATGGTTATGTATTTGTCACTGACAGCGCCATCGAGAAGGGATTTCAGCTTGGATAACTTCTTACCTGGTACTCAATATTGCATAGCGATGGTATCGATTACAAGGCCGAGCCACTCTCCGACTTGCCTAGGCTCCCAATTAGATTTTTCTTCGTTAGTCACGAGGCCAGACAACCTGAGCTCCTTTCTTTGGATGGTACTTGCAGCCATGGCGGAGATGAAGTCCGGCTGACTAGTAAAACCGTCGTCTAAGTAAGCAAAGGACAGGTGGCCCATAGAGCGCCAGCGCTTAACTAAGGGTCTCATAAGCTTAGTAAAACAATGACAAGCCGAGCTTAGACCGAATGGTAGAACTGAAAAGCAGAAATATCTGGGTTTACCGTTAATTATCCACGAAAATCCTAAATACTTTTGGTGATCTGCAAAGATGTCGACATGATGATAACCTGACTTAAGATCCCAGGTAAAAAACCAATGATTCTCTTCCAGAACTTGGGATAGAGATCTAAGATCTTCGTACTTAAATTTTACTTTAGAAACAAATGCGTTTACATGGCGTAGGTCGATAACGAGACGGAGCTTCTTACCCTCCGCCACGGTTAGAGGATTGACACAATATGGAGGAAATTCGTGCTCAATAACACAATTATTGCAAAGAAGCTCTTCAATAGTTTTGACAACAAACTCGGGGTGCTTAAAAGCAGATCTATTATTCTTGAGAAAGCAAGGAGTTGGATACTCACTAAAAGGTAGCCTATAACCCTCCCTAATCATGCTGGTCGCAAATTGCGAGGCATCTAACACAGACTCCCAAAACTCGTAATGAGAATTCAAACGACCTTTAACACTGCCACCGCTACAATCACCCACTTTCCTTAAGCAGGCGATTGTGTACATGTCGAAAAACTCTAAAGCATACTCAACTTTATGATCGCCGTCATCTAGTCATTTAGCCGCTGAGCTAGAGGAGGCCTGGGCGCTATCCCTAGACTTGCAGCTCACGCTGAGGTGGCCATATTCTCCACACTAAAAACAAAATCGATAAGAAGCCGTCAAGATATTGCCACTATCCGTTGCAGCCCTAGAGATCGTAAAATAAACCTTTGAGGCTACGACTAACTATACAAAGATTGAAAAGCTGACTTTTCTAGCGTTAGCCCTTCATCAGAGCGCTAATGTGAAAATTGAACGCTGGTGAAAATTGAACACTTTTAAACTATAAATGACAAGAAAGCAAATCAGCAGCAGAAAATAAAAGATGAACAAAGATAAAAAATTAAGTGAAGTTGTCGTTCCTAGCGTTCGACCCGAAGGAAGAACCACTACAATGCACACCCTATTTATATCAAATAGCTAGTATGCAAATAAGAGTACTATCAATTCATCGGGGACATGAATTGTTCAGGAATGCACAAACAGATTCTTAACGAAATGTGCAGAAAACAAATATCTGCTAAACTGCGTACCGCAGATATTTATATATTCTGCCCTTATCTACAGAATTATTGAACCCATAACCAAGAGGAATAACATGACAAGGCAAGATCTTGAGTTATTGGTTATGGGTCGGTAAACGACAACATACCGTGCGAAAGTCACAAAGAACGTCCTAGAAAAAGGGGAGGGTCCGAAAAAGCACAAAATTAATGCCCTAACCAAATAACGGGTAAGGAAAAAACAAATGTAATACTTATCTTGAAGCAAGGTCCCAAACGATTCTTTGCCACTGGGGTTTTCTCGCCTGTTTCACGCCCGCCGAATTGTGGGGACAATGAGCCGCGGATGAGAAAAGAAAAGCGGGACTTTGCTCTCTTTTGGCGTTGTTTTTCCTTAACCTTTCTCTCGGCTCTCTTTTCAGCTCGATACATCCTTTTCTCGTCGTCCGAGTCTGAGGCAAGCGCGTCGCTTAGATATTCGCTAACGGTAGCCCAGCCATAGTCGCTTTTGTCGGCCAATTTTATAGCTTTGATGGGCTTCTCGACGAGCTCCGCTCCCTCTTCCAGCGACCGCTTCAGCTTTTCTGTGGACCCTGCTCTAAAGTGATCCAGTGATTCATCAAAC
>OX421446.1:39578824-39581324 GCA_949126865.1 Montipora capitata | reverse complement strand
ACTGCATGTCATATATTTGGTTTGAATTGTATTATAATTTTTCTTTTCTTTGGAGTGGACTGTAGTGTGTTCTGGTGGTACGGTTCCGCCCAACCAGCCAGGTAGTATCGCACTTATATAGGGAAAGAATAATGGAGTAGCTAAGAACCAATGAGAAGGCACTCACGTCACAGTCAAACAAGTTGAAACAAGTTTAAGGGTTGGTTTGAAAAACCAGTTTTGAGATGATCTGAGTATTCAAAAGTCTTCAATAGCAAAAACCAGTCAAACCGGTTTGCTTTTCATCCTTATCGCACACCCTGAAATGGACACGTGTATAAAGGTAATTCAGAGATGGACAGAATGATCGAACAGCAGATTTTTGCTTTGGAGATGGACGCATTAACAAACCGTTTGCAACGACTGCAGTTGGACAACAAAATCGTAACCTTACTTAATGAACTTTGGGATAACATGAATAAAGGAGGCTGTCACAAAGTTGAAATAACAAGTGATGAAGATGGAATGGAAGTCATAATTGGAGAGCTAATGGTTCCAACATTTTATTTTACGAACGAGAAGAAATTTTCCCGTCAACTTTGTTGTATTTTGAAGTCAGTGCTACAAAATGAACACTGGGTACGGGCAAAGATTCATCAACTATTTGTTACCGAGTGGAAGAGTGACTATTTCTCACATACAAGATGGAACAGAAATGACACGTTCACTTTCAACCAGTAAAAGAAAAAAAAAAGTCGTTATAGTTTTATCTTCCTATTTACATGCAAATTTAAGTATTTACAAACAATGCCAACTAAAAATTAAAGTATTTACAAACAAACAGAACCTTTGTATTTACAAGCAAGAACTTACAAACAATAAGAACAAATGCTATTTACAAACTAGATAAACCCTATTCAACAACATAACTTTGCCTTTTCAATTCAGCGAAAGGGATGAAAAATCAATTAGCACAGATTAATCGAAAAGCAGTCGCTGTATTTAGAAATAATGGTCTATGAGCGTTTCAAGTAATCTTTGACAGTGATCACATCCTTCAGGAGTTTCACTGTTCCCATTTTCATCCACGTTTCCGCATGCAAATATACACTGAATTGCAAAGGCAAACTCGTGTTGTTGAATGGGGTTTAACCCTTTATTAACATATATACAGGCTATACATGTACATCTTTCATCGTATTCAGTGCTCGGATGATTGTCGGGACAAAGCTGAAAGACAGAACGCCGACAAATAAGTTACTGAAAGAGCGATTAAGAATAACAAAAGACAGTGATTTCTCTTTGCACTGAATGAAGAAAAGGAATTTTAAATCTTACCGCCGCAATGCAGGTCATAAATTCCGTGTCAGCCGCTTGTGCTTCTGCATGCAACTTACGAAAATCCCTTCCGGCACATGGCACAGTTTCCACTTGACAGTGTTAACGTCCTCATCCATCTGAATAAAAAATTAAGACTCATCTTAGGGACCTCAAAATGCTACACCGATTCCTGTGAAAAAGTATTTCTTACCGCTCCAAACACCTTTTATGAACATAGTTTATATAGCACTCCGTTTTTATAAGATTGATGTCCTCCGCGAGGCATATGAAGCAAAGTCTCATGATCTGTTTTAGACAAAAAATGGAAAGGTTTACTCAAGTTGATATAAGGCTAGCACACGAATCGGTTAAGAATGTAGTTCAAACTAACAGTGAGTAGTTTACATGCACGCAGTAAGAATTCACACAATAGGTTCCAGCATTCGAAATTCTCTTGGAAAGCGTAGAAACTACTGCAATTTGAAAAGAAAACGAAAGAAAAAAACAAAACAAGAATTTCGTATACTTACAAGATTCACTATAGCTTTCGTGATCTCTACATCTTTTTTGTTGTTTTGATCCATTTTCGTTTCTTCTTGTTTAACAGAGTGATACTTCTCACAGATCTCTCTGATCTGGAGGAAAGGTCGTTTCAATCATTGGCTGAATGAACGTGTACAGGAATTAACACACTCTCCTGATACTGAGATCTTAAACCATTCAGAAATAATTTCTGATCCTATGACACCTGAATATCATTTTGATATGGTATCCGAGACCTTGTCAGAACTGGAATCCCTTCATCCTGAACTTTTTGAAAATCTGACACAGTCTGAAGAAGTAACAGAACATAACTTCATATCAATAGACAATGAATTAACGGAAGAAGAGCAACCTCGTACCCAGGGTCTTCTCGGCTTTCAATATGGCGGCGGGTCTTGAGAAGACCCTGGCACACAGGATATCACGTGATCAAGATTTGTCCATCAAGGATGGACAAATATGGAAATCTTTTCAAAATGACGGCAAGGAATAAGGTGAGAGAAATCTGGGTATGACAACTGCCAACAAACAAAATGGAGTACGAAGGGGGAACCCAAAGCTGTAAAATTTAATGTAAGAAACCAAAAATACGGATGGATGAATGCACGAGCAACGAGAATGCGGTAGATGACAGAGAAATCTTGCTTTTCATTTCATT
>OX421446.1:39521324-39568824 GCA_949126865.1 Montipora capitata | reverse complement strand
CCTAAAATTCACAAACCCAACAACCCAGGTCGCCCTATTGTTTCTGCCTGTAGTTGCCCCACCGAACTCATTTCTAGCTACTTAGACAGGATTATGACGCCTATCGTCAAATCTTTGCCATCATACATTAAAGACAGTACACACGCACTACAAATTTTCCGCGATTTCAATTTCTCCGGCCAAGACAAACTTATTTTCACCATGGACATTACATCTCTATACACAGTCATTCCTAATAGCGAAGGTCTTCAAGCACTTAAACACTTTTTCGATCAACGCACTGTCAAAGAACCTAGCTCGGAAACGCTCCTCCGCCTTGCCGAACTAGTTTTAACGCTTAACTGTTTTTCATTCGCCGGCAACTATTACAAACAAATTAATGGTGTAGCGATGGGCACAAGAATGGGACCTAGCTATGCCAATCTGTTTGTAGGATATGTTGAACACCAATTTTTTAATCAGTACAACGGCCCCAAACCTGAACTCTACGGCCGCTACATCGACGACTGCATCGGCGCTATTTCATCCAGCAGAGAAGAACTCGATCAATTTATAACCTCCGTCAACTCTTTTCATCCGGCTCTTAAATATACCTGGGAAATTTCGGAAACTTCGTTGGCTTTCCTAGATATCAAAGTTTCTATTAGAGGCAACGTGCTATGTACTAGTGTGCACTACAAACCTACTGATTCACACAGTTATTTGTTGTATTCATCGTCACATCCATCACATGTCAAGAACTCCATTCCTTATTCTCAATTTCTTAGACTTCGACGTCTATGTAGTGATGACTCCGATTTTTCCAGCAAATCAGAGGAGATGTGCCAGTTCTTCGAAAAACGTGGCTATCCTATCTCTGTGGTCAAAGCGGGCCATCATCGCGCCCAACAATTTGATCGACAGTCATCACTACAAACGTCACAAAAAGATAAGAATGACAGAATTCCATTCACCCTCACTTTCCATCCTCATAATCACGCAGTCAAAAGCATCATTCTTAGTAATTTCAAATTACTCCAAAATGATCCCGAGACTGGTAGAATCTTTTCGCAACCTCCACTTATTTCATTCAAACGCGACAAAAACGTAGGCAACTTTTTAGTTAGAAGCGCGCTCAAAACTAACGAGCAACCCGGCACTTTCAAATGCGCGCGCTCACGATGCAAAACTTGTCTTTTCATTGTTAACACTAGCAAGAGATCGGAACCTAAGCGATCTGTTAAGATCACCGATCGTTTCACATGTACCTCCGCAAATGTCATTTATTGCATAACCTGTACGTTATGCAATAAATTATACATTGGTGAGACAGGTAGACGACTAGGTGACCGATTCCGCGAACACCTTCGCGATGTTGAGAAGAATGACAAGGATGCATCTAAGCCAGTCGCTGGCCATTTTAATCTGCCTAACCACTCCAAAAAACACGTGGCTATCTGCGGCCTTTCCTTACATCTAGGTACGACGGAAAGCCGCAAGAATCTGGAACAAAAATTCATCTTTCAAATCGGCACCCTTAATCCTCATGATATTAACGAACGCTTTTCATTTAACTAATATATTCCGATTTTTCACGTTGCCATGTTACCACCAATAGCGTAGCTCCTACTCTACTACATAAACTACACGTAACCCATAATCCCTCGATTCGCTCTGACGAAGGGCTAACGCTCGAAACGTCAGCTTTTAGAATCTCTGTACGGTGGCCAATTTACATTATCAACTCCGTTGATAAAACCAAATTTTTGTATACTACTTCCCCACCGATGCAGCACCACAGTTTCTTTAGAAACTACCCCTTCATTCGATAACTCAATTGGTTTTGCTAGTCTTTCATGATCTGCTGGATAGTGATTTATCCGGTGGATAGCGCTATCCATCGTTTGAACAACTGGGGCCTGTTCTGTTAAATTACACACAGTGATTCTCAAGATAAAACAAACGCATTTTCTGTTGGAGACTACTAGTGTTTTGTTCCTTATTTTATGTACTTATTACCTTCGCCGAGCCCAGAACCTTTTTTCAGTGCTCGGTTCATGGCTTCACAACTGTAGTCTGCAAGACGAAATTCAAAAGAAATCTGTAGAGACATTGATTACATGCAGTCATTTTAATTAAAAAGCCACTGCTGATTATCATATTTGATATTGAATTTGCTTAAAATTAGGATCTTGAATAATATGTAATCCTCCAGGAAGCGACTATAAAACTTTGTCGAAATCTATAGCTATCCTATCCTCCACTTCCACCCGCACTGCATGAGATTAATAGCTGTTCAGGCTGTTTTAGTATATACCAAACCAGTGGAATCGTGAAACAAATAATGAATGCTTATTTTTCAAAGGAGGATCGAAAATTTCTTTCTAACTCCACAATAAAGCAAAACTATACATGAACAAGGATTTCGGGTCTGCTTCGCACAAGTCATTAACCAAGGTTAGATTCAGGCTGTTCTTCAACCGTTGTTATTAAATCGAAAGCAAAGGGAGGTTAAAACAAATAGTCGTTGTTCAATTTTGAAAGAGGCAGTTTTAATCAGCAGTTTCACTCACGAACTGACACACTTACTTTGAAGCTATTCGAACGGAATGGCATTTGTAATCACTTCAAATTTGGCTACAATTTCTTGATAGCTAACAAAATTTTTCATTGAACTGCAACCATTTCTCTTGCAGTCAAGTTAAGAGAAGATTACTCTTTTGCTGGGAGCTAAATGGAAATGGAAAGCCACCTTCGAGATTGCCAATTAGAGATCGCAAAAAACACTCTTCACTACTACAGTCAAACCTCTATTAAGCGGTAATCCTCGGCAAATAGCCTGGTGACTACTTAATAGAGGTTTGCTAAAATCAAACCCGTAATGTGGCAGAAATTCACCAGGGTCTCGTTTCTCGAAGATCCCGAGAAGCCGTAGCAAAGTCTCAAACCCTTTCACATCTGTTTTATGCGCATTCATACCGGAAGTTTTAGGAGTATACACCTCTCTGTCTTTAAATACCGATCAACTAAATTACATTATATTGTTCACAACAACAGTAACGCAAAATACAGTCAAACGTCTATTAAGCGGTCACCCTCGAGAAAGATGACAGTATTTGCATGCGAGTATCAGTTTGAAAGTGGCAGTTTTTCTTGTGGCTGGCTGCAAGGAAAAGTTATAAAAGAGGAATTCGACCTGTGCGCCGATTGACCCACCACAGAGACGTGTATTTCTACACAGACAATGCTTAGGCTGCGAAAGAAACTGGACACGCTTAGCTCATCTTCCTGTCCAAGAGTACGCCTTTCGATGATTGTTATCTTGCAACAAGGTGACCGTTATGGAGAGCAAATTTCGAGAAAATTGATAGGCGACCACTTAATAGAGGGCGGCTTAATTAATAGAGGTTTGACTGTATTTCTTAATATCATACCCAGGCTCGTCCAGTAGTTGTCCTGGCCCCGGGAGAGCGAATGAATCACTTTAAATTGTTAACATTCCAAGACTAAATGAGTGATTAAATACTTGCATTTGACAAACACCGTTCACATACCTTTGCATGGTAACAAGCACATGGACAACTGAAAACGACTTGTAATAAGCATAAAACAAAAACTTGTGAAAAAAACCAACTATATCTATGCCATATGCAACTCTTCAACTACAATAACTTTGTTGATTTACGGCCATTGCATTTTCAAAGTTTTTTTTAGCAATTTTGTATCTAATTTGGAATCAAGCATTCTGCATTTGAACATTTGCTCTTCACATGAACCCCAAGTAAGGGTAAGCATCTCAAACATATTGAGCAATCATGGATGCAAATTTTAAATAAAATACTACCGATTATTCTGTCGTCACCATTTATCCAGACCACATGATGGTAGCAATTTACGATCGTCGATGGCAATTGAACAAAATAACACTAGCGATAATTCTGTCTTCACCATGTGAAATCTCAAGTAACGGTATACATCTCAAAACATGTAGAGTGATACGGGAACTTATTAGCCACATGATGGTTGCAATTTACGATCGTCGATGCCAATTGAACAAAAAAACACTGGCGATAATTCTGTCTTCACCATGTGAAATCTCAAGTAATGGTATACATCTGAAAACATGTAGAGTGATACGGGAACTTATTAGCCACATGATGGTTGCAATTTACGATCGTCGATGCCAATTGAACAAAAAATCACTGGGGATAATTCTGTCTTCACCATGTGAAATCTCAAGTAACGGTATACATCTCAAAACATGTAGAGTGATACGGGAACTTATTAGCCACACACCGTGACGGTGGTAGCAATGTACCATCATCGATGCCAATTGAACAAAAAAACACAAGCGATAATTCTGTTACCCTGGTCTCAGAGGTTTTTGTTGAGCCGCGAAGCGGCGATAACGAGTCTTCGCGTCTTCCTGGCTCTCTCACGACTCAAGAAAAACCTCTGGGACCAGGGTATAATTCTGTCTTCATCATGTGAAACCTCAAGTAACGGCATACATCTCAAAACATGTAGAGTGATACGGGAACTTGTTGATCACGTGATGGTAGCAAATTACGATCATAGGTGCCAATTGAAAAAAAAGAGAGATAATTCTGTCTTCACCGTTTGAATCCTCTAGTATCGGTATACATCTCAAAACATGTAGAGTGATACAGGAACTTTTTATTAACTAATGCCATAAACATGAGACAAATTAGATGCTTCAAAATGTGAAAGAGAGCAGAACACTTCCTGGTTGTCATATCAATTGTGTTACTAATATTATTTCTTAAATGGCAGCTCACCTTGCGTATCATAAGAACCAGCTCCGTGCGGCTTTATACCTGTGGTTGGTAGAAAAGTAAAAGAAAGAAGTCTGAGCACATGTCTGAGCGGCCTTCAAAAAAGTGAAAGTGGTTTAGGGCAGCAACAGCGAATTAGCTGAAACTGAAAGCCAGATATTTTAAATCTGATTTTCACTGATTTTATTTATAAAGGCACTAAAATAGACTAGTTGCGGTTTTGCCCTTAAAGAATACTAGGGGGGAGGGGGAAGGGGGAGGAACTGGAAGGTGGGACGTTTAATAGTGTGAAGCGCGAGTGTAAGAGGTTGAAAAGCGGGAAAGAAATGAAATTCATATGGAACGGGAGGGAGAGGAGGGAACGGGAAGCTGGAGGGTTTGACTCATGGTTTGTAAGTTTTCTTCCTCCTGCACAAGTTCAATGTCAAAGTTTTCCTTGACCGTTAACACTGATGACACCTTGAGTGATCAGAGTGATACAAAGGACATGGTTCCACAAGGGTGGTCATGGGCAGTCCCGGGGGTGGGCGGTTCAGGGTTTAAAATATCTGAAATATTGCAGTTTTCGGAAGTGTAGGCTTAGTAGACTGTAGACTGCGAGCCGTCCCTTTTTGGTCAGTCGAGTCGATCCTCGACTCGTCATTTTTTTGCGTCTTCTGACAATGTTTTGTCTTCACGCGGCCAGTTGAGGGACTGCTCGCAAGATCGGAACTGTCGGAAGTGTTCCCAGGAAATTTCTGTTCCATTCCTGACATTTCAATCTTTTCGATATATATACGCTGACGTCACAGTATCAGAACCAGTCTTTTTCCGCGCGAGGTATTCCAAAATGGCGGCGAGCAGAAAACAAGAAAGCCGCGAATTTGGCGCCAAAATTATCGCAGGATCAGCTTTCTTTGTAATACGCATGCTCTGTTGACTGATCCTTTGAGATGTCCGGATACGAATCGGATACGTGTGGACGGTCTTATACGATTCGTATACGCTACGTGTGGACGCAGATATTTTTGTATCCGCATAAAAAAAATTTGCGGATACAAAAATCTCCGGATACGTGTGGACGGGGTTTAACTAAAGTGACTAAACAGAGCATGCGCTATTGACGTGGTAAATGCTGGATCCGATTTTGCTACGTCATCCGAAATAAATTTTTAAAAAGGTAATACTGCAAGGTTGGTTGTACAGCTGCGAGGACACATGAGGAGATGTATTTTGTGATTTACATGATTTCGTCAGGCACGAATGATTTGCCGTTACAGTTTTTTTGAAAATTGCCCCTGTAAGATTTTTGAATTTTAGAGATGTAACTGCCAGGTTGAACTGCCCGAAGAAGTAAGGCCGTGCCTGACGAAATATTGGCAAATCAGCGGTACAACCAGCCTTACGGTCAGTACGTATTATTTTGTTTTAAATCTACAAATAATTTGCTGGTGGTTATATCCCCGAGATCCGGCGCTTCCACTTTGCAGACTTTGTTCAGCTGTCAGTTGCATAGCTTGTCTACAAGAACAATTAAAACGTACCCTGATGTCGTCCACATGATTTCGGATTTTTAGGGTATTCAAAAAATTCCACTCCGGAGTGGGGATTTAAAAAGTTGCGGATTCGCATGCCAAATTAATGAGATACGCCTGTGGACGGAAGGCCAGTCCGAAAAAGAAAAAAATGTGGATTCAAAAATATCCCGATACATGTGGACGGGGCCTAAACCAATAGAAAATTCAGTCTATTGCTATGACAATATCATGTAATATGGGCATTAATAACTTACTAACGGAACACATCTGAATTCAGTTCAAAATAATCAGGAATAATCATACCGTCTATGTCCGAGTTTCCTAGAAAGTCGAACATTTGCGATTTTTTGAAAAGAAGGAGCCCCTTGGAGGTGAAATCCATATTTTAAAGACACTTGGTACAATTATTTTAGCGAAGTAACATTCACCTTACATCTAACTGATGTAAGCAATCTGATTGCTTTATTTTTCTAAGTTATGGAAGATATGGTTGATGAGGTCGGCTTGTTTGTCTGCATATAGCGTCAGTAGCGTGTGATTTCTTCTCCTAATAATTTCGAATAAAAAGGTTACTACCCTACAACCTTCGAACGCGCATGAACCTTTCCTAAAAATTTCGGAATCTTTGCATAGACGCAAGCTTTCACGAAAAACGTCCCCTAAAAATTTCTGACGACAGCAATGCTAGCACGAGTCCTTCATTTTTCGAACAGACCTATGAAGGTAGCTAAAACTTTCGGATGAGACAAAAAGGCCCCCTAAGATTTTCGAGGCGAGCACAGTTCCCCTATGAAATCCGAACAGATAAATATGTTTTTAGGGCATCTTCAAATTAATGAAAAAGGCTTCTAAAGCATAGAGAAATCCATTTAAGGCATTTCTGATGCATTTGGAAAAGTTTGGTCGTTGGGTGCCCCTGGGAAAAACGAAGACAGACAAGAAAAAGAATGTAATATTACTTCCACTAAAAAAGAAAACAACAAAAGCGGTATTTCTTCAGTTCAAGGTGACAGCCAAACGTCCAACTGTAAAAATGCCACTGGACAAAACAGTGAAAATCCTTTTTTAATAGTAAACCTGTAGCAGCTCACAGTTTTGTGACAGGGACTGCAACTGGAGAATCTGAACTTAAAGTGTGTGCAAAGTATGAGAAGCATATTAAGAAAAATTTAACTGAAAGTGTCAAGAGGAATATGAACTTGAATGTTTCCCATATCCAGAATATGACAATGCAAGAGTTCATGACTACACGCCACAACTATTGTAAGGAGAGGCATGATTCAGGAAACTGTAAAAAGTGTTCGTAATTGTTGACATTTGCAAATGACGTATCGTCAAATTGCGTTGTCCCTTTAGCCGAGGGGCTACAAGAAGCACTTCAGGGTTCAATACAAGTCTGATAAGGCCATAAGACAAATAATGCAACTTCCAGTGGTCGTGTTCAGATTAAGGGAGAAACTGTTTGCCACAGAGTACCGTTCAGACATGAATTACGACAAGTTTGTGCAGTTTATCAACATGCTAGTCCCAGAAAGTGTACTGAGCAAGGGCCTTTCAAAAGAAAGTTTGAAGATGTTGTGTGACGTGGCATCAAGTGAAAAGGACAAGAAACTTATTAGGGTGGCAGCTACAGCTCATGTGTCAGCTACTGAAGCAAAGGCAAAGCTTGGTGTTTCAGATCTTGTCACAGAAAGGGAAACAGTGTGCAAAGCTTTGGAACAGTACATAGACATTAGGGATGCAGTCGACAAGGTAGTGCGTGCTAGAGACACAGCAAGCGTAGAGGAACTTGGCATTCATATTACATACAGTGATTCAGACAGTGACAGATGTAGTGATGGTGATGACATAGAAGTGAGAGAAGCGTCAAGAGAAGGTACGATTGACATCACCAGAACCCAGTCATTTGAAAGTGAACATTTTGATTGGAACAGATGTCAAGAAATCAATGGCAAAGGAAATACACATAACAACAACATCCAACCAACAAGTGCCATTAAGAGTGCACATCTATTTGGCAATTCGGATGCCTACAACATAACCAAAGAAAGAACGAAGGCCCCAGAGGCACTGTTCATGCCATGCTTCGAGCATCTTCTTCTCCTCCTGAGAGAAAATGACCTGAATTGGTTTATTCTTGTCGCAGAGATGAAGTTGAAATTTCACCAACTATCCAGTGAGGCACACGATCAGCTTCTCTTAGACTTCAGTGAGTACTTGCCTTCGTCAGATTTGACAACAGAAGAACAAGTTGTTGTCGAGCAAACCCGCCAAGCCTTCCTAGCATTACAAAGAGAGAGGTCGTTGAATCGTTGTGAAGAAAATATTGACATTATTGTCGCAGATTCAGAATCTGACGATCCCGAATGGGTGACACTACGGAATCTCCTAATTTTTTCTGATGAAGTTCAGGAGATCAAGAAACAATGTGCAATTTTCCAGCGACAGAGAAAACGTAAAATAGAAAAGACTATGTCCTCAAAATGTTTGTTGCACAGAAAAGCACCACCAAGGGCAAGTAAAAGCATGAAGAAATTTCCCGACATCCGAAAAGTTATTGAGGACTTTGCCCAGGAGAGAAGGGTTGGCGCAGACTCATGGAGAAGAACAGGGCTGCTTACATTTAGTGGAAATGTGAAACGAGGTGCCAGAGTAACATACAGAAGGATTAAAGACCATTTAGAGAAAACGTACCACACCAAGTTTGGGTATGGAACGGTGGTGCAACTCTGTAGTGTTCACAACAAGAGAAAACTCTCTAGCAGGAGGTACTTGTGGGGGGGGGGGGGGGGGGGGCAGCTGAGCTCCTCTCAAGAAGGACCAGGAAGGGCTTTAACGTAAAACTCAATGTTGACACAAAGTGGAGTTGTTCAATGTATCGTCTTCTAGATCATATTCAACTCAAGAATGGACTGGATAAAGTGATTATCAATCGCGATGACGCCGCAGAATTTAGACTTGACAGCATGTACACTCATAAGCAGCATGCAATCCTCCAAGAGAAAGAAAACCCAGAACTAACAACCCGCACCAATTTCGTAAATACGCACTCCACAGTTCTCCAAACAACATCTTGCCACAGAAAACACATCGGAGATTTGTGTTGGCGTTGTTAAGCCACAGAAGCGTGTACCTGAAAATCCTGCGCAGCATGCAGCAGATCTTGTACAGTTATCATCTATCCCAGAGGTAAAGCCCGCTATGGATGGAAAAATGATTGAATGTATACAAGTAGATGCAGAAAGACATTTACAGCAAGGAACATTGTGCACTGTAGTAACCTCAAGGTTCAGCGATGGCAGTTATTTGAACAAAGTCGAACTTCAAAATGGTTGTTTAGCTCTTGGCCACCATAGTGTCTTCATTCCCTCAACAATCCACGGATCAAACCTTGATTCTGACGGAAAGTTACACATGGAAAGGTTAAAACAGAACCTGGAATCTGCTATGGATGTCTACATCAATACAGTATCTGGCTCACTCTGTTTTGGAACAGAAATACTCCTGGTGAAAGGTGCTGTAGGAGAGGAGAACAGAATCTGCAATGAACGTTGTACAAATTTTCGGAGATTTTTGCTAGGTCCTAAGAAAAAGCTGGAGGTTCTGAGAAGGTCACATCCAGAGGATTTTAATTATTTCTCTAAAATATGGGAGGCACATGGTTACTGGGTTGCCATCAAATTACATTTTTATGATTTTGCCATGTTATGAAGTGGATTGTCCCCATCCTGTATGTGCTAAAGGCAAACTAGTGGAAGAACCTATGTGGTATCCAGGAGGGCCACCACTATCTCTTTTGCCACTGCCTATTCCAGACCCAGAAAGGCTGTCGGGGTCCAACGTATGCACTAAATGTCCCGGTTTTTGTAATAGCCATTATCTGGAGCACGAAGAACACATCAAATGAGTAACAGAAAATGGAAGTGATTCTTGTCAAAGGGTCCCCCCAAGAGTTGTAATTGAGGAGTACGTCAAGGGTAAGGAGAGCATGGGACAAGACGACATAGAAAACCTTGCAAAGATCTGTTTTCTGTCACTGGAAGATGCTGAAGCGTGCGCTGAACACCATATGGGTATATGTCAAATAAGAAAAGTGCAACAGAAAAGGCAAAGAACGACAACAAGAAATCAAGATGACAAGAATTGTCAAGTAGATGGTCAGGAGGAAAGTGTTTATTGTATTTGCAGAAGGGGGGAGAAGGCTTCATGAAACAGTGCAGTGATTGCAACGAGTGGTTTCATGGTGAATGTGTCGGAGTTACTGAGCAGGACGTTGATCAGATTAAGGACTACTTCTGTGAACCTTGATGACGTTATATTCTTTAGTATCACTTGCTGATTCATGCACAGTAGTTGTTAGTGGGATAAATCGATTTAAAACAGCTTGTAGACAATTCAGGACAAACGAAAAAGTAGACATTTTCAATTTCGCATTGTGCTTAGAGGCAGAAAATGAACGTGATGATATTATTAATGTTTGCCGAACCATATGCGTTTGTCATTAATCGGGACAAGTTTAGAACAGCATACAAATTGTTAAGGATAGAAAAAGTTGATTTCTTTTTCTTTTTCTTTTCACAAGAATGTTAATTTCTGAAGCATCACAGCAACCGTTCAGAGTACTCAGGAAACTTAAGAACCTTGTGGTTAGAAGCAGCAATGAACCATCATGATAGTGTGTTTTCCCTTGTTCTCCATCAGTCCAGATAGATATAAAACAGAATATGGGGAATTCAGGACGGGAAGAAAAGTTGAAATTTTCACCAGACTGCGAGCAGCTTATGTAGTATTCAAGAAAAAATAATTAAAGTTCAATTTTCATCAGAATGCAAAGTCCGTGTGTTTGCTAACTGGTCAAAGAACCAAAATAAAGTTCTGAAGTGCATCTTCAAATCCAGTTGGGTGCTTGGCCTCACCAAATACTGGGGACTTTGCAAGAAAAAAATCCCCCACGGGTGGGAAAATACAAGAACTTTGAAATGCAGAAATGGCAAAGTCCCCACATCAGCCCAGGGTCCCCCCTCGGGGAAACCGATGACAAGTGCATAACCCTCAGCCGCCAGCGTGTCTTTTGTTGTGACATAAGCAATAACAGTCAGTATAAAATTGACTGTCCGGAAAACTTGCATCAATCTTGGTCTCAGAAATACCAAGAATGTCGAATCTTCCAGAGAGTAGCCAAGTTTTTATTTCATAGAATTTGAAGCCATTAAAATGGCTGATGTTGAAGTTTCCGCAGGGCTTTCGAGCAATGTTGTCAAACTCTGTCCAAACTGATGTCACTTTATCATTTTCTTCTGAGGTTGACTCGCGCTAGAAATGCCGCTAGAATTTAGACTTGCATTCGCAAAAGGAAGCTGATGTAACAAATCTAAGCATGACCTACAGGTTCTCGAAATGTTGTTAGTGGACTTCATGTGCAGATACTCTTTAGGGAGGACGCCGCCACATTGATGTGAGTCCACGAACAGCAGCCATCACACCAAGTCGCTTGATGATTTCAGACCACAACCCAGTTATACTCAGAACATTCTTTTGTACACAGAGGCGGAGTAGGTCTAAGTTAAAAGTAGCTGAGCAGTTGCTGTAGTAATTCACTCTCGACTTCAAGTAGTTACCAGAACGTCTTATCTTCAACCAATTTCGGCACAAAATACTCCCTTTAATCCATGGCGTAATACTATTTACAGCAAAAGGCACCTTGCTTGTTCTTACGTGTAATTTGCAGTACTTACCAAGCTCAAAAGCGTAGGAAAGAGCAAGAAACCATACTGAGATGATTAGTAGAAATTTCACGCGTCCAGCTGCCATCTTGGGACATTAGAGCTTAACCACCTTACGGCATTTCCAGCCATTGATGATATATCACTGAAACAGCTTACCCTGAAATTGGTCATGCTTATGGCACTATTGTCTGCACAGACAGACAGTGCTTGTCCTTGGAAGAAATGGGTACCCTACCTTTCCCATCTCTTCTGTTTTAAAACAAACAACTACCAAAGGGTGCCAGAAGAGACATTTACTACCCGATTTGGTGCGTTACCGAAGAGCCAAATGGGAACGAAAAGCCACCAAAGCAGCAAGCCAACTCCACGACCCGAGCGCTGTGTGGTTAAAGAAGTTGCGGAATCCTCTGCCCCTACGACATTGTATAGGACATTCCAGGAGTTTTGTCAGGGAGTGAAGAGTCTGAAAACACTATTGACTGGATCTCAAAGTTTTCAGTTGACAGAGCTGTGGTCAAAAAAATGGTGGAGCCATATTTGCTGCCAGAGCTTGAAATAATTGTAGATGAGTCTGGGATTCACTGTCAAAGTGTATGGGTCTTATTTTGTGGATGACCATCCTATATATCTGTGGTACCGACGATCAATGAAGAATGTGACTTTGTCAAATATAGTCAAAGAACTAGAGAGCTACCAGCTATGTAGTGGAGTACAAACACTGGAACTGAGTAGTAAGCTCTTTCATCATGTTGTTCCTATTAATCATGATTCAGTAAGTGATGAAGAAGAAGAACAGCAACAATTCCCAAATAAAGATTACTGGAGAGCCAAGCGATGCTTGCGATGCTTGTATTAACAATGCAAAGAAAGCAGAGCAATGTAGGTCTTCAAAGCCTGCGCACCCAAATACCCCGGTCTCAAAGACACATCCTGAACAGATAAAGTTTACATTACAGGAGCAGAGGCTGAAGTGTGCCCAGCTCAAACAAGCACTGAGTGAAATGCGTGCAGAGCTACAAAGGTCAAACATGGAGATTGACAATGATCTTAACAATGACTTCATGCAACTCCTCGATTCAGCACGTACTAAAATAACTCCATTCATGAAGTTATTTTGAGAAGAACAAAGGAAGCTGTTTAAAAGGAGCAGTTCAGAAGTGCGTTATCACCCCATGATCATTAGGTTTTGTTTGTCCCTGACTTCTAAGAGTTCATCATGTTATGAGGAACTGCGGAGTAGTGGAGTGTTAGTTTTGCCTAGCCAAAGGAGGTTGAAGGACTACAGAAATGCAATAAAGCCAAAAAGAGGGCTCCAGAAGGAAGTTATTGAAGTGCTCAAGTCAGAGACATCAGGTTATTTTGATGTCCAACATTACATTGTTTGTTGTTTGACGAGATGAAGGTAATGTCAAACCTTGTTGTAGACAAAATGATTGGAGACTAATTGGATTCACAGATCTTGGGATTCAGAGCTGAACTTTGCTGCGTTAGAGAAAGCTGGTACCATTGCATCACATGCTCTTGCATTTCTTGTACGAGGAATGTGCACTGAACTCAAATTTGGACAAGTGCACTTTGCCTCTACTGGAATAACTGCTGCACAACTGATGCCATTGTTTTGGGAGGCAGTCTGTATCCTGGAAACTTCTTGCAACTTGTGGGTTGTTGCAGCAACATCAGATGGTGCCTCTCCAAACAGGAGGTATTATCGTTTGCACAAGGAACTTGATGCTGGTACTGATGGTGACCTGTGCTACCGCACAGTGAACCTTCATGCTCCTCACCATTTTTTTTTTTTTCGGATGCACCACATCTTGTGAAAACCACCGGGAACTGCCTGAAGAGCTCAGGCTCTGGCACCTGCACAAGATACATGTGGGTCAATGGTCATTACATCTTGTGGCAGCACAACACAGAGGTATTTTTCCAGGATGATGATAATGACCTTAAACTTTTACCCAGGCTGACATATGAGCATGTCAATCGTGCTGCCCAGGTCTTGAGTGCCTCTGTAGCTTCAGTGCTAAGGGCATTTGGGCCACCAGATGCTGCAGGTACTGCCAGACTCTGTGAGATGGTTGACCAGTTTTTCGACTGCCTCAATGTACGAAGTCTCACAGAGCACCAGAGGAAGCAAAAATCATTCTTGGCTCCTTACAGATCTGTTCAGGATGGAAGGTATGTCTAGCATTACTCATGGTGGATACTAAAATAATTTATTAGGCATTCCCTGTCATTCAAATGACACTGCAAAAATAATATTAGTGCAATAGCTTTTGTCATTTTAGTTTTAAATATTATTATTGGAATGAGCTTGTGAAAACACCTCTTTTAAAGGCCCACCTTCTACCGAGGCTTTTTGACCGTTTCCTTTTGTTATGTAAATTCGCATTGCTTATCAGAGTGATCTGATTGGATGAATTTCAGCTTTGGCTGTATTTTTATATGTGAAAGTTGAAGGTGGGCCTTTAAAGTGCCTGGCATGTCTGACAACATTATAATATTGTAATTATAATATTAATATATAGATTGTGCCAAGCCTGAAAGCGGAGCTCCCTGGTTATTCGTTCTTACTGCCTGTAGGGTTTATGAAAATAACAGGTTTCGAATTATCCGCATTTTGATGGTCCGGTTGCTGCTTTAATAATGAAATCATTTCCTTTGCTTTCTTCTATAGAAATATTCATTGCCTAACAAGTGAATTCCGCGGTGAGTTTTAAGCTAAAAACCGATATCGCATGAATGATGAAACGATGAGTGCGACATCCGTTTTTCCAGTGAAATGTACTTTGCAATTCACCAGTTTGGCAATAATTTTTTCTTAAACCGCATAAGTTTTAAAACGAAACAAGCACACCCTCAGCGAGCGAATGCAAAAGGAAAAAAAGCCATTTCAGAGTCAACTGTCAACAGCAAGCGAATAGGAATCACGCTAAAATTAGAAGCCATAAAAACAACTTTGTCAGTTCAAGGTCAAAGAAGGATTTTACTGGTGTACTTTATTCCACTTTATCTCTGAAAACAAGATCATTCACATTTGATGTATTTCATTGACACGCCAGGTTGACTTGGTACAAGAACTGGCAAAATACAGCAATGCAACCAAGAAACGACAAACTTCAAACACGGTCTGCTCCAACACTTAAATAACGTTTTGGTGCTTTAAATAAAATTCTGAAATCACAAGCTGGTGAGATTTCCCTCTAATTTAACGAGAACTCATTGCGAATACGTGTTTATAACATAAGAGCAAAATTTTCTTGTCACTGTCGAGGCACAACAAAAACCAGTTGGGCAAACGGATTTAAAAAGCACTTGTTCGCTCGCATTTAGAGCAAAATGAACAAAAGAAATCAGCTTTTTCTGTATGTCCAAAAGAGTACAGATAATTGTTATTTAATTCCAGTTGACAATAAAAATTCGATTTTCATTCCTGAACAAAGGAAGAACCAATTAAACCACTTTAAATAATGCATCCGTAAAAATCTTTTTCTCCTTTCGTTTCTGTTCTGGACAGAGGTCCTCCAGGCATCATGTAACCTTACCAGAGCTTATAAAGATATGCCAAAAATTGCAATACAGCGAAAAAAGCTTCTCTAAGCAAATTGAAAATAAACACTCATCTTTAAGTTTACATCCCACCGACGCTTGACTTGAATAACTTCGTAGCCACCAGTGTGGACCACAGATATCATGATATGTGAAACTGGATTGAAACCAGCAAAAAATGCAGAAAGAAAACATCTTCCAAACCATTTTCCACCTGAAAACAAAAAGCGTTGACTGTGTAAGAACTTTCGTTGATGTATTATGGCAGTGTAGCCACGTCGAGCCACAGAAAGCATGCGAAAAATGAAGCCTCCTTTACGTTCAGGGAGTAAACCCTGGTTTGAGCCTACAATCCAATCGAAAACCAGTACCTGGTCAGCGGTCAACTTAAAAAAAGAAACAGCTGACCTCTATGAGCTCTAAGGTTGAGCCCACGATATGGTCAGCGGATACCTTATTTTGACAGGTGTCAATTGATCAAAAGATGGATGTTCAATATCAAAGATGTGTGCGGAGCTCCACTATTATAGTTTATCTTGACCAGGTTTGGACTATTAAATTAAGACCCACTTGAAGAATCTATACTGATAAGATTGTGAGATGTGCCATACTGTAAGCACTTCGATCTTGTTTTCTTTTTTTGTTTTGCTTTTTTTTTGCTGATATTTGGATATCTTCTATAGGTTTCAGTTCTTGATGGAATTTCTTGATTATCTGAGAAGCTGGAAGGAGAGCACTGAGAATAGGCCTGGAAACTACAACCAAAATGCAAGAGCATGCATGTTTCTTTCCTGGCAGACCTATGAAGGCTTCCAGCTTACCGTCCAATCTACCATTGAGTCCACAAAGTTCCTTCTTTGAAGAGGGCATGGACTATTTTCTGATAGAATTCTTCTGTCAAGATCCTGCAGAAGAGTTCTTTGGTTAGTAGCGACAGCTAGGTAGACAAAGTGACAACCCAGACATATTAATCAGTTTGGTTACAATAGCAATACTGTTAGAATTGAGAGGTCAATTTCATGTCAGAGTGGAAACACGAGAGGTAGAAAGGTCAGAAAGCAAGCGTGGGTGCATGTAACAGATGAGAAATTGCCATGCTGGAAAAAGCCTAAACCATAGTTACGTATGCCTGAACTTAATTAAAGTCTAATATTGGCGTGGATTTCATAAGATTGGAGAAATAAATTGATTATTACAGTACAAATAAGAGGGCAAATAAAGTGATTACATTAAGTTCTGCCAAACCATTCACAAAGTTAAATAACAAAAAAGTGGCAGTCTAGGAATTCTGAAACTTAAGGACCATAATAAAATGCTTGAAGTGATCAACACATGGTTTTCAGTGTCTTGCTTTTTGCTTTGTTTGCTTTTGTTTTTTGTTTTGTTAATGAAATATTACATCACTGTAACTGAGAAATCAAATTGCCAACTTGGATCCCTGATAATGTTCTAAACCCTCTTGTAAAGGTCCATTATAGATAAAGGATAGCAATGGCCCATTTGAAGCTATAAAGAACGCAAGCATTTATTATCTGATCAATATTACGCTGAGTTATATATGTACCATTAATTGTAACCAAGTGCAAAAAAGAACTAAAAAACAAAGGCTTCAAGGACTATAAATGAGACTGTTTCCATCATTTCTGCCTTGGTTGCAGATCACTTTGGCTCCTACCAATTTCCTTTCGTAGTGATTTGGCCTTGATTTGCTTTGTTTGGATCTTGTACTTCTGAATAAAATCCTGTGCGACAGAAAATGCTCTAACTCGTACATATATCATAACAATGCCATACAAAACCTTCTTGCTGACATGGCTGTCTGGTTTAATGTCTGTGTCTGTAACCATTAAATTAAAATTGGCTAAAATGTTACTGATGGCGCTCGGACGTTGCTTCGTTGCCTCTCTGATTTTCTTAATATTTTTGTTGCTGCTCAAAGATTTGGTGATAACTAGACTACTTTTGGAATTGGATAATCGATCTTTTCAACTTGTGGGTGACTGTGATTGCTTTCTGAGCTTTCAAAATGGAAAAAGGCTGGAAATGTATGGTCGAGTTGGCGGCTTTGGGCACCATTTTGAAACTCGAAGCTATAATAGATTTCAAAGAACACGGTTTGCCAGGTCAAGAGTTTTGTACTATTCAAATGGCTATGCAACGTTTAATTACGACTTGCTGCGTCTCTGTGGTGACATTATCCCAACACCTGGGCCTACAAATGAAAATTGTTGCCCAGTTTGTAATAGGTCGGTTGCGAAGAATCATCGGGCTGTTAGCTGTGACAGTTGTACTCGCTGGTGTCATATCAAGTGCAATAGCTTTTATTATTGTGAATGAGCTTGTGAAAACACCTCTTTTAAAGGCCCACCTTCTACCGAGGCTTTTTGACCGTTTCCTTTTGTTATGTAAATTCGCATTGCTTATCAGAGTGATCTGATTGGATGAATTTCAGCTTTGGCTGTATTTTTATATGTGAAAGTTGAAGGTGGGCCTTTAAAGTGCCTGGCATGTCTGATAATATTAATATATAGATTGTGCCAAGCCTGAAAGCGGAGCTCCCTGGTTATTCGTTCTTACTGCCTGTAGGGTTTATGAAAATAACAGGTTTCGAATTATCCGCATTTTGATGGTCCGGTTGCTGCTTTAATAATGAAATCATTTCCTTTGCTTTCTTCTATAGAAATATTCATTGCCTAACAAGTGAATTCCGCGGTGAGTTTTAAGCTAAAAACCGATATCGCATGAATGATGAAACGATGAGTGCGACATCCGTTTTTCCAGTGAAATGTACTTTGCAATTCACCAGTTTGGCAATAATTTTTTCTTAAACCGCATAAGTTTTAAAACGAAACAAGCACACCCTCAGCGAGCGAATGCAAAAGGAAAAAAAGCCATTTCAGAGTCAACTGTCAACAGCAAGCGAATAGGAATCACGCTAAAATTAGAAGCCATAAAAACAACTTTGTCAGTTCAAGGTCAAAGAAGGATTTTACTGGTGTACTTTATTCCACTTTATCTCTGAAAACAAGATCATTCACATTTGATGTATTTCATTGACACGCCAGGTTGACTTGGTACAAGAACTGGCAAAATACAGCAATGCAACCAAGAAACGACAAACTTCAAACACGGTCTGCTCCAACACTTAAATAACGTTTTGGTGCTTTAAATAAAATTCTGAAATCACAAGCTAGTGAGATTTCCCTCTAATTTAACGAGAACTCATTGCGAATACGTGTTTATAACATAAGAGCAAAATTTTCTTGTCACTGTCGAGGCACAACAAAAACCAGTTGGGCAAACGGATTTAAAAAGCACTTGTTCGCTCGCATTTAGAGCAAAATGAACAAAAGAAATCAGCTTTTTCTGTATGTCCAAAAGAGTACAGATAATTGTTATTTAATTCCAGTTGACAATAAAAATTCGATTTTCATTCCTGAACAAAGGAAGAAGCAATTAAACCACTTTAAATAATGCATCCGTAAAAATCTTTTTCTCCTTTCGTTTCTGTTCTGGACAGAGGTCCTCCAGGCATCATGTAACCTTACCAGAGCTTATAAAGATATGCCAAAAATTGCAATACAGCGAAAAAAGCTTCTCTAAGCAAATTGAAAATAAACACTCATCTTTAAGTTTACATCCCACCGACGCTTGACTTGAATAACTTCGTAGCCACCAGTGTGGACCACAGATATCATGATATGTGAAACTGGATTGAAACCAGCAAAAAATGCAGAAAGAAAACATCTTCCAAACCATTTTCCACCTGAAAACAAAAAGCGTTGACTGTGTAAGAACTTTCGTTGATGTATTATGGCAGTGTAGCCACGTCGAGCCACAGAAAGCATGCAAAAAATGAAGCCTCCTTTACGTTCAGGGAGTAAACCCTGGTTTGAGCCTACAATCCAATCGAAAACCAGTACCTGGTCAGCGGTCAACTTAAAAAAAGAAACAGCTGACCTCTATGAGCTCTAAGGTTGAGCCCACGATATGGTCAGCGGATACCTTATTTTGACAGGTGTCAATTGATCAAAAGATGGATGTTCAATATCAAAGATGTGTGCGGAGCTCCACTATTATAGTTTATCTTGACCAGGTTTGGACTATTAAATTAAGACCCACTTGAAGAATCTATACTGATAAGATTGTGAGATGTGCCATACTGTAAGCACTTCGATCTTGTTTTCTTTTTTTGTTTTGCTTTTTTTTTGCTGATATTTGGATATCTTCTATAGGTTTCAGTTCTTGATGGAATTTCTTGATTATCTGAGAAGCTGGAAGGAGAGCACTGAGAATAGGCCTGGAAACTACAACCAAACTGCAAGAGCATGCATGTTTCTTTCCTGGCAGACCTATGAAGGCTTCCAGCTTACCGTCCAATCTACCATTGAGTCCACAAAGTTCCTTCTTTGAAGAGGGCATGGACTATTTTCTGATAGAATTCTTCTGTCAAGATCCTGCAGAAGAGTTCTTTGGTTAGTAGCGACAGCTAGGTAGACAAAGTGACAACCCAGACATATTAATCAGTTTGGTTACAATAGCAATACTGTTAGAATTGAGAGGTCAATTTCATGTCAGAGTGGAAACACGAGAGGTAGAAAGGTCAGAAAGCAAGCGTGGGTGCATGTAACAGATGAGAAATTGCCATGCTGGAAAAAGCCTAAACCATAGTTACGTATGCCTGAACTTAATTAAAGTCTAATATTGGCGTGGATTTCATAAGGTTGGAGAAATAAATTGATTATTACAGTACAAATAAGAGGGCAAATAAAGTGATTACATTAAGTTCTGCCAAACCATTCACAAAGTTAAATAACAAAAAAGTGGCAGTCTAGGAATTCTGAAACTTAAGGACCATAATAAAATGCTTGAAGTGATCAACACATGGTTTTCAGTGTCTTGCTTTTTGCTTTGTTTGCTTTTGTTTTTTGTTTTGTTAATGAAATATTACATCACTGTAACTGAGAAATCAAATTGCCAACTTGGATCCCTGATAATGTTCTAAACCCTCTTGTAAAGGTCCATTATAGATAAAGGATAGCAATGGCCCATTTGAAGCTATAAAGAACGCAAGCATTTATTATCTGATCAATATTACGCTGAGTTATATATGTACCATTAATTGTAACCAAGTGCAAAAAAGAACTAAAAAACAAAGGCTTCAAGGACTATAAATGAGACTGTTTCCATCATTTCTGCCTTGGTTGCAGATCACTTTGGCTCCTACCAATTTCCTTTCGTAGTGATTTGGCCTTGATTTGCTTTGTTTGGATCTTGTACTTCTGAATAAAATCCTGTGCGACAGAAAATGCTCTAACTCGTACATATATCATAACAATGCCATACAAAACCTTCTTGCTGACATGGCTGTCTGGTTTAATGTCTGTGTCTGTAACCATTAAATTAAAATTGGCTAAAATGTTACTGATGGCGCTCGGACGTTGCTTCGTTGCCTCTCTGATTTTCTTAATATTTTTGTTGCTGCTCAAAGATTTGGTGATAACTAGACTACTTTTGGAATTGGATAATCGATCTTTTCAACTTGTGGGTGACTGTGATTGCTTTCTGAGCTTTCAAAATGGAAAAAGGCTGGAAATGTATGGTCGAGTTGGCGGCTTTGGGCACCATTTTGAAACTCGAAGCTATAATAGATTTCAAAGAACACGGTTTGCCAGGTCAAGAGTTTTGTACTATTCAAATGGCTATGCAACGTTTAATTACGACTTGCTGCGTCTCTGTGGTGACATTATCCCAACACCTGGGCCTACAAATGAAAATTGTTGCCCAGTTTGTAATAGGTCGGTTGCGAAGAATCATCGGGCTGTTAGCTGTGACAGTTGTACTCGCTGGTGTCATATCAAGTGCAATAGCTTTTGTCATTTTAGTTTTAAATATTATTATTGTGAATGAGCTTGTGAAAACACCTCTTTTAAAGGCCCACCTTCTACCGAGGCTTTTTGACCGTTTCCTTTTGTTATGTAAATTCGCATTGCTTATCAGAGTGATCTGATTGGATGAATTTCAGCTTTGGCTGTATTTTTATATGTGAAAGTTGAAGGTGGGCCTTTAAAGTGCCTGGCATGTCTGACAACATTATAATATTGTAATTATAATATTAATATATAGATTGTGCCAAGCCTGAAAGCGGAGCTCCCTGGTTATTCGTTCTTACTGCCTGTAGGGTTTATGAAAATAACAGGTTTCGAATTATCCGCATTTTGATGGTCCGGTTGCTGCTTTAATAATGAAATCATTTCCTTTGCTTTCTTCTATAGAAATATTCATTGCCTAACAAGTGAATTCCGCGGTGAGTTTTAAGCTAAAAACCGATATCGCATGAATGATGAAACGATGAGTGCGACATCCGTTTTTCCAGTGAAATGTACTTTGCAATTCACCAGTTTGGCAATAATTTTTTCTTAAACCGCATAAGTTTTAAAACGAAACAAGCACACCCTCAGCGAGCGAATGCAAAAGGAAAAAAAGCCATTTCAGAGTCAACTGTCAACAGCAAGCGAATAGGAATCACGCTAAAATTAGAAGCCATAAAAACAACTTTGTCAGTTCAAGGTCAAAGAAGGATTTTACTGGTGTACTTTATTCCACTTTATCTCTGAAAACAAGATCATTCACATTTGATGTATTTCATTGACACGCCAGGTTGACTTGGTACAAGAACTGGCAAAATACAGCAATGCAACCAAGAAACGACAAACTTCAAACACGGTCTGCTCCAACACTTAAATAACGTTTTGGTGCTTTAAATAAAATTCTGAAATCACAAGCTAGTGAGATTTCCCTCTAATTTAACGAGAACTCATTGCGAATACGTGTTTATAACATAAGAGCAAAATTTTCTTGTCACTGTCGAGGCACAACAAAAACCAGTTGGGCAAACGGATTTAAAAAGCACTTGTTCGCTCGCATTTAGAGCAAAATGAACAAAAGAAATCAGCTTTTTCTGTATGTCCAAAAGAGTACAGATAATTGTTATTTAATTCCAGTTGACAATAAAAATTCGATTTTCATTCCTGAACAAGGGAAGAACCAATTAAACCACTTTAAATAATGCATCCGTAAAAATCTTTTTCTCCTTTCGTTTCTGTTCTGGACAGAGGTCCTCCAGGCATCATGTAACCTTACCAGAGCTTATAAAGATATGCCAAAAATTGCAATACAGCGAAAAAAGCTTCTCTAAGCAAATTGAAAATAAACACTCATCTTTAAGTTTACATCCCACCGACGCTTGACTTGAATAACTTCGTAGCCACCAGTGTGGACCACATATATCATGATATGTGAAACTGGATTGAAACCAGCAAAAAATGCAGAAAGAAAACATCTTCCAAACCATTTTCCACCTGAAAACAAAAAGCGTTGACTGTGTAAGAACTTTCGTTGATGTATTATGGCAGTGTAGCCACGTCGAGCCACAGAAAGCATGCGAAAAATGAAGCCTCCTTTACGTTCAGGGAGTAAACCCTGGGTTGAGCCTACAATCCAATCGAAAACCAGTACCTGGTCAGCGGTCAACTTAAAAAAAGAAACAGCTGACCTCTATGAGCTCTAAGGTTGAGCCCACGATATGGTCAGCGGATACCTTATTTTGACAGGTGTCAATTGATCAAAAGATGGATGTTCAATATCAAAGATGTGTGCGGAGCTCCACTATTATAGTTTATCTTGACCAGGTTTGGACTATTAAATTAAGACCCACTTGAAGAATCTATACTGATAAGATTGTGAGATGTGCCATACTGTAAGCACTTCGATCTTGTTTTCTTTTTTTGTTTTGCTTTTTTTTTGCTGATATTTGGATATCTTCTATAGGTTTCAGTTCTTGATGGAATTTCTTGATTATCTGAGAAGCTGGAAGGAGAGCACTGAGAATAGGCCTGGAAACTACAACCAAAATGCAAGAGCATGCATGTTTCTTTCCTGGCAGACCTATGAAGGCTTCCAGCTTACCGTCCAATCTACCATTGAGTCCACAAAGTTCCTTCTTTGAAGAGGGCATGGACTATTTTCTGATAGAATTCTTCTGTCAAGATCCTGCAGAAGAGTTCTTTGGTTAGTAGCGACAGCTAGGTAGACAAAGTGACAACCCAGACATATTAATCAGTTTGGTTACAACAGCAATACTGTTAGAATTGAGAGGTCAATTTCATGTCAGAGTGGAAACACGAGAGGTAGAAAGGTCAGAAAGCAAGCGTGGGTGCATGTAACAGATGAGAAATTGCCATGCTGGAAAAAGCCTAAACCATAGTTACGTATGCCTGAACTTAATTAAAGTCTAATATTGGCGTGGATTTCATAAGGTTGGAGAAATAAATTGATTATTACAGTACAAATAAGAGGGCAAATAAAGTGATTACATTAAGTTCTGCCAAACCATTCACAAAGTTAAATAACAAAAAAGTGGCAGTCTAGGAATTCTGAAACTTAAGGACCATAATAAAATGCTTGAAGTGATCAACACATGGTTTTCAGTGTCTTGCTTTTTGCTTTGTTTGCTTTTGTTTTTTGTTTTGTTAATGAAATATTACATCACTGTAACTGAGAAATCAAATTGCCAACTTGGATCCCTGATAATGTTCTAAACCCTCTTGTAAAGGTCCATTATAGATAAAGGATAGCAATGGCCCATTTGAAGCTATAAAGAACGCAAGCATTTATTATCTGATCAATATTACGCTGAGTTATATATGTACCATTAATTGTAACCAAGTGCAAAAAAGAACTAAAAAACAAAGGCTTCAAGGACTATAAATGAGACTGTTTCCATCATTTCTGCCTTGGTTGCAGATCACTTTGGCTCCTACCAATTTCCTTTCGTAGTGATTTGGCCTTGATTTGCTTTGTTTGGATCTTGTACTTCTGAATAAAATCCTGTGCGACAGAAAATGCTCTAACTCGTACATATATCATAACAATGCCATACAAAACCTTCTTGCTGACATGGCTGTCTGGTTTAATGTCTGTGTCTGTAACCATTAAATTAAAATTGGCTAAAATGTTACTGATGGCGCTCGGACGTTGCTTCGTTGCCTCTCTGATTTTCTTAATATTTTTGTTGCTGCTCAAAGATTTGGTGATAACTAGACTACTTTTGGAATTGGATAATCGATCTTTTCAACTTGTGGGTGACTGTGATTGCTTTCTGAGCTTTCAAAATGGAAAAAGGCTGGAAATGTATGGTCGAGTTGGCGGCTTTGGGCACCATTTTGAAACTCGAAGCTATAATAGATTTCAAAGAACACGGTTTGCCAGGTCAAGAGTTTTGTACTATTCAAATGGCTATGCAACGTTTAATTACGACTTGCTGCGTCTCTGTGGTGACATTATCCCAACACCTGGGCCTACAAATGAAAATTGTTGCCCAGTTTGTAATAGGTCGGTTGCGAAGAATCATCGGGCTGTTAGCTGTGACAGTTGTACTCGCTGGTGTCATATCAAGTGCAATAGCTTTTGTCATTTTAGTTTTAAATATTATTATTGTGAATGAGCTTGTGAAAACACCTCTTTTAAAGGCCCACCTTCTACCGAGGCTTTTTGACCGTTTCCTTTTGTTATGTAAATTCGCATTGCTTATCAGAGTGATCTGATTGGATGAATTTCAGCTTTGGCTGTATTTTTATATGTGAAAGTTGAAGGTGGGCCTTTAAAGTGCCTGGCATGTCTGACAACATTATAATATTGTAATTATAATATTAATATATAGATTGTGCCAAGCCTGAAAGCGGAGCTCCCTGGTTATTCGTTCTTACTGCCTGTAGGGTTTATGAAAATAACAGGTTTCGAATTATCCGCATTTTGATGGTCCGGTTGCTGCTTTAATAATGAAATCATTTCCTTTGCTTTCTTCTATAGAAATATTCATTGCCTAACAAGTGAATTCCGCGGTGAGTTTTAAGCTAAAAACCGATATCGCATGAATGATGAAACGATGAGTGCGACATCCGTTTTTCCAGTGAAATGTACTTTGCAATTCACCAGTTTGGCAATAATTTTTTCTTAAACCGCATAAGTTTTAAAACGAAACAAGCACACCCTCAGCGAGCGAATGCAAAAGGAAAAAAAGCCATTTCAGAGTCAACTGTCAACAGCAAGCGAATAGGAATCACACTAAAATTAGAAGCCATAAAAACAACTTTGTCAGTTCAAGGTCAAAGAAGGATTTTACTGGTGTACTTTATTCCACTTTATCTCTGAAAACAAGATCATTCACATTTGATGTATTTCATTGACACGCCAGGTTGACTTGGTACAAGAACTGGCAAAATACAGCAATGCAACCAAGAAACGACAAACTTCAAACACGGTCTGCTCCAACACTTAAATAACGTTTTGGTGCTTTAAATAAAATTCTGAAATCACAAGCTAGTGAGATTTCCCTCTAATTTAACGAGAACTCATTGCGAATACGTGTTTATAACATAAGAGCAAAATTTTCTTGTCACTGTCGAGGCACAACAAAAACCAGTTGGGCAAACGGATTTAAAAAGCACTTGTTCGCTCGCATTTAGAGCAAAATGAACAAAAGAAATCAGCATTTTCTGTATGTCCAAAAGAGTACAGATAATTGTTATTTAATTCCAGTTGACAATAAAAATTCGATTTTCATTCCTGAACAAGGGAAGAACCAATTAAACCACTTTAAATAATGCATCCGTAAAAATCTTTTTCTCCTTTCGTTTCTGTTCTGGACAGAGGTCCTCCAGGCATCATGTAACCTTACCAGAGCTTATAAAGATATGCCAAAAATTGCAATACAGCGAAAAAAGCTTCTCTAAGCAAATTGAAAATAAACACTCATCTTTAAGTTTACATCCCACCGACGCTTGACTTGAATAACTTCGTAGCCACCAGTGTGGACCACAGATATCATGATATGTGAAACTGGATTGAAACCAGCAAAAAATGCAGAAAGAAAACATCTTCCAAACCATTTTCCACCTGAAAACAAAAAGCGTTGACTGTGTAAGAACTTTCGTTGATGTATTATGGCAGTGTAGCCACGTCGAGCCACAGAAAGCATGCGAAAAATGAAGCCTCCTTTACGTTCAGGGAGTAAACCCTGGTTTGAGCCTACAATCCAATCGAAAACCAGTACCTGGTCAGCGGTCAACTTAAAAAAAGAAACAGCTGACCTCTATGAGCTCTAAGGTTGAGCCCACGATATGGTCAGCGGATACCTTATTTTGACAGGTGTCAATTGATCAAAAGATGGATGTTCAATATCAAAGATGTGTGCGGAGCTCCACTATTATAGTTTATCTTGACCAGGTTTGGACTATTAAATTAAGACCCACTTGAAGAATCTATACTGATAAGATTGTGAGATGTGCCATACTGTAAGCACTTCGATCTTGTTTTCTTTTTTTGTTTTGCTTTTTTTTTGCTGATATTTGGATATCTTCTATAGGTTTCAGTTCTTGATGGAATTTCTTGATTATCTGAGAAGCTGGAAGGAGAGCACTGAGAATAGGCCTGGAAACTACAACCAAAATGCAAGAGCATGCATGTTTCTTTCCTGGCAGACCTATGAAGGCTTCCAGCTTACCGTCCAATCTACCATTGAGTCCACAAAGTTCCTTCTTTGAAGAGGGCATGGACTATTTTCTGATAGAATTCTTCTGTCAAGATCCTGCAGAAGAGTTCTTTGGTTAGTAGCGACAGCTAGGTAGACAAAGTGACAACCCAGACATATTAATCAGTTTGGTTACAACAGCAATACTGTTAGAATTGAGAGGTCAATTTCATGTCAGAGTGGAAACACGAGAGGTAGAAAGGTCAGAAAGCAAGCGTGGGTGCATGTAACAGATGAGAAATTGCCATGCTGGAAAAAGCCTAAACCATAGTTACGTATGCCTGAACTTAATTAAAGTCTAATATTGGCGTGGATTTCATAAGGTTGGAGAAATAAATTGATTATTACAGTACAAATAAGAGGGCAAATAAAGTGATTACATTAAGTTCTGCCAAACCATTCACAAAGTTAAATAACAAAAAAGTGGCAGTCTAGGAATTCTGAAACTTAAGGACCATAATAAAATGCTTGAAGTGATCAACACATGGTTTTCAGTGTCTTGCTTTTTGCTTTGTTTGCTTTTGTTTTTTGTTTTGTTAATGAAATATTACATCACTGTAACTGAGAAATCAAATTGCCAACTTGGATCCCTGATAATGTTCTAAACCCTCTTGTAAAGGTCCATTATAGATAAAGGATAGCAATGGCCCATTTGAAGCTATAAAGAACGCAAGCATTTATTATCTGATCAATATTACGCTGAGTTATATATGTACCATTAATTGTAACCAAGTGCAAAAAAGAACTAAAAAACAAAGGCTTCAAGGACTATAAATGAGACTGTTTCCATCATTTCTGCCTTGGTTGCAGATCACTTTGGCTCCTACCAATTTCCTTTCGTAGTGATTTGGCCTTGATTTGCTTTGTTTGGATCTTGTACTTCTGAATAAAATCCTGTGCGACAGAAAATGCTCTAACTCGTACATATATCATAACAATGCCATACAAAACCTTCTTGCTGACATGGCTGTCTGGTTTAATGTCTGTGTCTGTAACCATTAAATTAAAATTGGCTAAAATGTTACTGATGGCGCTCGGACGTTGCTTCGTTGCCTCTCTGATTTTCTTAATATTTTTGTTGCTGCTCAAAGATTTGGTGATAACTAGACTACTTTTGGAATTGGATAATCGATCTTTTCAACTTGTGGGTGACTGTGATTGCTTTCTGAGCTTTCAAAATGGAAAAAGGCTGGAAATGTATGGTCGAGTTGGCGGCTTTGGGCACCATTTTGAAACTCGAAGCTATAATAGATTTCAAAGAACACGGTTTGCCAGGTCAAGAGTTTTGTACTATTCAAATGGCTATGCAACGTTTAATTACGACTTGCTGCGTCTCTGTGGTGACATTATTCCAACACCTGGGCCTACAAATGAAAATTGTTGCCCAGTTTGTAATAGGTCGGTTGCGAAGAATCATCGGGCTGTTAGCTGTGACAGTTGTACTCGCTGGTGTCATATCAAGTGCAATAGCTTTTATTATTGTGAATGAGCTTGTGAAAACACCTCTTTTAAAGGCCCACCTTCTACCGAGGCTTTTTGACCGTTTCCTTTTGTTATGTAAATTCGCATTGCTTATCAGAGTGATCTGATTGGATGAATTTCAGCTTTGGCTGTATTTTTATATGTGAAAGTTGAAGGTGGGCCTTTAAAGTGCCTGGCATGTCTGATAATATTAATATATAGATTGTGCCAAGCCTGAAAGCGGAGCTCCCTGGTTATTCGTTCTTACTGCCTGTAGGGTTTATGAAAATAACAGGTTTCGAATTATCCGCATTTTGATGGTCCGGTTGCTGCTTTAATAATGAAATCATTTCCTTTGCTTTCTTCTATAGAAATATTCATTGCCTAACAAGTGAATTCCGTGGTGAGTTTTAAGCTAAAAACCGATATCGCATGAATGATGAAACGATGAGTGCGACATCCGTTTTTCCAGTGAAATGTACTTTGCAATTCACCAGTTTGGCAATAATTTTTTCTTAAACCGCATAAGTTTTAAAACGAAACAAGCACACCCTCAGCGAGCGAATGCAAAAGGAAAAAAAGCCATTTCAGAGTCAACTGTCAACAGCAAGCGAATAGGAATCACACTAAAATTAGAAGCCATAAAAACAACTTTGTCAGTTCAAGGTCAAAGAAGGATTTTACTGGTGTACTTTATTCCACTTTATCTCTGAAAACAAGATCATTCACATTTGATGTATTTCATTGACACGCCAGGTTGACTTGGTACAAGAACTGGCAAAATACAGCAATGCAACCAAGAAACGACAAACTTCAAACACGGTCTGCTCCAACACTTAAATAACGTTTTGGTGCTTTAAATAAAATTCTGAAATCACAAGCTAGTGAGATTTCCCTCTAATTTAACGAGAACTCATTGCGAATACGTGTTTATAACATAAGAGCAAAATTTTCTTGTCACTGTCGAGGCACAACAAAAACCAGTTGGGCAAACGGATTTAAAAAGCACTTGTTCGCTCGCATTTAGAGCAAAATGAACAAAAGAAATCAGCTTTTTCTGTATGTCCAAAAGAGTACAGATAATTGTTATTTAATTCCAGTTGACAATAAAAATTCGATTTTCATTCCTGAACAAAGGAAGAACCAATTAAACCACTTTAAATAATGCATCCGTAAAAATCTTTTTCTCCTTTCGTTTCTGTTCTGGACAGAGGTCCTCCAGGCATCATGTAACCTTACCAGAGCTTATAAAGATATGCCAAAAATTGCAATACAGCGAAAAAAGCTTCTCTAAGCAAATTGAAAATAAACACTCATCTTTAAGTTTACATCCCACCGACGCTTGACTTGAATAACTTCGTAGCCACCAGTGTGGACCACAGATATCATGATATGTGAAACTGGATTGAAACCAGCAAAAAATGCAGAAAGAAAACATCTTCCAAACCATTTTCCACCTGAAAACAAAAAGCGTTGACTGTGTAAGAACTTTCGTTGATGTATTATGGCAGTGTAGCCACGTCGAGCCACAGAAAGCATGCGAAAAATGAAGCCTCCTTTACGTTCAGGGAGTAAACCCTGGTTTGAGCCTACAATCCAATCGAAAACCAGTACCTGGTCAGCGGTCAACTTAAAAAAAGAAACAGCTGACCTCTATGAGCTCTAAGGTTGAGCCCACGATATGGTCAGCGGATACCTTATTTTGACAGGTGTCAATTGATCAAAAGATGGATGTTCAATATCAAAGATGTGTGCGGAGCTCCACTATTATAGTTTATCTTGACCAGGTTTGGACTATTAAATTAAGACCCACTTGAAGAATCTATACTGATAAGATTGTGAGATGTGCCATACTGTAAGCACTTCGATCTTGTTTTCTTTTTTTGTTTTGCTTTTTTTTTGCTGATATTTGGATATCTTCTATAGGTTTCAGTTCTTGATGGAATTTCTTGATTATCTGAGAAGCTGGAAGGAGAGCACTGAGAATAGGCCTGGAAACTACAACCAAAATGCAAGAGCATGCATGTTTCTTTCCTGGCAGACCTATGAAGGCTTCCAGCTTACCGTCCAATCTACCATTGAGTCCACAAAGTTCCTTCTTTGAAGAGGGCATGGACTATTTTCTGATAGAATTCTTCTGTCAAGATCCTGCAGAAGAGTTCTTTGGTTAGTAGCGACAGCTAGGTAGACAAAGTGACAACCCAGACATATTAATCAGTTTGGTTACAATAGCAATACTGTTAGAATTGAGAGGTCAATTTCATGTCAGAGTGGAAACACGAGAGGTAGAAAGGTCAGAAAGCAAGCGTGGGTGCATGTAACAGATGAGAAATTGCCATGCTGGAAAAAGCCTAAACCATAGTTACGTATGCCTGAACTTAATTAAAGTCTAATATTGGCGTGGATTTCATAAGGTTGGAGAAATAAATTGATTATTACAGTACAAATAAGAGGGCAAATAAAGTGATTACATTAAGTTCTGCCAAACCATTCACAAAGTTAAATAACAAAAAAGTGGCAGTCTAGGAATTCTGAAACTTAAGGACCATAATAAAATGCTTGAAGTGATCAACACATGGTTTTCAGTGTCTTGCTTTTTGCTTTGTTTGCTTTTGTTTTTTGTTTTGTTAATGAAATATTACATCACTGTAACTGAGAAATCAAATTGCCAACTTGGATCCCTGATAATGTTCTAAACCCTCTTGTAAAGGTCCATTATAGATAAAGGATAGCAATGGCCCATTTGAAGCTATAAAGAACGCAAGCATTTATTATCTGATCAATATTACGCTGAGTTATATATGTACCATTAATTGTAACCAAGTGCAAAAAAGAACTAAAAAACAAAGGCTTCAAGGACTATAAATGAGACTGTTTCCATCATTTCTGCCTTGGTTGCAGATCACTTTGGCTCCTACCAATTTCCTTTCGTAGTGATTTGGCCTTGATTTGCTTTGTTTGGATCTTGTACTTCTGAATAAAATCCTGTGCGACAGAAAATGCTCTAACTCGTACATATATCATAACAATGCCATACAAAACCTTCTTGCTGACATGGCTGTCTGGTTTAATGTCTGTGTCTGTAACCATTAAATTAAAATTGGCTAAAATGTTACTGATGGCGCTCGGACGTTGCTTCGTTGCCTCTCTGATTTTCTTAATATTTTTGTTGCTGCTCAAAGATTTGGTGATAACTAGACTACTTTTGGAATTGGATAATCGATCTTTTCAACTTGTGGGTGACTGTGATTGCTTTCTGAGCTTTCAAAATGGAAAAAGGCTGGAAATGTATGGTCGAGTTGGCGGCTTTGGGCACCATTTTGAAACTCGAAGCTATAATAGATTTCAAAGAACACGGTTTGCCAGGTCAAGAGTTTTGTACTATTCAAATGGCTATGCAACGTTTAATTACGACTTGCTGCGTCTCTGTGGTGACATTATTCCAACACCTGGGCCTACAAATGAAAATTGTTGCCCAGTTTGTAATAGGTCGGTTGCGAAGAATCATCGGGCTGTTAGCTGTGACAGTTGTACTCGCTGGTGTCATATCAAGTGCAATAGCTTTTATTATTGTGAATGAGCTTGTGAAAACACCTCTTTTAAAGGCCCACCTTCTACCGAGGCTTTTTGACCGTTTCCTTTTGTTATGTAAATTCGCATTGCTTATCAGAGTGATCTGATTGGATGAATTTCAGCTTTGGCTGTATTTTTATATGTGAAAGTTGAAGGTGGGCCTTTAAAGTGCCTGGCATGTCTGATAATATTAATATATAGATTGTGCCAAGCCTGAAAGCGGAGCTCCCTGGTTATTCGTTCTTACTGCCTGTAGGGTTTATGAAAATAACAGGTTTCGAATTATCCGCATTTTGATGGTCCGGTTGCTGCTTTAATAATGAAATCATTTCCTTTGCTTTCTTCTATAGAAATATTCATTGCCTAACAAGTGAATTCCGTGGTGAGTTTTAAGCTAAAAACCGATATCGCATGAATGATGAAACGATGAGTGCGACATCCGTTTTTCCAGTGAAATGTACTTTGCAATTCACCAGTTTGGCAATAATTTTTTCTTAAACCGCATAAGTTTTAAAACGAAACAAGCACACCCTCAGCGAGCGAATGCAAAAGGAAAAAAAGCCATTTCAGAGTCAACTGTCAACAGCAAGCGAATAGGAATCACACTAAAATTAGAAGCCATAAAAACAACTTTGTCAGTTCAAGGTCAAAGAAGGATTTTACTGGTGTACTTTATTCCACTTTATCTCTGAAAACAAGATCATTCACATTTGATGTATTTCATTGACACGCCAGGTTGACTTGGTACAAGAACTGGCAAAATACAGCAATGCAACCAAGAAACGACAAACTTCAAACACGGTCTGCTCCAACACTTAAATAACGTTTTGGTGCTTTAAATAAAATTCTGAAATCACAAGCTAGTGAGATTTCCCTCTAATTTAACGAGAACTCATTGCGAATACGTGTTTATAACATAAGAGCAAAATTTTCTTGTCACTGTCGAGGCACAACAAAAACCAGTTGGGCAAACGGATTTAAAAAGCACTTGTTCGCTCGCATTTAGAGCAAAATGAACAAAAGAAATCAGCTTTTTCTGTATGTCCAAAAGAGTACAGATAATTGTTATTTAATTCCAGTTGACAATAAAAATTCGATTTTCATTCCTGAACAAAGGAAGAACCAATTAAACCACTTTAAATAATGCATCCGTAAAAATCTTTTTCTCCTTTCGTTTCTGTTCTGGACAGAGGTCCTCCAGGCATCATGTAACCTTACCAGAGCTTATAAAGATATGCCAAAAATTGCAATACAGCGAAAAAAGCTTCTCTAAGCAAATTGAAAATAAACACTCATCTTTAAGTTTACATCCCACCGACGCTTGACTTGAATAACTTCGTAGCCACCAGTGTGGACCACAGATATCATGATATGTGAAACTGGATTGAAACCAGCAAAAAATGCAGAAAGAAAACATCTTCCAAACCATTTTCCACCTGAAAACAAAAAGCGTTGACTGTGTAAGAACTTTCGTTGATGTATTATGGCAGTGTAGCCACGTCGAGCCACAGAAAGCATGCGAAAAATGAAGCCTCCTTTACGTTCAGGGAGTAAACCCTGGTTTGAGCCTACAATCCAATCGAAAACCAGTACCTGGTCAGCGGTCAACTTAAAAAAAGAAACAGCTGACCTCTATGAGCTCTAAGGTTGAGCCCACGATATGGTCAGCGAATACCTTATTTTGACAGGTGTCAATTGATCAAAAGATGGATGTTCAATATCAAAGATGTGTGCGGAGCTCCACTATTATAGTTTATCTTGACCAGGTTTGGACTATTAAATTAAGACCCACTTGAAGAATCTATACTGATAAGATTGTGAGATGTGCCATACTGTAAGCACTTCGATCTTGTTTTCTTTTTTTGTTTTGCTTTTTTTTTGCTGATATTTGGATATCTTCTATAGGTTTCAGTTCTTGATGGAATTTCTTGATTATCTGAGAAGCTGGAAGGAGAGCACTGAGAATAGGCCTGGAAACTACAACCAAACTGCAAGAGCATGCATGTTTCTTTCCTGGCAGACCTATGAAGGCTTCCAGCTTACCGTCCAATCTACCATTGAGTCCACAAAGTTCCTTCTTTGAAGAGGGCATGGACTATTTTCTGATAGAATTCTTCTGTCAAGATCCTGCAGAAGAGTTCTTTGGTTAGTAGCGACAGCTAGGTAGACAAAGTGACAACCCAGACATATTAATCAGTTTGGTTACAATAGCAATACTGTTAGAATTGAGAGGTCAATTTCATGTCAGAGTGGAAACACGAGAGGTAGAAAGGTCAGAAAGCAAGCGTGGGTGCATGTAACAGATGAGAAATTGCCATGCTGGAAAAAGCCTAAACCATAGTTACGTATGCCTGAACTTAATTAAAGTCTAATATTGGCGTGGATTTCATAAGGTTGGAGAAATAAATTGATTATTACAGTACAAATAAGAGGGCAAATAAAGTGATTACATTAAGTTCTGCCAAACCATTCACAAAGTTAAATAACAAAAAAGTGGCAGTCTAGGAATTCTGAAACTTAAGGACCATAATAAAATGCTTGAAGTGATCAACACATGGTTTTCAGTGTCTTGCTTTTTGCTTTGTTTGCTTTTGTTTTTTGTTTTGTTAATGAAATATTACATCACTGTAACTGAGAAATCAAATTGCCAACTTGGATCCCTGATAATGTTCTAAACCCTCTTGTAAAGGTCCATTATAGATAAAGGATAGCAATGGCCCATTTGAAGCTATAAAGAACGCAAGCATTTATTATCTGATCAATATTACGCTGAGTTATATATGTACCATTAATTGTAACCAAGTGCAAAAAAGAACTAAAAAACAAAGGCTTCAAGGACTATAAATGAGACTGTTTCCATCATTTCTGCCTTGGTTGCAGATCACTTTGGCTCCTACCAATTTCCTTTCGTAGTGATTTGGCCTTGATTTGCTTTGTTTGGATCTTGTACTTCTGAATAAAATCCTGTGCGACAGAAAATGCTCTAACTCGTACATATATCATAACAATGCCATACAAAACCTTCTTGCTGACATGGCTGTCTGGTTTAATGTCTGTGTCTGTAACCATTAAATTAAAATTGGCTAAAATGTTACTGATGGCGCTCGGACGTTGCTTCGTTGCCTCTCTGATTTTCTTAATATTTTTGTTGCTGCTCAAAGATTTGGTGATAACTAGACTACTTTTGGAATTGGATAATCGATCTTTTCAACTTGTGGGTGACTGTGATTGCTTTCTGAGCTTTCAAAATGGAAAAAGGCTGGAAATGTATGGTCGAGTTGGCGGCTTTGGGCACCATTTTGAAACTCGAAGCTATAATAGATTTCAAAGAACACGGTTTGCCAGGTCAAGAGTTTTGTACTATTCAAATGGCTATGCAACGTTTAATTACGACTTGCTGCGTCTCTGTGGTGACATTATTCCAACACCTGGGCCTACAAATGAAAATTGTTGCCCAGTTTGTAATAGGTCGGTTGCGAAGAATCATCGGGCTGTTAGCTGTGACAGTTGTACTCGCTGGTGTCATATCAAGTGCAATAGCTTTTATTATTGTGAATGAGCTTGTGAAAACACCTCTTTTAAAGGCCCACCTTCTACCGAGGCTTTTTGACCGTTTCCTTTTGTTATGTAAATTCGCATTGCTTATCAGAGTGATCTGATTGGATGAATTTCAGCTTTGGCTGTATTTTTATATGTGAAAGTTGAAGGTGGGCCTTTAAAGTGCCTGGCATGTCTGATAATATTAATATATAGATTGTGCCAAGCCTGAAAGCGGAGCTCCCTGGTTATTCGTTCTTACTGCCTGTAGGGTTTATGAAAATAACAGGTTTCGAATTATCCGCATTTTGATGGTCCGGTTGCTGCTTTAATAATGAAATCATTTCCTTTGCTTTCTTCTATAGAAATATTCATTGCCTAACAAGTGAATTCCGTGGTGAGTTTTAAGCTAAAAACCGATATCGCATGAATGATGAAACGATGAGTGCGACATCCGTTTTTCCAGTGAAATGTACTTTGCAATTCACCAGTTTGGCAATAATTTTTTCTTAAACCGCATAAGTTTTAAAACGAAACAAGCACACCCTCAGCGAGCGAATGCAAAAGGAAAAAAAGCCATTTCAGAGTCAACTGTCAACAGCAAGCGAATAGGAATCACACTAAAATTAGAAGCCATAAAAACAACTTTGTCAGTTCAAGGTCAAAGAAGGATTTTACTGGTGTACTTTATTCCACTTTATCTCTGAAAACAAGATCATTCACATTTGATGTATTTCATTGACACGCCAGGTTGACTTGGTACAAGAACTGGCAAAATACAGCAATGCAACCAAGAAACGACAAACTTCAAACACGGTCTGCTCCAACACTTAAATAACGTTTTGGTGCTTTAAATAAAATTCTGAAATCACAAGCTAGTGAGATTTCCCTCTAATTTAACGAGAACTCATTGCGAATACGTGTTTATAACATAAGAGCAAAATTTTCTTGTCACTGTCGAGGCACAACAAAAACCAGTTGGGCAAACGGATTTAAAAAGCACTTGTTCGCTCGCATTTAGAGCAAAATGAACAAAAGAAATCAGCTTTTTCTGTATGTCCAAAAGAGTACAGATAATTGTTATTTAATTCCAGTTGACAATAAAAATTCGATTTTCATTCCTGAACAAAGGAAGAACCAATTAAACCACTTTAAATAATGCATCCGTAAAAATCTTTTTCTCCTTTCGTTTCTGTTCTGGACAGAGGTCCTCCAGGCATCATGTAACCTTACCAGAGCTTATAAAGATATGCCAAAAATTGCAATACAGCGAAAAAAGCTTCTCTAAGCAAATTGAAAATAAACACTCATCTTTAAGTTTACATCCCACCGACGCTTGACTTGAATAACTTCGTAGCCACCAGTGTGGACCACAGATATCATGATATGTGAAACTGGATTGAAACCAGCAAAAAATGCAGAAAGAAAACATCTTCCAAACCATTTTCCACCTGAAAACAAAAAGCGTTGACTGTGTAAGAACTTTCGTTGATGTATTATGGCAGTGTAGCCACGTCGAGCCACAGAAAGCATGCGAAAAATGAAGCCTCCTTTACGTTCAGGGAGTAAACCCTGGTTTGAGCCTACAATCCAATCGAAAACCAGTACCTGGTCAGCGGTCAACTTAAAAAAAGAAACAGCTGACCTCTATGAGCTCTAAGGTTGAGCCCACGATATGGTCAGCGGATACCTTATTTTGACAGGTGTCAATTGATCAAAAGATGGATGTTCAATATCAAAGATGTGTGCGGAGCTCCACTATTATAGTTTATCTTGACCAGGTTTGGACTATTAAATTAAGACCCACTTGAAGAATCTATACTGATAAGATTGTGAGATGTGCCATACTGTAAGCACTTCGATCTTGTTTTCTTTTTTTGTTTTGCTTTTTTTTTGCTGATATTTGGATATCTTCTATAGGTTTCAGTTCTTGATGGAATTTCTTGATTATCTGAGAAGCTGGAAGGAGAGCACTGAGAATAGGCCTGGAAACTACAACCAAAATGCAAGAGCATGCATGTTTCTTTCCTGGCAGACCTATGAAGGCTTCCAGCTTACCGTCCAATCTACCATTGAGTCCACAAAGTTCCTTCTTTGAAGAGGGCATGGACTATTTTCTGATAGAATTCTTCTGTCAAGATCCTGCAGAAGAGTTCTTTGGTTAGTAGCGACAGCTAGGTAGACAAAGTGACAACCCAGACATATTAATCAGTTTGGTTACAATAGCAATACTGTTAGAATTGAGAGGTCAATTTCATGTCAGAGTGGAAACACGAGAGGTAGAAAGGTCAGAAAGCAAGCGTGGGTGCATGTAACAGATGAGAAATTGCCATGCTGGAAAAAGCCTAAACCATAGTTACGTATGCCTGAACTTAATTAAAGTCTAATATTGGCGTGGATTTCATAAGGTTGGAGAAATAAATTGATTATCACAGTACAAATAAGAGGGCAAATAAAGTGATTACATTAAGTTCTGCCAAACCATTCACAAAGTTAAATAACAAAAAAGTGGCAGTCTAGGAATTCTGAAACTTAAGGACCATAATAAAATGCTTGAAGTGATCAACACATGGTTTTCAGTGTCTTGCTTTTTGCTTTGTTTGCTTTTGTTTTTTGTTTTGTTAATGAAATATTACATCACTGTAACTGAGAAATCAAATTGCCAACTTGGATCCCTGATAATGTTCTAAACCCTCTTGTAAAGGTCCATTATAGATAAAGGATAGCAATGGCCCATTTGAAGCTATAAAGAACGCAAGCATTTATTATCTGATCAATATTACGCTGAGTTATATATGTACCATTAATTGTAACCAAGTGCAAAAAAGAACTAAAAAACAAAGGCTTCAAGGACTATAAATGAGACTGTTTCCATCATTTCTGCCTTGGTTGCAGATCACTTTGGCTCCTACCAATTTCCTTTCGTAGTGATTTGGCCTTGATTTGCTTTGTTTGGATCTTGTACTTCTGAATAAAATCCTGTGCGACAGAAAATGCTCTAACTCGTACATATATCATAACAATGCCATACAAAACCTTCTTGCTGACATGGCTGTCTGGTTTAATGTCTGTGTCTGTAACCATTAAATTAAAATTGGCTAAAATGTTACTGATGGCGCTCGGACGTTGCTTCGTTGCCTCTCTGATTTTCTTAATATTTTTGTTGCTGCTCAAAGATTTGGTGATAACTAGACTACTTTTGGAATTGGATAATCGATCTTTTCAACTTGTGGGTGACTGTGATTGCTTTCTGAGCTTTCAAAATGGAAAAAGGCTGGAAATGTATGGTCGAGTTGGCGGCTTTGGGCACCATTTTGAAACTCGAAGCTATAATAGATTTCAAAGAACACGGTTTGCCAGGTCAAGAGTTTTGTACTATTCAAATGGCTATGCAACGTTTAATTACGACTTGCTGCGTCTCTGTGGTGACATTATTCCAACACCTGGGCCTACAAATGAAAATTGTTGCCCAGTTTGTAATAGGTCGGTTGCGAAGAATCATCGGGCTGTTAGCTGTGACAGTTGTACTCGCTGGTGTCATATCAAGTGCAATAGCTTTTATTATTGTGAATGAGCTTGTGAAAACACCTCTTTTAAAGGCCCACCTTCTACCGAGGCTTTTTGACCGTTTCCTTTTGTTATGTAAATTCGCATTGCTTATCAGAGTGATCTGATTGGATGAATTTCAGCTTTGGCTGTATTTTTATATGTGAAAGTTGAAGGTGGGCCTTTAAAGTGCCTGGCATGTCTGATAATATTAATATATAGATTGTGCCAAGCCTGAAAGCGGAGCTCCCTGGTTATTCGTTCTTACTGCCTGTAGGGTTTATGAAAATAACAGGTTTCGAATTATCCGCATTTTGATGGTCCGGTTGCTGCTTTAATAATGAAATCATTTCCTTTGCTTTCTTCTATAGAAATATTCATTGCCTAACAAGTGAATTCCGTGGTGAGTTTTAAGCTAAAAACCGATATCGCATGAATGATGAAACGATGAGTGCGACATCCGTTTTTCCAGTGAAATGTACTTTGCAATTCACCAGTTTGGCAATAATTTTTTCTTAAACCGCATAAGTTTTAAAACGAAACAAGCACACCCTCAGCGAGCGAATGCAAAAGGAAAAAAAGCCATTTCAGAGTCAACTGTCAACAGCAAGCGAATAGGAATCACACTAAAATTAGAAGCCATAAAAACAACTTTGTCAGTTCAAGGTCAAAGAAGGATTTTACTGGTGTACTTTATTCCACTTTATCTCTGAAAACAAGATCATTCACATTTGATGTATTTCATTGACACGCCAGGTTGACTTGGTACAAGAACTGGCAAAATACAGCAATGCAACCAAGAAACGACAAACTTCAAACACGGTCTGCTCCAACACTTAAATAACGTTTTGGTGCTTTAAATAAAATTCTGAAATCACAAGCTAGTGAGATTTCCCTCTAATTTAACGAGAACTCATTGCGAATACGTGTTTATAACATAAGAGCAAAATTTTCTTGTCACTGTCGAGGCACAACAAAAACCAGTTGGGCAAACGGATTTAAAAAGCACTTGTTCGCTCGCATTTAGAGCAAAATGAACAAAAGAAATCAGCTTTTTCTGTATGTCCAAAAGAGTACAGATAATTGTTATTTAATTCCAGTTGACAATAAAAATTCGATTTTCATTCCTGAACAAAGGAAGAACCAATTAAACCACTTTAAATAATGCATCCGTAAAAATCTTTTTCTCCTTTCGTTTCTGTTCTGGACAGAGGTCCTCCAGGCATCATGTAACCTTACCAGAGCTTATAAAGATATGCCAAAAATTGCAATACAGCGAAAAAAGCTTCTCTAAGCAAATTGAAAATAAACACTCATCTTTAAGTTTACATCCCACCGACGCTTGACTTGAATAACTTCGTAGCCACCAGTGTGGACCACATATATCATGATATGTGAAACTGGATTGAAACCAGCAAAAAATGCAGAAAGAAAACATCTTCCAAACCATTTTCCACCTGAAAACAAAAAGCGTTGACTGTGTAAGAACTTTCGTTGATGTATTATGGCAGTGTAGCCACGTCGAGCCACAGAAAGCATGCGAAAAATGAAGCCTCCTTTACGTTCAGGGAGTAAACCCTGGGTTGAGCCTACAATCCAATCGAAAACCAGTACCTGGTCAGCGGTCAACTTAAAAAAAGAAACAGCTGACCTCTATGAGCTCTAAGGTTGAGCCCACGATATGGTCAGCGGATACCTTATTTTGACAGGTGTCAATTGATCAAAAGATGGATGTTCAATATCAAAGATGTGTGCGGAGCTCCACTATTATAGTTTATCTTGACCAGGTTTGGACTATTAAATTAAGACCCACTTGAAGAATCTATACTGATAAGATTGTGAGATGTGCCATACTGTAAGCACTTCGATCTTGTTTTCTTTTTTTGTTTTGCTTTTTTTTTGCTGATATTTGGATATCTTCTATAGGTTTCAGTTCTTGATGGAATTTCTTGATTATCTGAGAAGCTGGAAGGAGAGCACTGAGAATAGGCCTGGAAACTACAACCAAAATGCAAGAGCATGCATGTTTCTTTCCTGGCAGACCTATGAAGGCTTCCAGCTTACCGTCCAATCTACCATTGAGTCCACAAAGTTCCTTCTTTGAAGAGGGCATGGACTATTTTCTGATAGAATTCTTCTGTCAAGATCCTGCAGAAGAGTTCTTTGGTTAGTAGCGACAGCTAGGTAGACAAAGTGACAACCCAGACATATTAATCAGTTTGGTTACAACAGCAATACTGTTAGAATTGAGAGGTCAATTTCATGTCAGAGTGGAAACACGAGAGGTAGAAAGGTCAGAAAGCAAGCGTGGGTGCATGTAACAGATGAGAAATTGCCATGCTGGAAAAAGCCTAAACCATAGTTACGTATGCCTGAACTTAATTAAAGTCTAATATTGGCGTGGATTTCATAAGGTTGGAGAAATAAATTGATTATTACAGTACAAATAAGAGGGCAAATAAAGTGATTACATTAAGTTCTGCCAAACCATTCACAAAGTTAAATAACAAAAAAGTGGCAGTCTAGGAATTCTGAAACTTAAGGACCATAATAAAATGCTTGAAGTGATCAACACATGGTTTTCAGTGTCTTGCTTTTTGCTTTGTTTGCTTTTGTTTTTTGTTTTGTTAATGAAATATTACATCACTGTAACTGAGAAATCAAATTGCCAACTTGGATCCCTGATAATGTTCTAAACCCTCTTGTAAAGGTCCATTATAGATAAAGGATAGCAATGGCCCATTTGAAGCTATAAAGAACGCAAGCATTTATTATCTGATCAATATTACGCTGAGTTATATATGTACCATTAATTGTAACCAAGTGCAAAAAAGAACTAAAAAACAAAGGCTTCAAGGACTATAAATGAGACTGTTTCCATCATTTCTGCCTTGGTTGCAGATCACTTTGGCTCCTACCAATTTCCTTTCGTAGTGATTTGGCCTTGATTTGCTTTGTTTGGATCTTGTACTTCTGAATAAAATCCTGTGCGACAGAAAATGCTCTAACTCGTACATATATCATAACAATGCCATACAAAACCTTCTTGCTGACATGGCTGTCTGGTTTAATGTCTGTGTCTGTAACCATTAAATTAAAATTGGCTAAAATGTTACTGATGGCGCTCGGACGTTGCTTCGTTGCCTCTCTGATTTTCTTAATATTTTTGTTGCTGCTCAAAGATTTGGTGATAACTAGACTACTTTTGGAATTGGATAATCGATCTTTTCAACTTGTGGGTGACTGTGATTGCTTTCTGAGCTTTCAAAATGGAAAAAGGCTGGAAATGTATGGTCGAGTTGGCGGCTTTGGGCACCATTTTGAAACTCGAAGCTATAATAGATTTCAAAGAACACGGTTTGCCAGGTCAAGAGTTTTGTACTATTCAAATGGCTATGCAACGTTTAATTACGACTTGCTGCGTCTCTGTGGTGACATTATCCCAACACCTGGGCCTACAAATGAAAATTGTTGCCCAGTTTGTAATAGGTCGGTTGCGAAGAATCATCGGGCTGTTAGCTGTGACAGTTGTACTCGCTGGTGTCATATCAAGTGCAATAGCTTTTGTCATTTTAGTTTTAAATATTATTATTGTGAATGAGCTTGTGAAAACACCTCTTTTAAAGGCCCACCTTCTACCGAGGCTTTTTGACCGTTTCCTTTTGTTATGTAAATTCGCATTGCTTATCAGAGTGATCTGATTGGATGAATTTCAGCTTTGGCTGTATTTTTATATGTGAAAGTTGAAGGTGGGCCTTTAAAGTGCCTGGCATGTCTGACAACATTATAATATTGTAATTATAATATTAATATATAGATTGTGCCAAGCCTGAAAGCGGAGCTCCCTGGTTATTCGTTCTTACTGCCTGTAGGGTTTATGAAAATAACAGGTTTCGAATTATCCGCATTTTGATGGTCCGGTTGCTGCTTTAATAATGAAATCATTTCCTTTGCTTTCTTCTATAGAAATATTCATTGCCTAACAAGTGAATTCCGCGGTGAGTTTTAAGCTAAAAACCGATATCGCATGAATGATGAAACGATGAGTGCGACATCCGTTTTTCCAGTGAAATGTACTTTGCAATTCACCAGTTTGGCAATAATTTTTTCTTAAACCGCATAAGTTTTAAAACGAAACAAGCACACCCTCAGCGAGCGAATGCAAAAGGAAAAAAAGCCATTTCAGAGTCAACTGTCAACAGCAAGCGAATAGGAATCACACTAAAATTAGAAGCCATAAAAACAACTTTGTCAGTTCAAGGTCAAAGAAGGATTTTACTGGTGTACTTTATTCCACTTTATCTCTGAAAACAAGATCATTCACATTTGATGTATTTCATTGACACGCCAGGTTGACTTGGTACAAGAACTGGCAAAATACAGCAATGCAACCAAGAAACGACAAACTTCAAACACGGTCTGCTCCAACACTTAAATAACGTTTTGGTGCTTTAAATAAAATTCTGAAATCACAAGCTAGTGAGATTTCCCTCTAATTTAACGAGAACTCATTGCGAATACGTGTTTATAACATAAGAGCAAAATTTTCTTGTCACTGTCGAGGCACAACAAAAACCAGTTGGGCAAACGGATTTAAAAAGCACTTGTTCGCTCGCATTTAGAGCAAAATGAACAAAAGAAATCAGCTTTTTCTGTATGTCCAAAAGAGTACAGATAATTGTTATTTAATTCCAGTTGACAATAAAAATTCGATTTTCATTCCTGAACAAAGGAAGAACCAATTAAACCACTTTAAATAATGCATCCGTAAAAATCTTTTTCTCCTTTCGTTTCTGTTCTGGACAGAGGTCCTCCAGGCATCATGTAACCTTACCAGAGCTTATAAAGATATGCCAAAAATTGCAATACAGCGAAAAAAGCTTCTCTAAGCAAATTGAAAATAAACACTCATCTTTAAGTTTACATCCCACCGACGCTTGACTTGAATAACTTCGTAGCCACCAGTGTGGACCACAGATATCATGATATGTGAAACTGGATTGAAACCAGCAAAAAATGCAGAAAGAAAACATCTTCCAAACCATTTTCCACCTGAAAACAAAAAGCGTTGACTGTGTAAGAACTTTCGTTGATGTATTATGGCAGTGTAGCCACGTCGAGCCACAGAAAGCATGCAAAAAATGAAGCCTCCTTTACGTTCAGGGAGTAAACCCTGGTTTGAGCCTACAATCCAATCGAAAACCAGTACCTGGTCAGCGGTCAACTTAAAAAAAGAAACAGCTGACCTCTATGAGCTCTAAGGTTGAGCCCACGATATGGTCAGCGGATACCTTATTTTGACAGGTGTCAATTGATCAAAAGATGGATGTTCAATATCAAAGATGTGTGCGGAGCTCCACTATTATAGTTTATCTTGACCAGGTTTGGACTATTAAATTAAGACCCACTTGAAGAATCTATACTGATAAGATTGTGAGATGTGCCATACTGTAAGCACTTCGATCTTGTTTTCTTTTTTTGTTTTGCTTTTTTTTTGCTGATATTTGGATATCTTCTATAGGTTTCAGTTCTTGATGGAATTTCTTGATTATCTGAGAAGCTGGAAGGAGAGCACTGAGAATAGGCCTGGAAACTACAACCAAAATGCAAGAGCATGCATGTTTCTTTCCTGGCAGACCTATGAAGGCTTCCAGCTTACCGTCCAATCTACCATTGAGTCCACAAAGTTCCTTCTTTGAAGAGGGCATGGACTATTTTCTGATAGAATTCTTCTGTCAAGATCCTGCAGAAGAGTTCTTTGGTTAGTAGCGACAGCTAGGTAGACAAAGTGACAACCCAGACATATTAATCAGTTTGGTTACAATAGCAATACTGTTAGAATTGAGAGGTCAATTTCATGTCAGAGTGGAAACACGAGAGGTAGAAAGGTCAGAAAGCAAGCGTGGGTGCATGTAACAGATGAGAAATTGCCATGCTGGAAAAAGCCTAAACCATAGTTACGTATGCCTGAACTTAATTAAAGTCTAATATTGGCGTGGATTTCATAAGGTTGGAGAAATAAATTGATTATTACAGTACAAATAAGAGGGCAAATAAAGTGATTACATTAAGTTCTGCCAAACCATTCACAAAGTTAAATAACAAAAAAGTGGCAGTCTAGGAATTCTGAAACTTAAGGACCATAATAAAATGCTTGAAGTGATCAACACATGGTTTTCAGTGTCTTGCTTTTTGCTTTGTTTGCTTTTGTTTTTTGTTTTGTTAATGAAATATTACATCACTGTAACTGAGAAATCAAATTGCCAACTTGGATCCCTGATAATGTTCTAAACCCTCTTGTAAAGGTCCATTATAGATAAAGGATAGCAATGGCCCATTTGAAGCTATAAAGAACGCAAGCATTTATTATCTGATCAATATTACGCTGAGTTATATATGTACCATTAATTGTAACCAAGTGCAAAAAAGAACTAAAAAACAAAGGCTTCAAGGACTATAAATGAGACTGTTTCCATCATTTCTGCCTTGGTTGCAGATCACTTTGGCTCCTACCAATTTCCTTTCGTAGTGATTTGGCCTTGATTTGCTTTGTTTGGATCTTGTACTTCTGAATAAAATCCTGTGCGACAGAAAATGCTCTAACTCGTACATATATCATAACAATGCCATACAAAACCTTCTTGCTGACATGGCTGTCTGGTTTAATGTCTGTGTCTGTAACCATCAAATTAAAATTGGCTAAAATGTTACTGATGGCGCTCGGACGTTGCTTCGTTGCCTCTCTGATTTTCTTAATATTTTTGTTGCTGCTCAAAGATTTGGTGATAACTAGACTACTTTTGGAATTGGATAATCGATCTTTTCAACTTGTGGGTGACTGTGATTGCTTTCTGAGCTTTCAAAATGGAAAAAGGCTGGAAATGTATGGTCGAGTTGGCGGCTTTGGGCACCATTTTGAAACTCGAAGCTATAATAGATTTCAAAGAACACGGTTTGCCAGGTCAAGAGTTTTGTACTATTCAAATGGCTATGCAACGTTTAATTACGACTTGCTGTGTCTCTGTGGTGACATTATCCCAACACCTGGGCCTACAAATGAAAATTGTTGCCCAGTTTGTAATAGGTCGGTTGCGAAGAATCATCGGGCTGTTAGCTGTGACAGTTGTACTCGCTGGTGTCATATCAAGTGCAATAGCTTTTGTCATTTTAGTTTTAAATATTATTATTGTGAATGAGCTTGTGAAAACACCTCTTTTAAAGGCCCACCTTCTACCGAGGCTTTTTGACCGTTTCCTTTTGTTATGTAAATTCGCATTGCTTATCAGAGTGATCTGATTGGATGAATTTCAGCTTTGGCTGTATTTTTATATGTGAAAGTTGAAGGTGGGCCTTTAAAGTGCCTGGCATGTCTGACAACATTATAATATTGTAATTATAATATTAATATATAGATTGTGCCAAGCCTGAAAGCGGAGCTCCCTGGTTATTCGTTCTTACTGCCTGTAGGGTTTATGAAAATAACAGGTTTCGAATTATCCGCATTTTGATGGTCCGGTTGCTGCTTTAATAATGAAATCATTTCCTTTGCTTTCTTCTATAGAAATATTCATTGCCTAACAAGTGAATTCCGCGGTGAGTTTTAAGCTAAAAACCGATATCGCATGAATGATGAAACGATGAGTGCGACATCCGTTTTTCCAGTGAAATGTACTTTGCAATTCACCAGTTTGGCAATAATTTTTTCTTAAACCGCATAAGTTTTAAAACGAAACAAGCACACCCTCAGCGAGCGAATGCAAAAGGAAAAAAAGCCATTTCAGAGTCAACTGTCAACAGCAAGCGAATAGGAATCACACTAAAATTAGAAGCCATAAAAACAACTTTGTCAGTTCAAGGTCAAAGAAGGATTTTACTGGTGTACTTTATTCCACTTTATCTCTGAAAACAAGATCATTCACATTTGATGTATTTCATTGACACGCCAGGTTGACTTGGTACAAGAACTGGCAAAATACAGCAATGCAACCAAGAAACGACAAACTTCAAACACGGTCTGCTCCAACACTTAAATAACGTTTTGGTGCTTTAAATAAAATTCTGAAATCACAAGCTAGTGAGATTTCCCTCTAATTTAACGAGAACTCATTGCGAATACGTGTTTATAACATAAGAGCAAAATTTTCTTGTCACTGTCGAGGCACAACAAAAACCAGTTGGGCAAACGGATTTAAAAAGCACTTGTTCGCTCGCATTTAGAGCAAAATG
>OX421446.1:39503824-39511324 GCA_949126865.1 Montipora capitata | reverse complement strand
CAAGAACACGTAAAGCAACTGTGACACACGTGATGAGTATATGATGGTTTACTTGAAGAACTGACATAAAGCAATTATTTTTTGGGAAAAAATTGTCCTCAGTTTAGAACTGCTTTACTTAAAAAGAAAGCGTTTTCTCAAATAGGAAAAACGCCTCGTAAACCGTTGGAATTTTTTTAACTCTTTCTCTCCCAGTAATACGGAACAGTACATCAGGTATAAAGTAATATCTTTCTAATAGTTTAAAGCATCAACGACATAACTTGTTTGACGTCTTGTTTGAGGAAGTCGGTTGGTTCTCATTGAAAGCGAACATTGCTTTTAAGGAACACTGAATAAAACATGTTCTTGACCTAGATGTGTTCTTCTATGCCGCGAGTCTAACCTTCAATCGGATGCGAATTCCAAGATTCCTGCACCCTCCTGAGTCCGATATCAGCTACATTCATGGTAATGAAAGATAGGCAAAATTGTACAGCAGGGTCAGATAGGTTTATCATCAGATTGGTTTCCATCCTCACAAGAACATCTTTTATCGGGTAAATGACTCGTTGATTGACTTCTGGCCACTTGCGTTCCGCAGGCAAATTCTGATAGTGGGAAAGGAATAACGTGAAGTGATGAGTCACAAAATGCTTGTAATGTCGCTATCACGTTTATAGTACACTTAACACCGATGGAATCCTTCTTTCTACTTACCTGCCTAGACTGTGTCTGGATATATGGTTCACAACTCAGGTTCCCCCTTTCGTTTCTCAATAGGTTCTGTACAAAAAGCATCAGGCAAGCCTCGGTGCCATGGTCAACTCTTACCATATCCCAAATTCCCTCACAGAGGAGGATCTCCCTGCAGAGATTGACAGGGAAGGAAAAGTGTTTCTAAAATAAATACATTGTTTATACTGCAAAAGATAGATCAGCTGAAATTAAAATTTAAAAAAATATTTCACAAGGTAAAAATGATATACAAAGAGATAATATTATTAACAACAGAAAGGTATTAAAAAAATTATAAAAATTACAACTAAGAATACAAAACTCGTGTATCTCTTAAAAGGGGCAGAGAATGATTTAGCGGGAGACTAGGTTCTACAAACGTAGAAGGGGAAAGATACCATATTCCTGATTATTCCTGATTATTTGACAAACCTGAAATGTGCATATATAATGATTGCATTTTTTTTAGGCATGGAAAACAGTTTGATGATTCTTGAGCTACAGCCATCGCTAAGTGCATAAAACGTACATCCATACATCCCCAGTTTTTCATTTTGGTCGCAATGTAGCTTGTTTCCATAGTAAAGTGCATTATAGGGAACCAGATTTCTTCGACGCACTGTGTCCTCCCTCCGCCTCGCATGATCCGCTGGATTCACACGTCTCAACGACTTCGCTACCTGTTTTCCGCTTAGTGGTAATCCCTTGCTACGAACATAGCCCGTCATCATTTTTCGCCCATAAGTTGGTCCAACCTGATATTTGAGGCGAATTTGTCTCAAATAATGTAATATATAACAGCACAAAGTCGAAAGATAAATGGAATGCAGGAAGTCTTACCTCGCTCACACACTGTTGAATGACAGCATCTATCTCCGCTTCATTCAATTTGCTTATACCGTGTTTAGAACAAAATAAACGCAAGTTTCTTTCAGAGAAGCCTCTTCTTACTTCCGGAAACCTTTGCATGAATAGATTACTGATCTCCTTGTATGTTTTGTTCGCTTTTATCTGACTCCTTATCACGTTAATATTACTTTCAAAATATTCCATAATGGTCGGCGCCAAATTCAAACTGAAAGTCACAGTTGATTACCAGTCGACAAACGGCGCGAAAAAAAGGTGCGTCAACTAAATGTTGACAGCTGTCACCTTGACAGCTGCCAGCCGAAAAGTCAAAACAAAGAAAGGTAAAAAAAAGGTCGACTTTTTTCGACTTTGTATGAAAAGGCAAAAAGCTGAGAAAACTCGAGAAATTTTCCTTTCTCGCTTTTTTGTGATTAGTTAGATATAAATATTACTCAAGAAAGTTGGTTGACTTTATATCGAAGACAAATCCTAAAAATGTCCCGCTTTTTATGAGAAAACGGGGCACTTTTCTCAGGTTTTCATAACGGCGGGTCGAAGTTAAAAAAAGGGTGTCCTTTTTTTGTTTTGAGTGTAAAATACAAATAAAGACCTTGATTTTAAGGCATTTTTCATTTTCCTAATCCGCGTTTTTTGTAAAAAGTAGAATTGCCGGAACCGACCACTGATTGAGGGGCTGATCTTTGTAGCTATTTAGTTCACTCGTCAAACTTTCTGCAAAGAATTCGGATGTGTTTATGTTACAGACGGCTCAAGCTGAACGGGTTCAGAGATGCTTCACTTCCAGAAGGACTGTGTTTAGCAACTATGTGTCTCTCATAACCACCTCTTGTCTTGTACTTTTTGCCACAATCCTGACAAACAATTTCTTGCTTTTGGGCCTATAAATTAATAAAGAAAATCAAAACTTAAATACGGCACTTCTTCTACTATCTCTTTCTACAGTGTAACAGCGAAGTTTGTTTACAACTGTAAAACAGAGTCACAATCCCAAATTAGCACATATTAAACTTACCTCACTAGCTGTTGGTCCTCTTCCAAAATGTCTAGAATCGTCTCAAAATCGTCTCCCCATACGAAAAGTTCGTCTGCGCTGTCTGCCATATTGTTTGGCAGTGTACACCTTCGTGATCACGTGACTGCTACCTTCAACCTAAATGCCTGTTCTTTTTTGAATTTTGCCGGCTTTCATAACCAGTCTCCCTCCACTAACTATGGTGAAAGTCTGCGAATTTTCCAGCATCCTAGGATCGAGCCATTTTTTTCATTTTTTCGTTGTAATTTAAAGATATTATTATATTGGGGTGAGTTGAGAGCCAAACTCCTTGCGCTTTCACTTTTTTCTTTGACCATTCGAAATCTTTTTCTGACGGAAGTTTTAGTTCGCAATCTTCTTAGAGGCTATCCATAGAACTTCTATCTTTTCAATGTTGAGTCTGAGGCCAGATATGTTGCCAAAAGTCTCTATTAAAATCAGTCTTTGGAACCCGTCAACTGTTTTTTCGCAATGGCTTGAGCAAGTACTTGCACAGCTAGAATAAAAAGATATGGCGATAAAGGGCGGCCTTGTCTAATTCCACGACTAAGTTTAAAAAATAGGCACGCAATGCGTACATGTGGTAGGTCACTAGGTAGAAGAGGAAGTGAGCTATGCTTTATTAAAATTGCTAAATTTGAGAGCGACACTGGATGTGCAGAGAATGAAGTTCTCGCCACAATTCTTAAAATGCATATGGGTCGCCTGAGATATAGTCTATGGAAAGAGAAATGTCTAATACGATTTGTGATTTTAGCGGAGCTCCACGTGCACGCAGCACCATAGTTAAGAAAATATGGTAACCCATCGATGCGAGAAAATTTGGTTTTGGTCACCGTACGACCGTACAACCGTCCACCCCTCCATGTATGCCAATGTGACCAGTATCACGTAACCATATTACAGGCTCAAGTTTAGAGCTCATCCAGGAGGCAATACTCCAGTTGACACTCTAGCAATCTAGCTAGTTTACAGCATACATCTTTGATATTGGACAGCAATGCTGTGGTCAATTGACACCTGTCAAAACAAGGTGTCCACTGACTTAATTGCATTTTTCGCTGGTTTCAATCCAGGTTTGACATCATATAGCTGTGGTCAGGACATACTGGTGGCTACGTAGTTATTCAAGTCAAGCATTGGAGGGATATAAACTTAAATCTGAGTGTTATTTTCAATTTGTTTAGTGCTGCTTTTTGCTCTGAATTGCAATTTTTGGCATGAGTCGTATCTTAAGATTTTTAATTTTGAATGTCTTAAGGTTGCAAGATGCCTGGACGGCCTATGACAAGAACAGAAAAAGAAAACGAGAACGGCAAAACAGTACACCAGTAATAGCTCAAACTTGGTGGAAGAAGTTACTCCACAAATTCTTTTCTTGGACACTAAACCGTTTATTTCTGCGGATGAGTTATTTAAAGTGGATGCATATTTCTAAAAAGTGGTTTAGTCGTTTTTATATTCAACTGGAATTAAATAACAATCATCTGTACTCTTTTTGGACAGAAATAATTGATCTGTTTGCTGGTTTGCTTGGCTTTAAAATGCGAGCAAAACAGTTTTTTTTACTGTGTTTGCCTAATTGTTTTTCAATGTGCCTTGACAGTGACAAGAAAATTTTGCCCTTATGTTAGAAACATGTAATCTCAGTGAGTTCTCGTAAAAGTAAGGAGAAATATCACTAGCTTGTGTTTTCAGAAGTTTGTTTAGAGCATGTACCGGTAATTTGTTGGAGATATTGTTTAAAGTTTGTCCTTTCTAGCCGATTCTGGTTCTACGCCAAGCTGGCGTGTTTCAATGAAATACATCAAGATGTAAATGATCTCGTTTTCAGAGATAAAGTGGAATAAAGTACATCAACAAAACTCCTTGTTTGACCTTCAACCGACAAAGACGATCTGTCACATCACACGCTATAGTACGTCTGTGATTTCTAATTTTAGCGTGATTCCTATTCCCTGGCTTTTGACGGTCGACTCTGAAATGGCTTCTTTCCTTTTCCGTTCGTTTGCTGAGGATTTGTGTCTTTTCTTTTAAAACTCTTGCTATTCAAGAAAAATTAACTGGTGAATTCGACAGTAAATTTCGGTGGAGAAACCGATATCGCACTCATCCCTTCATGATTCATGCAATCATTCGGTTTTTTGGGTGAAATTAACCATGGAATTGACTAGTTAGGCAGCAAAGAAACTGACATAATTAAGCAATATCTGGGAAAACCAAACCATGGACAATTTCAAAGCCTTTTATTTTCACTAATCCTAGAGCCAGTAAGAATAAACAACCCGGGAGCTCCGCTTTTAGGCTTGGCTAAATCTATATATTATTTTATTTACTTGTTTCTTGTTGATGTTGTTCCAAATCACCAATTGACCTTTTCAGCAATAGCAACACCATCTTGGATTTAGCTTGTAAGCCTGGATAGACCACAATGCATCAGCACTCAAGATTGCAAGGCTATCATGAAAATGTCGATTCCCTGACTAATATATATTAAGTCAGTAACACATTGTTTTCCTGCATTTGATCCAAACACAGATTCATTACCTTGATTTAAGTCTGCACAAACTGTATGAGGAGGATTAACTAATTCGTTAGAATTGATAGAACCTTTATGCTTGTTTACATCACTCCCTTGGCTAATATCTGCACTTACTGCTTTTGCTGGATCAAATACTCTGCTCCCAGGGTTCTCCACATTGTTTGACATTTTCTTAAAAACAGTACGTGAATATTGTAGCACACAATTTTAGTTAAAGATACTGTCACTGTCTCACATCTATACCGCTGTATCAAGCATTTTAATGTTGGTAAATTGAATACACTGAGGTAAATGCATACCAATCCTGGCTCCATACTGTTCATTTGTCACACCCATTTTCAAGTCGCTGCTGTTTAAGTTTCCTACTGCACAATACTAAATACAGTATTGGAGTACAAAATTATCACTAAACTGCAATGCTAGCTTCAAAGGAAACAATTTTGACATATTTTGAGTGTAATTAAAATAAAAATACAGTTTGAAGTACTAAACTATTATTTGACACACTGTTTTGCAATGAATGTTCACAGCAAACAAAATGACCTTTCAGATAATTTTTCACTGTAATTCAATTAAGCTTTCGTTGGTTCTCTTCACCATCTCTTCAGCTTAATACACGCTAAATAGATCGAGCCAAGTGCTGTCTGCATGCAGCGCCACAGATCAGCTGCAATGCAGTGAACACCATAAGACCTTTATAGTTCAAAATTGTACTCAGTAAACTTGAGAGACAAGTGAAATGTTTATTATTTAGGTCAAACAAAAACAACATTAAACCGTTGAACTTCAATGATGCAAAGCGATTAGAACCAGTTATTTATGTTACAACATCAGTGGCTTCCAGTGCCCATATCTCACATTCAAAGCATGTTAATCCCACAGACTTACAAGGGCTCTGCGCACAAGATAATCTAGTTTGTTTATGGTACAGCATGCATTGCGACTATCGTACAAGCTGTCGAAACGGTGTTACCAGTGTTTACAACTTTATCAGCAGTTTTATCCGTGGGTAGGTTAAGCTATCATGACGGCAGTAGCATCATTCAATTCAGTATAAAATATCTCTATTCACTATTCAAATTTAACAAGACTAAAAAAAGTTTAAAGATTTTACTCGGAAGTTTGTTAATTTCGTTAATTACAGCAGGTTTGCTCCTGATCCCCAACATGTGTGATGCTTTTTTATTCTAAGGTTATCTCTTCATTTGTCCATCTCCAACAAATTTGAAGGGAAGATTGAACTTTACGATAAACAAATTATTTCCAACAAATGTAAAACCAAGATGTCAACAATATTTTACCAAACATTGGACGTGAGTACAGCTCCTTACAATTCATAGCAAAAAGAGCAAGTAGTAAATGACAGTAAAGACTATTGATAAAAGGCCTTATAGTACTTATTGTAGCCGCACTTGCCGTGGCAGCCACCAAGCATAATCTTGTTGGTAATACTCCCAAGAACATAAACATAACTTGCGCAGTAGGGATACAGGACAGCCTTTGTGCCTCCACAAAATAAAGTTGCTTGTAACAAAATAATAATAGCAGAGCTCCACGCGCAGAGCACCAATGTTAAGAAATATGGTAACCCATCGATGCATGAAATCTTGGTCTTATAGCCACTATGTCATCGACTGTCCGTACGCACGTCCCTACGTCCACCCCTCCATGTATGCCAATGTGACCAGTATCATGCTAGTTTACAGGATACATCTTTGATCTTGGACATCTATGTTTTGATCAATTGACACCTGTCAAAACAAGGTATCTGTTGACCAGCATCATATCACAGGCTCAAGCTTAGAGCTCACCAAGCTGTTTTTTTTAAGTTCACTGCTGACCAGGTACTCGTTTTGAGATAAGTCCAGGTTTGCACGCAAATGCGAAAATTGCAAACTTTGTGAAAAATCGCAAAAATCGCAGAACACTGAAAAGCTAGAGAAGACAAGGGTTCTAAGGATCGGAATTATCTGGAAAGTTCGCGAAGGTCAAAATTCATGCAATGTGTTGTTTCAAGAATTTTCTAGAACTGTGACTCATCTATTTCAAAATAGTTTGTGACTCGTAAGTTTAAAAACAGAGTTTATTGTAGTAGCTGTAAATAGTAACTTTTGGAAACTTCTAGACTCTCTTGTGATAGCTATATAAGCGACTCTGTAGTCAGTCAGTCGGTTGTTGTTGTGATTTGGGACTTTGTTCCCTGTTTGTGATTTCCAAGTGATATTGTGTGATAAGTGACAAGTGAAGGGATTTCCCCGTTCGTGTGTGATTCTGACATTCTATTGTCGACTTGGTTTCCATGGAGTGCGATATTGTGAAAGAAGTTTTCAGGAGATTT
>OX421446.1:39481324-39483824 GCA_949126865.1 Montipora capitata | reverse complement strand
GAGTCAGTCGACAAGAGAATGCTTCTTGGTGCGTCTTGGAGCGATGCTTGGTCATGCCATCTGAAGTTCAGTGCATCTGCTGCCAAGAACTAGCTTTTTTGTCGAAGTTAGTCGAAGGATTGTTTTAAACTTGATATTTTTATTTTTCCTACGAATCGTGGTGATCTGAGGTGCGAATATTAGCTCACATGTTTACATTAAAATTGTAGAAAATGGTACGAGTTGATTTCTATTTTCTACTTTTGGCTCTTCTATGTAATCAAGCTTTCATCATAAGGACATTACTTGACAGAAATGAAACTCAAAAAGATTTTTTTTTATTGATATTGGCCAGTATTTCTCTAGTTTAGTGATCGTGTTTCACCTTCTAAGAAGCGTGTGTTAAATACTGTTCCATGTGTATTTATTTTGTCAGATAAGCAACTGGCCCAAATCATAAAAGTATAATTTTATCCCGTCTTAGGATTGACGTGTATAACTGAGCATGAAAGCTTTGAAGCCGTTTGCTTGAACAAGGATGTGCTGTGGACAGCACTAGTTAGCCTGCATGACAGAGAGAGTGCTGGCCTTCCAGAAAGACAGCAAGTTTCATACAGGTGATTATGCAATGTTTTCATCCAACCAATGCAAGCCTTACTCCCATTTTGAAATGCATTTTCAGTTTGTTACAAACTTTCAGTTTGCTCACTCGAGGTAGCTTAAGTACACAAAGTAACTTTGGAGTAAAGAAACTCTTCCTGTCTGCTCAAGCCATCTTAATTGGAAGCAACCTAGAACTTTTGGTTGAGGTCAATAGGCTGAGTGCAAACCTACCCAGATTGTAATTAACTGCAAATTATATCATACCATGATAAAAAGACTAACCGTCATACTTCGTACACTTCTGTTACGGCTCTATCAACACGAAATGCAACTTGGCAGACTTACCAGATTTTTGACTTTCCGCTACTCAGCATACCGACACTTCACCTGGTGGGTACATGGGTATCTTGGAAAAGGAATTCGACGTGTCATCCCATCATGTGCAGTGTAAAATAAGAAGTGAATTTCCCTCCGAAGATGAAATTTACAGTGGTTATATTCCGGGAGATGATGATGATGACAGTGACTTTGATAGTGACATTCAACAAGCATGGAGAGACTTTTAAAATATTAAATGGCTGTAATGTTATTACACTTTTTAGTTATTGTATGAGTAGTCTCATTTCCTACTTGTTTGCCTTAAAAAAACTTGAACCCACCAACACCCATGGGTACTTTGCATATAAAAGTGAATGGAAAGTGTAAAATTAGGAAAAAATTGTTTAGTCCCAAAAAGTACTCACAAACAACAACTTTACTTAAAATATATTAATTTTTAGAATGTGTGTTATGGTGATGATCACATCTTCATTTCATCTACTACGATATGCAGGAAAAGCAGATCTTAGCAAGGGCTATATTGAAACCCAAAAAGAAAATTTGGGGTAATCATGCATCTGTCAGAGATATTTAATTTTATCAACCATAGTTATAAAAAGTGCTAACATACAAAGCAATGTATGGTGTTTTTCCCAAATTTAAGCTAAATTGTCTCTCAAAAACGCATGGTTACCCCTAATTTTCTTTTCGAATCACAATAAACCTTGCCAAAATATCTCTTTTGACAGCCACCATTGTTAAGGATTCCAACTTGCCATGCCAAGATACACAGAAAGTATGCATAGCAAAAGTAGACACTGTCCTTAAAATATTACCCAAAGACATTTTCAATAATGTCAATATAAATCCTTAATTTGATTTCTTTTACCTAATGTTGATCACCTTTGACACGTCCAACCTGAACACTCCATACACTGTCATGCACTAATGAGAAATACACTGCAATTCATCATGTTACTGTTTTATCATTTGTTGATATTGTGAGGAGAAATCTGGGACATGGAGAGTTAATCCCATCACAGCACTTATTCTGTAAATTAGAAAATATATTTACTTAAACCTAGAAAGTTGTTGCCTGGCATCAATTATCTCCTTTCTGCTGGGCCTTTCTGTTGGAGCCATAACACCTGTCCACTCTTTTGGTCTCTGTGGTACAAGCTTAGTTCCTGATTCTGCCAAGTGGATTGCTGCCTGTAACATGTCTTCCAGGTACTCATAGGACTTTTTCTCTAAAACTGGCTCAGCTCCAAATCGCTTTGAAACTTTGCTCCATGATATTTTGAATCTGGGCTCCCCTATCAGCCTCTCCAGTTTGGATTAAAGCCTCCAAGTTTAAACACATCGTAAAAATAAGAATTATTATTTTTTTGTGGGGTAAAATTATATTCTAATACTGCAGTGTTTATCGTTCACTCATTGCCCATTGTAGCAAAGATCAATCTTTAGTCTACAACACCATAAGCCTAAAGGATATAAGAATAATATTTAGCTCTCATCAACTTGAACCTTTATTTCAAGGGTGATTTTCTCAAATTAGTTGTACTGAATGAGATTTCTGAGTTTAAGTCTATTTGTTAAG
>OX421446.1:39456324-39458824 GCA_949126865.1 Montipora capitata | reverse complement strand
ACCCCTTATCAGCATTTTACTGCTAAGTCAGCAGGACAATGAGACACATTTCAACCTTTTGTCCTCTTTGAATTTTAATTGTTGCTCGAGAAATTCTCTGAATGATCTCCAGTACCAGATTTAAATCTGCTCTTACGTGCAATAAAAAGTTCCTTTGAAGGGGGTGCCTGCTTTTCAGCAATGATGGGGGCCAGCAAAGCAGGGTCACTTTCATTCAAAGACACTTGTCTGGTAACAATAGCAATACATCAAAATGTGCTTGAATTGTATTGATCTCGTTATTTGATTGTAAAAATAAAAATGTATATTTGCTTTGCAACTCTTTATGTACATATAAATAACTTTGTAACATATCTCATCATCAAAATTTGATCTCCTCTACCCTTTCATTTGAACCACAGTACATCAATTCTCAGCCACTACATAACTTATTTAGTCTGAACAAGACAGTTAGAGTCCATACATAATCATGTATTTGAAGTGCCAGTTGAAGATTCCTCTGGCTCTGAACTGCCTGCATTACTAGCATTCTTAAATCTGCTCCTGCGTGCAATAAATAGCTCATTTGAAGGAGGTGGCGGTTTGTCGGCAATAGTGGGTGCCAGGAAGGCTGGGTCGCTTTCATTTAGGGACACTTGTCGCGTGACAATGTCCACATCTTCATTTCTGAGGCGAAGGATCTTGGCCATCATGACAGGCATGTAGTCATACGTTTTCTTCACTTTAACAATTTTTGAATCCCATTCCTTTGTTCTCTGGTTATATTTCCTTGTAACTATTTGCTCTCCAGACTTTGTTGTTGCATGCTCTTGGTTTAGATGGAAATTCCAGTCAATGGCTGCGAGCTGTTTTCGAGCCTTGTACACGTTGTAACTGCAACAAAGATAATATTATAGCAGTTATTATTTGGTCAGCCTTTACAGACTTTACAGTCACTTTGATAGGTTTTATTGGATAATGCAGAAACAGGATAAAAAATGAACATGTTTCAAAGGCAAGAGCAAGCATTTCATAGGTTCCAGTTTCTAGTCATTTGAAATTGCTTTGACTGCAGCACCAAATCATCCCTTTATTGTTTCTGCCAGATACCGAATGCCCTCTTAACTTTAAAGCAGTTTCAAGTCTTAACTTCCTTTCATTTTATTGTGTTCCAGTAATTGTTTAAATTAGTTCTCTATTCCCTATGGTAAGGCAAAGTGAAAATCAAAGTAACGCTAGAAATCCTGAAAGGTAACTGTGTTATTTACTGCAGGCTAGAAATGGAGAATATGTGCCATCTGATTTGAAGATAGAATGGAAAACATAAATGGAATAATAGTATTGAGTACCAATGTAAACAACGGTAATCACAAACCTGTATGAACATCTTTTGGATGCATATGCCAGTGAAAGATTATTAGCACACTCGATACTTCCGGTATGCCTGGAGCAAACAAATGATAATCAATGACAATAATTTATTGTTAATAGAATATTAATTAAGTAATGAATTTCTTCAACGTCCTAATCCTTGATTATAAGAATAATGTTCCTTTTCTACATGCATTACATGTAGTTCTGACGAGACGAAAACTTGGTTGAAAGTGAATAAGTTACTTGCTAATCGTCAGTCCTACTTTTAAACAAACTTTACATCACATTTAAGTTGTAACACTAAAAAGGAGGAAACTACATTTTGTCTTATGTCTGATGTCTAATCTGACTTGAAGACATGTCTAATCTGGAAAAAAAAAATTTTTTTTTTGATAAACATGTTGTCTGAAAAATGGATAAAAAGACTTGTTTGATGTACTAATATCTTTAAAACATTAAAATGACATTTGTCAATGTACATCAAACACTCTAAGCCTCCCTTTTGGCAAGGAGCTGAGGTTCTAAAATGATCTTCTGAAGCGCTTCAAAGTCCTTATCCCTGCGGTTAAACCATGGAAGGCTATGTTCTTGTAACTCATCGTGTTCACAACTACCTCCAACCCAGTCATGTTCGTCACACATGTGATGCAGAAGTCCAATCCATTTATTCTAAAAAACAAAAGAGACTGTATCAGCCTAGTAAAAATGAGCCGGTAGTTGACAATTTTGCCGCTTCCAGTGGAATATTATTATGCTGCCTACTCAAAACTCACATTGTGTAGGTTTAGTAATATCAAAAGAAAAACCACACAAGTTTTTGCCTTTGCTGCCTAGTACTTTGGATATCCTGCCTACTAATTCAAAACATTTCGACTGGGCTGCTGTATGTTTGCTATTCTGCAAAAAAATATATATTACAATAACATTCAATTCTAAGGAAGACTGTCACTGCCGACATGTGAAAGAGGTGAAACTTGTATGCAACAGTATGACTACCTTCATGATTTCAACAGCCTTGTCGTCACTGGTTGTTGCCGTGTCACAATGCCAGAAATGCAGGATTATGTCATCTGCCCAATCCTTTATCTTGTCCATGTCTTTTAATTTTCCAACCTATAAGTATCGAGTCAGCAGAGAATAGTTGGTA
>OX421446.1:39438824-39441324 GCA_949126865.1 Montipora capitata | reverse complement strand
TCCGTCCGTCCACCCCTCCATGTATGCCAATGTGACCAGTATCATGCTAGCTTACAGCAAACATCCATCTTTTGATTAACTGACACCTGTCAGAACAAGCTTAAGCTCACCGAGGTCAGCTGTTTTTTTTTTTTTTTAAGTTGACCGCTGACCAGGTACTGGTTTTCGATTGGATTGCAGGCTCAACCTAGATTAACTCACCTGAACATAAGAGAGGCTTCATTTTTCGCACACTTTCTGTGGCTTGACGCGGCTTCACATCCATACTATATATCAACGAAAGTTCTTACACAGTCAAACGCTTTTCGTGTTCAGGTGGAAAACGGTTTGGATGATGTTTTCTTTCTGCATTTTTCGCTGGTTTCAATCCAGTTTGACATATCACGATATCTGTGGTCCACACTGGTGGCTAGGCAGTTATTCAAGTCCAGCATCGGCAGGATGTAAACTTAAAGCTGAGTGTTTATTTTTAATTTGCTTAGAGCCCCTTTTTTTCTGTATTGCAATTTTTGGCATATCTTTAGAAGCTCTGATAAGGATACATGATGCCTGGAGGACCTATGTCTGGAACAGAAACGAAAGGACTGAGCGAAAGAGAACGACAACGACAAAACAGAATACCAGTAATAGCTCATATGTAGCACACAAATTCTTTCCTTGGGCACTAAACCGTTTTTTTTTTTTATATAAAAGGTGGTTTAATCAGTTCTTCCTTTTTTCAGGAATGAAAATCGAATTTTTATTGTCAACTGGAATTAAATAACAATTATCTGAACTCTTTTGGACATAAAGAAAAAGTTGATTTGTTTGTTTGTTTTCCTCTAAGATGCGAGGGAACAAGTGCTTTTTTAATCCGCTTGCTCAACTGGTTTTTGTTGTGCCTCGACAGTGACAAGAAAATTTTGCCCTTATGTTATAAACACGTATTCGCAATGAGTTCTCGTAAAATTAGGGCGAAATCTCAGTAGCTTGTGTTTTCAGAAGTTTGTTTAAAGCACCCAAATGTTATTCAAGTGTTGGTGCAGATCGTGTTTGAAGTTCGTCCTATCTTGGTTGCATTGCCGTAGTTTGCCGATTCTTGTACCAACCTGGCGTGTTTCAATGAAATACATCAAAAAGTGAATGATCTTAGTGGAATAAAGTACATCAGTAAAACTCTTCTTTGACCTTGAACTGACAAAGTTGTTTTTATGGCTTCTAATTTTAGCATGATTCCTATTACCTGGCTATTGACAGTTGACTCTGAAATGGCTTTTTTTTCCTTTTCAATTTGCTCGCTGATGTTGTGCGTAATGCTTGTTTTCTTTTAAAAGTCATTCGGTTCAAGAAAAAAATATTGCCAAACTGGTGAATTGCAAAGTAAATTTCACTGGAAAAACGGATGTCGCACTCATCACTTCATAATTCATGCGGTAAAATTTACCGTGGAAGTCATTAGTTAGGCAATGAATTTTTCTATAGAAGAAAGCAAAGAAAATGATTTAATTATTAAAGCAGCAACCGGAAACATAAAAATGCGGACAATTCGAAACCTTTTATTTTCACATACCGTGCAGGCAGTAAGAATAAATAACCAGGGAGCTCCGATTTTAGGCTTGGCTAAATCTATATATTAGCAAAATTGAAAAGTTGTTTAAGTTCAAATTTACTTAGTTTTAGGTCAGAATTCATGTTACCATCAATTATGGCGTTGACAGCTAAATCAATCGTCTCAGATAAAGGGATATTTGTAAAAAGGCTACTGACATCATAAGAAACTAGAAACTTGTCGCTGAAATCAAATTGTTGAATCTCTTGGACAAAAGAGAATGTATCTGTTTGTATTGATAGATATATTTTCGAATTATCTTGTAAAAATCTTCAGGGAAAGATCTCATGGATATACCCACCACAAGTCCCCTTGGTTAAACTTTCATTTTATAGATTGTCTAAGTGCTCATTTCAGTGATCAGGTCTAAACTTTCGTTTATCTTATTGCTATAGCAATATTTAGAAACTGAAACTGATTTGGAATGGTCATTTTTTTAGAGTTATGGTTGGTGTGTATATCCATGAGATCCTTGCCAATTTTAATGTTACACTCACTATAGCTGAAGATGATGTTTGAAACATCGAAACATGTTTCTTAAACTCAAAAGTGTGGTTGTATTTTTAAAAATATTAATAGCACATATATTTTTCTAATTTTTCTAAGTGAGAAATATCAGAATACGTGAAATGTTTGGCTCTGCAAATAAACAACATAGGGGAAATCCTATAATATACCATAAGAAAGAAAATTTTCCCGGGAGAGTTCCTCTGAGTTGTCAAATTTTTTAAACACGTCAGAGACCGATTTTGATTGGCCACTTGGGACAATTTAATCTAAGGGGACCCTGGGTGGCAAAGCGAAAGTGTGGATGGCAATTTGCAGTATAGTACCCTTTTGACTAGGTAACCAAGCGAAAACTCAACGGTCGCTGTGCGGTGCAGATTTTTAAAAAGGCTCTTTTCCATCGTT
>OX421446.1:39421324-39426324 GCA_949126865.1 Montipora capitata | reverse complement strand
TTCTGTCCATGCAGAAATCCAACAATTCCATAAAGGCCTTAACTCTATTAGTGGTTTTGGAGATCTGGTGATGAACAACCCTGGCATTTTCAAGATTGTTTTGAGTGTGGAGAATCAAAAGCTCAGTGCCCAAAGCTTCAAGAAATTGTACTCTATTATGTACTCAGACAAGGGTTCCAATGATAGAGACAAGGAAGACAAGACAATATATTGCTTGGACCTGTACCTGCAAGACCTAGAAGAAGAGGAAGTTAACGGTGTGACCCTGAAAGACTTGTTGATTTTCACCACAGGGGCAGACACTGTACCGCCACTGGGCTTTGATGGTCCCATACTTATTGCGTTTTATGAAACAGAAGAGAATGTGAAGAGGTATCCATGGTCTTCAACTTGCTCCTTAACTCTGTTTTTGCCAAGGGGAATTGAAGACCCCAAAGAGTTCAATAGTCATCTAACATTCTAAAACATACCGTAGAAAATGGAGTTGGCTTTGGCAAATGCTAAAGAACATTACTTTTATTATTACTTGCATCAGTACTTCACCCAAGTACAGTACTTATGTTGTTGTTTTAAAGCTTTCATTTTTTATCATATCACAAACAGTGGAACATTGCAATTACAGTGAAAAAGCTAAGACTAAGTTGTAATTTCAAATTTGAAAGTATCATTTTGTACTCAGTATATACAGTATTCTATACTCTCTCAAATCCCATAATACACCTCTTTTACCCCACAATGTTTGCAATTTCTCCTGGGACACGAAGATGTCCCAAGAGAAATCGTAAATAATGCATATCCAAGTTTTTGTGGGGTAAAGAAGAGTATTATGGGATTTGAGAAAGTAGAGAATGTAGTTTCTCAGTGATTTGTGAAATGCAGCATGTATTGTAATCAAAGATTCCTATCAACTGACACATTCACAGTTCCTTGTTATTGATTAGCTAGCCATTGATGCTAATTATTTATGTATTTACATGTTTAATATTCTCATTAAAGATATCTTGCTAATCTCATACAAGGAGATGCCATGCTCGCCATCATCAGACAGTGGGTGCACATCATTTAGTAGAGTAGAAAATTCCCTCTCTGTTAGTTGGATTGTAGACCTGGGTACTTCAATGTGATTCTCTAGTAGCGTTCCTTTTAACCAACCTAAAACCGGATTCTGCGATCGAAAATTAGATTTCCCGTTCCATTTATGGCGAAACCAATCTTAGATTGCAATCTAAACAATCTACCTCCGAACGTGGATCGTTCGGATTGGTAACTGAAACTGGTTTAAGATTTCCGTTCCATTTGTCATCGGGGAGCGAGTTTGGTGTGGATTATACGACGTGGTCTGTCAGCTCGGCACACAACAAACAACATGGCGGAGGAAATATGGGACTTTTCAGCCTGTTCAGGTACAAGGTGTTTTAATCATTTTCCTTTACATTGAGCAAAAGGTCTTAAAACCAGAGAAATGTTTAATTTTTGTTTCATTTGTAAGTCAAGTTCAGGAAATAGTTGAAAACAACTGGAAGTTCTTTGGGTATAATGTCTATATTTTTTGCAGTTCTCTCAACAATCGACCCTGACCAGCTTATCGTTCAGGTTCAAACTCCAGCCGCCGCATTTGAAACTCCGCTATTGCAAGTTAAATGGTCAAGGAATGAAGTGCTGTTTCTTCTGTCTTTGTACAAAGAAAGGGAGACCTTTTTCAAAGACAAAAAGTCAAAGAAGAAAACTTTGTGGGAGGAAATATCGAAGGAGATGCAAGAGAAAGGATATGGCTACACTGGTGCTCAATGTGAAACGAAGTTTAAGAACTTAAAGCAAAATTTCACAAAAACAGTCGATCACAACAACGTGTCGGGCAACGACAAAAAGACGTGCCCATATTTTGAAGAGCTGAGCGATATCTTTGGCATGACACCTTCTGTAAAGCCAGTGGCAGTTTGCTCCAACAGGGCTGGTCCTGTTGAGGAAGACCTCATTCGTACAAGTTCAAGTTCAGGTTCTTTTGCAGAAGCTGCAGCATCTTCTACTGATGGACGAAGACCATCATTGGACAACGAAGAAACTCCGCGCAGAGAGGTTAAAAGGTCCAGGGCCAAAAGGGCTCTTCAGAGTAAGGAGAGTCTCACTGATTTGTTCAAAGAGTACCAGCGGGAACAAAGGGAAAAAGAAGAGGAAAAGGAGAAACATGTCATGGAAATGCACCAGCAAAAGATGCAACGATTTGACAGGTTGCTGGAGCTATTTGAAAAGGACATTTCGAAATAAGGCATGTTAAGTTACTCTGGTTTATTGTCAATTATTTTAAATACATTTACATATTACATATTCTCGAGGACCATTTAATTTTGTCAGAAATTATTCTTTCTCGAAATATTTCATATTTATTGAGATGTTACAAATGAAATTGACTTGCAGTTCAGACAATTTTGGCATAAATGTATTTATTATTGAGATATTTATTTTCATATATTGAGATATTTTCAACTTGCAAAGGCAAAATAATTTAATTCAATTTTTGTGGAATGTGAAAAGTTTTCTACAGTATTTACAAAATTAAAAGGGCAATTTTTGATTGACAGTTGGCCAGTTTTGTAGCATGATTTGATAACAACCCCTCCATGTGATACCAAGATGTTCTTGGAAGTGTTGGCATGTTCTGTTTCAAAAAAATGAACAATTTTCTACAGAACAATGAGTTACTTTGACAACAAACAATGACCATGGACAAAACTGCAACACCATTTGTAACTAACATTATATCCAAATGTTAAAACAATACCCTCCATTCAATGGAGGCTATTGCTTTCATTGTCCTTAAGAACTTTCTTCGGAAGGCCACATTATGATCAGCCAAGCCTCTTAAGAATCTTGCTTGTTTGCCCACATTCATCCTTTTACCCTTCATCAAAGGGTTTATTCAGAACAAAACCAATGTGCAATAACTTACTTGGCAATTAATTTATCCATGAGCACACTCGCAATGTACCAAATCCATTACATAGTTCAAAATCAATTGCTCTGATTTGTCCTGACCTTTTTCATTTTAGAGTAATTACAATAAAGTATGCTGCAGAAAATAATTGGAGGGTTAGAAAATAAAAAAAAAACTGGCTCGACAGTCAAGCTGAGTTTATAACAGCAGACTGGTAAATAATAGCCTTTCCAGGCTGAAAGTGTCTGTGAAAAGGGAGGGAGAAGGGTACTTGAAAGTTGTGCTATGGCAATGCTTTACCGGAGGTTACAACCCTAACCCTTACATATAACTTGTAAAATGGAAGTACAGTAAAAACCCACGTGTAAGAACCTACTTGTTTAGAGTTTGGCAAAACAGGTTCTTATATTTTGGGGTATTAAAGTAGCAAATTTCTGCCAGGAGGTTCTTAATTTTCTAGGTTCTTACATGAGGGTTTTTACTGTATTATGATCAATTATCACATACCTACAGAAGCGGTCACTAGGTCTGCAGTCTGCAGTATGGGTTTTACACTGACCACAACAGGGATGTTGCATCTCCTTTGTTCATTTTTCACTTAAAACCCTTTTACAAATAAAATAATGAAATGAATTGACCACTTAGTGTGACTGAAAAAGGTACCCCTCTTGTGCAGACTATCCGCCCTCCCAGTGAAGCCTTCCTTTTTGGAACCTGCTTGTATTAGTTATTTGTCTTAAAAATGTATTGTTTTGCACCATACAGACAGAGATGAAGTGCAAAAGTTCAGCAAATCATGTCCATGATTTCAGCTCTCTTTCGAACAGCATTGTTGTCATCAGCAAAAATATTAACAAAGTTATTGGCATCATCATCATCGTCTAGAGGTTGTAGAAAATCATCTATTTCATCATTTGAATAAATGCAGAAATTGTGGAGTGTGCATGCTGCTATAACTAATTTTGGTAAAAACCTGATTCTGTCAATATCCACCATGACTCTCAACTTCCGGAATCTTCCTTTCAAAAGACCAATGCCACGTTCAACGACCATCCGTTTTGAACTTAGACGATTTGTAAAACGCTTTTGCTGTGCAGTAAGATGGCCATTGTCCTTAAATCCTGTCATCAACCAGGTTTTTAAAGGATAGGCTGCATCTCCAATGATGTATGTTTGTCCTGGAAGTATGTCATTTGTTCTGGTCTCTGCATCATGAAATAAAGGGCTGTTTCTCAGAACGCGTGCATCGTGCGCTGCTCCAGGCCAGCCACAGTAAACATCGGTGAATATCATGTCAGCATCACAAACTACCTGAAGCTGCATTGAATGAAACCCTTTTCTGTTTATGTAATGTTCATGATGGTCATGTGGCGCCTTTATAGGGATATGTGTACCATCAATGGCCCCAATGTATCGAGGTAAACCATTGTTCTCACTGAAACCCTCAATAGTCCGCATTAACCTGTCTCCAGAAGGCCACTGGATAAAATCAGGAGCAACGTTGTTCACAAGTGCGTTGCAGATTCTCGTGGTAACTCTCAACACGGTTGAACGTGACACATCAAACCGGTCTGACACTGACCTGATGCACTCAGGGTTTCCAAGGTACCAAACCGTTATTAGCAGCTGTTTTTCAATTTCAACAGTAGGACGACCTCTTTCTCGGGGTACTGGGATCTCAGGGCAGGTTCCCAAAATGTTGACAAGCCTTTGGGCCGTCGGTCTCGAAAGTCTGAAGTGCTGGCGAAAGGACGAATCTGACATAGCTGGAACTATTCTCTCAACGTACGACTCAGTGCGAACTTCAGCGTTTCTACAATTTCTCAAAAACTCCTCGAGCATCATAAACATAAGGATGTCTTCCTTTTTATCGCGTGTTTCATCAGTTGGCCCTTGGAGAAGTTCCTCCAACAACGAGAAAAATGCTAGTGGCGCTCGGCGAATTTTGCCCGCCATGTTTGTTTTGAGAAAGAAATGGTTACCAGGCCCCTTGGCGTTGTTGCGTAATCTATTTTTAGATTTTCGTTCCGGCTGAAACGAAAATTGAAACAATCTGGATTCACTAGAT
>OX421446.1:39391324-39416324 GCA_949126865.1 Montipora capitata | reverse complement strand
TCACTGTAATAGGTGCCAGCCAGCCCTCCAAGCTATATTGTACACGTATGACTGTTTTTTCACCTTATCAACCAGCTAAAAGAAGTTTTCCAATCCCATGTTTGACTGTTGTGTGACAGGTTATTGTGGTTTTATCTGGCAAGTATTTGTGGGGTTAAATTTTTTTTTTACCTTCACCCTTATCCACTAAATAACATATTCCTAGTTCCTGACCATCCCTTCATGAAGTAAAGACACCGAATTTGTTTATATGCATTTAACCACATGCATATTCACAGGTTTTAAGCAAATTGTAAGGGTTGAGTCTTGCAAAAACCTATTTGACCATTATGCCATCTTATTTCTTAGTGGACCAAATTCTCACACACCTCTACACTGAGAATCTTCAGATAAGATAGTCATTCAGAGAAGCTGTTTGTTGCATTCAATCAGGTATTATAATTATGTGTACAAGTTGAAAATTAAGAATTTTGTTATGAAATGACTACCATAGGTTACACTACATTGTGGCGTTGTACAAGAAGATAGATTAATAGTGTTCTTTAGTGGTGAGAGGGTATTTTATACTACTCCTAACTTTTATACTACTCCTAATATGTAAACTAACGTAAAAAAATAAATTGTGTGCAGCATGATACCCTTGTAAATTCTCTCATGTAGCACTGAACTTGGTTTATCTGCACTTACTCAACCAGGACGTATCAAAGATTTTCAGAATGGGAAGTTAAACAGCCTAACCCATAATCATGCAGCAGCATACTACTTTCCTAAAGTGTCGTACATTCCACCAGGAGATGTTTTAGTTTCCAAAAATTACGCAAAATTGTTCAACCCTTTAGTGGCCAATGGTCACCCATCAGCATGTACTATACAACATGCGTTAACATTGTCGCGATCCTGTCCAAAGGATGTGGTCAAAATTGGCCATCTAGGATGTTACAACATGGGTGCTCTATACGTGTTTCGGAAAATTTGTGAATAGGACTCAGATGCCCTCATCTTGAGACGAGCAATTTCTTGGCTTTCTCAAACACCCGCGGCACTGAGCACTTCCAAAATCAAAGATGTTTTGATGAATTCAAGGGTTAATGATGTCATTTTACAACAGGGACACAGTATTATGAATTTGTCAGACTTTTGTACCCTTGCTTGTGAAAGTTACGTCAACAGGTTTGCTATTGACACAACATGCCTTGCCTTTCTGGGAGAAGAGAAACAAAGTGATGTTGCATACCTCCCCTGTTACGGTCAATCATGGGCGAAACAAGGAGCATTGTTTTTCAGCCAAAAGGTATCAGGGCATTTCATTCACTGCTCAGCAGATGCAGCAAGTATAATCCTTACTCCAATTCATATCCCAGCTATGTTACACGGGGACTTTGATGCTGTCAGTAGAAATGTCAATTTTGATCATGGCTTCAAGATTGCCCCACCCAAAATCACTCTGATAGTTATCAAGAACATGTTGAATGGTTTCAGTGATCTTTCAAGTGGTTCCCGATTCAACTTGGAACAATGCAACTGCCCAAAGTTGTGCCTTCCTTTGCCCCATATCAACATGCCACAGCAGACAACAACAGGTGCAGGAGCAGGCAGCTGTGGTATGGAGGTGATTCTCTCTGTCAGAGATATCATCAGAAGTGGAAGATGCCTTCCATCATTTCAGTGAGAGTTTCCTTAAGGACATGGGACTTCTTCGAAAGCAGTTGATGTGTCAAATTTTGGAATGGAGAAACAATGCTAACTGAACATTCTACTATCCTGGACAAAAGTGTTCCCTCAAGACCATAAAAAAGGAAGTATTTTAAACATTATAACTATGGGTCTTCCCCCTCCCCTTACAATGTAAACTTCATTGTACATGACTGGTGTATTTTGTTTGTATTTGGTTTCAACATTTTTATATTTCTTTCAGAGGAGGGAGGGGGTTGAACGGCCCTATGATGAATAGAATATTCACGGTAGGTCTTCTTTGCATGCGTTCCAAGGGTGTCCCAAATACTATTGGCCCAAATTGTAGTTACCTATTTTTCTTTTGTATTCAAAGAAAGTAGTAAATGATGTTTTTTTTGTTGTTGCAATCGCAATACAAATCCCTTTGTAAGGGGCTATTGTTATTGCTAAAATTGTAAATATCCTTACATATCAATGACTTGTTCTAGGGAGTTATATGAATTCTTTTTTTTCATACTTGTTGTATATTCTTGCACATTCATATACGAACATGTATATTGCTTTATATTGAATCTAAAGCCCCAGGTGTACAGGTCTCTGCAACAGTAGCATCTTAACGACTTTTCAATTCCTTCCTGGCTACAGCTAGCAACAACAATAATAGTTATGGTTAAGTTGTATGCTTCACTACATAATTACTTAAAGGTAAACATATCCTACAGAAGTAGTGTGGTGACGTTTAATTGAGATTCCTGTCCTAAATTCTTGTGGCTACCACCGCACTTGCATTACACAGAGAACTTTGATGCTGGTCTTTTAGAGTTTAAGGGTTATTCAATTCAATACAGTATGATGACCTAGTACACTACTCTTTCACACGATGGTAAGATAAACTAAATATTCAAAAGATAGCATCTTTAAACCCACGCAAACAAGAAAGATAGTGTGATGTCCTAAATGGGGGGCCACGCAAGTTTCAACCGTGCTCGTGTGATTTTAGTGATGGCCTAAACAGGTTCAAATGACTCCAGAGACTACTTATCGAAGACCCTTTGAACTGAGTGTTTACTTAGCAACATAATTCGGCTTGATCATTAGGGATTGTATTTAGGACAAGCACAATGAATACCTCCTTTCAAGGACTTCACGATCGCTATTACAATTAGCTATGTAGATAAATATACCGATGAGAAACGAGGATGAAGCGCAGCATTGATTCTTTCAACCAAACCTGCCACCCATAACTTGTAGCCCGTCTGATCATTTGGGTCTAACCGTTTCCTGGGTTATGGAACCAAAACGATCATCCCATAAGCATCTTTAAACACCGGAATTACGGTGGCTTCATCATCGTGGTGATCACACCTGTGTTTCTTCAGTGGGTTAAGTGATTTGAAAGGTTTGTTACAAAACAAACAATTCGTTCGTATTTTGAAATTATTACGCGCACATGTTCTAATGCATAAAAAAAACGGAAGACAAAGAATTTCCAACGGTGGCAGGCAAAATATCTTTCAATAGGGGTGTACCCGTAGCTTGTCGTTCGTTTTGTAAAGGTGGGAGACCAAAGTAAACTTGCTTTCTGTTTTCCATGCTTCCCGCTCACACTCGTAAGTGAAATTATATTTACTGGCTGTTTTTCGCACTTAATTGAAGAACAAATGTTGTTGCTTACCTCATTCTCATATCAACTAAACATTCACACCTATTTCAATAAATGCAAATCATAAGTAACTTGGTGTTTACAGTTGCTGTGTTTAAGAATACACGCAATGAAATTAATGTATTTACGAAGTTCTGAACATCATGTGAAAGATGTGTACAAATAATTTACCAGGTTTACCACTTTCATGAAATGAGCATGAATTTAATGATGTCCAGATGAAGTGTCATATTAAAAAGGAGACGGACACATGGTGACGTGTGAGTAATGTCTTCGAGGAATTTATCATAGTTCCTAATGTACGGTCCTGTGCTATTTTGTCAACACTCCCTTTGTTTCACATCGCGAATTTGGTCAATTCAGATGACAGTCATGCAAGTTTCTAAGGCTTGCGGGTCATCATGATATCTAAATCTTTGAAACTTGGTAAACGATCAAGGTAATTTTTTTGTAGGAAGGTTTGTATTAAGACCATTGTTGAACTGCCCATGAGAAGATATAATATCGTAGGAATAATAAGGAAGCTCTCGAAAGAGAGCTTTGTTATTCACAATTTGGTCTAAAGAATTAATGGTTACTTAGCTTTGGTAATCCTTGACGAGACTTGAGATTCTCTAAATCTCTTGCAGTCATAATCGCAATAGGCCGAGAACCTTCACTTTCCCTCAGCCAAAATGATGGAATTTTTAGCCCAACAATATGCATAGCCAAACCTCTCCTTGAAGTTTCTTGCATCAGACAACAATTCTGAGGCGTTGAAGACATGGGAAGACAACAACTTGTTGTGTCGATTCCTTCAATTTTGCACAGGAAGCGACGAAGTGCATCCATACAGAAGAATTAAAGTTCCTTCTATTACTACACGCTGATTTCGGTTACACAAGTAACTCTCTAACCATTGAAATAAGGGCGATTGTACATCTAGAGCCTCCAACTTACGCAGCAAACCAGCATGCCAGACCTTATCAAATGCCTTGCTGTTATCTAGGAAGAGAACTCGTACCTCTTTGCTGCCCTCTAAGGCTTCATAAATCTTGTGAACAAGAAAAATCAGTTGGTTAATTGTTGAGTCACCAGGCCTGAAACCCGATTGAAATTTATAAAGAAAGCCAATTTCCATCAAAAAGTTATACAAATGAAAGAACACAACTTTTTCACAGCTCTTGGAAAAACTTGCCAGCAGAGAAACAGGATGGTAATTCACTTTGAGTTGACGGTTGTCATTTTTAAAAAGAGGAATAACATTTGCAAGCTTCCATTTGCTCGGGTACTGACCAAGTGAAAGAGACAAATTAACAAAATGAGTAAAATAAACATGTAAACCCTCACTGCATAACTTAATAATCTTATTACCAACTCCATCATAGCCACATGCCTTAGAGATATCAACACCCTTTATCAGTTCAAGCACTTGCTCTTCAGTAGCAATAATACTAGATAAACATTGCTGTGTCTGATATGGCTGGATAACAGGAGGAATGGCATTGGCGCCTGGAAGTTCAGTCTGTGACACAAAATACTCGTTAAATATGCACGCTTTTTCCTTGGAATCTAAAATAGGCACTTCGTTTTCAACAATGGTTGGAATAGATGAAGAATTTTCTCGACCACATACCCTATTAACGATTGACCACCACTTCTTACAGTTGATATCTGGATTACTCAAATCCTTATTGGCTCTTTCATAAAACGATTTTTTAGCAAATCGTACGAGAGAGGTTACAATGTTACGTTGAGCCCTATAACTATCCCACGTGACTGGAGATGGACGTTTCTTATGAATTTGGAGCAGGCGGTCCCGCCTCCTAATTGCAACGCGCACTTTACTATCCATCCAGGGTTTATCATTTGGACGTATTGTAACCGTTTTCAATTGAATATACTTCTCAATAATTGAACGAAAATGACTGTACCAACATGAATATGTTTTCACACAGAGAAATGCAGTCCAACTGCGATAGTTCCCAATTCAATTCCGTAATATTAATGTTATTAAAATTCCACACACACCTTTTGTACGACTGACTTCGGTGAATGAAAAGATTCATACTTGCGAAAATAACAGAATGATCACAATTGGAGGGGGGACTTAAAGTCCCAGAAGCACTAAAACACTCCAATATTGTCAAACTTTTAAAGGTGATGCGTGTTGGCTCTGCTATCAACTGCGCCAAATTATTACTTTCTAAAAACGAATTTAATTTTTCACCAACATCACTATTCCGTGATGGATTTGCAACATCGTCATGAGCATTTAAGTTTCCCAGCATAACAATAACGTATTGTTTGGGAAGTTGACGAATTTTATCAAGAAACAGTTGAAAGTACTCAAAGAAATTATCAAGGAAAACACTGTCATTATCAGGCGGCCTGTAACAAACCCCACAGAGAATATCAAGGTGTTTAATGCGGAATTCAATTCAAAGAAATTCCACGGCCACAAGTTCCAAATCTAATCTACGCTTGACCACAAGAGAGTTAGCCGTGAAAAATGCGACACCGCCACCTACTCTCTGGTGTCTGTCAAGCCGGATAATAGGGCCGTATCCCGGAATTCGCTGAGCCATGTTTTGGTGACTGCAAAAACATCAAACCCATTCTCAAACTTATCATCCCTATTCAAACTTCTAGGGAAACATTGAGCAGGCCAAGAATTTTTTGCATTGTCTCTTAGGAGAATGGGTCTTCAACTAAGGAACTGCTTGTCCCCAGCAGAGTCTGCAATATTAGCTCCAGTGATCTACCCAGTTTAGAGCAGGATTGCAGACAGTATTTTAATTTGACATCATTATTTCACTCTGCAAATCTCAGTGTTTGGGCAATGGGTTACTGTGTACCCTTTCATACCAAACAGCTTTTTGAAGATCTTGGTGTGGGTTTAGGAATTAATTCAATGCAGGGAACAAAGTCTAAACACCGGCAACTTGCTTCGTTTGCCGGTTTTTCCCTTGTAAAACACAGTTTGTTTAAAGTGTTTAGGCATGAGCATATGTCGAACATTTGAATGAGGCAACAGAATCCATGTCATGATACCTACAAGAAATGTAAAGACACGTATTTTCCAAAGTGGTGCAACACTGCAGGATATTGTTCATGTGGTATGCCTTCAAGCACTGCAAGTGCATGCATGTACTGCTCATGTGAAATTTCAAAAGAAATTGTTGCTTGTGGTTCAGCAGGGAAAATAACATTAAAGATGAAAAAAATTCATGCTGAAGCTCAAAAATGAATACCTTCTGTGAGGCTTGGCTGGATAATATCAGATTGGGGGTGTTCAAAGGTGGTAGCTAGAGAATTAAATATTGAGATAATAAGAGATTTTTCTGAGGAAAGTTCATTTATAATAAGGGCGTCAATGTTATATAATGTTCGTATTGGTTTCATAAAAATAACACTTCATCTGGATCTTAAGTGCTATTATTTTGTGTTAGTATAAATACACAGGTAATTATACAAAATCACGCGCTCTCATTGGCTCACTATCTCGGATTATCAGCCGATAATCACCTCGACAGACAAAATGGCTGCCAGTAGTCGTTTTGCCACTGTAAGTGAAGATGATTTCGCGTTGAAATGTTTTTTTCTCTCTTTTTTGAAATAATCACCTGTGTATTTATACTAAAACAATTATTCGCCTCAGGCTCAGTGATTATCGGTGAATATTCACCGATAATCACTTCGCCTTCACCGAATAATTGTCAATTATACAAACCCCTAAAAGAAAACTTGATAGCAAATCCACAAATTGGCCATTGAAGTAGATTGCTTTTGATATATTGTATTCAGCTTGGCAGTGAAGCTCAGAGGACACAAAGTGGCCTACTATAATCAAATAATAACAATTTCACAACTTGTATGATATTTATGGGATAAATGTTGGAAAGTATGTAATCCTTATGTGTTCAACCATAAAGATCAATATCCCTGTCATGGAAGGTCATAGTATGAACCCTGCCTTTGTCTCTGGAAATTCCACAATATTTCTCTACTCTTGTCATAATTTCTAATCACCTTCCTTGGGCAAGTATGGATATTTAAAAAAAAACAGAAAAAATAATTTTAAAATTATGTACAGTCCATGCCCTGGTAATCATAATCGTCTTGCAACTTGATACAGATGTAAAAACAACAAAAACAACTTTAATGTGCCAATGGCAACTAATGTAGTATTCTTTATATGATAGTTAACAATTATTCTTTGAAATCGAGGTGAATAGTGGTAGAATATTTACCAAGCGGCAAGGCGGTGAGGTAAATATTCTGCCAATTTTCACCGAGATTGAAAAGAATAATTATTTTAGTATATACTCACGAAGTGATCTCAACAACAATTGCAGAAAAAACCATCCAAAGTCGATTTAATTTGCATCTCAATTCATGCGTGAAAATGTTTACAGAAGCTTCAAACATGGCAAATCTAAATAACCTTCGTTAAAATTCTCGTCACAGATAGCAAAATGGTAATTTAGCACCTTTTAAATCAGCAATCTAAATTAAGTCTGCTTGTTAAAACATTTTCACCGTTCGATCAAAGTTTCTGAGGTTCATTTGAAATGGAAATTGAAAGTGCAGTTGGTAAAGGATCCACGTGAAATGGTGGCTCTAATTGAGGTGAGCGTTAGTTTGTTGTAAAATGACCCATCTTGTTTCCTTGCAACCATGTGGAACTTTCTTAAACAATTTTTTAATTCCTCGATTTCACTAAGAAATTCGTTTTGGTGGGCGACCAGCCCTACAAGAGAGAATTACTCTGGGTGAAACAAATTGTTGGCGTGAAGATTGTTTACAGCCGATTTCAGTGCAGTGCATAGACCCGGGTTTTTGAAACATGATTCGCCCATCATGATTCGACCGTGAGGTTACCAAGCCGAGGTTCGAACGATGAAAGCGCTGTACAAAGACTTAAGATGGCGAGTGATTTATCATCAACATGTATAAGGCAGTTCTATTAAAGAGACCGCCCGGTATCTTTTTACAAGTACTGCCTTTGTGTCAAATATTCGCAAGCTGTACAGGGAGTGTGGCGAGGTAAGCCAGAAGAGAAGATATGGAAGGCAGAGAATCTTATCCTGTAAGTAATAATCGAAGCCTGCATGTGAAATTTTGCGAGTTTACTTGTACGTGATGACATGTTACTCAAAAATAAGGTTTTATACCACAAACATTTCTTGTCAAATACTCGAACAGATAGGGAAAACAGAATTCTGGAGGCAATGATAAAGAGTAAGCCGGAACTGTATATGGACGAGTATCAAGACTGGTTTCAAACAATCACAGGTACCCAGATTAGCATTGCAACTATGTGCAGGTCGATACTTCGCCTTGAATTTACATATAAAAAGGTAACTCTAAGCTCAATGAATTTTCTTTAGTTATGTAAAGAAGCTTTGGGTAATTATAATCTTTGCTTTGCTGAAGTGCATGGAAGCATCTACCCCTATTTTAACATGTTGTTGCTGGTTGTTGACAGCTGCTCGAGTTTTAATTGTAAAATATTAAGCTTATCAAATCGATTTGTAACTTTAAAGTCGTCAGCACCAAGACTCTTTCGAATGGTTTCAACTGAAATATGAACTTAGGACGTGAATGCCAATGCTATTGAAAGGAAATATGGAGAAACTTATCTAGACACTTGTGTTCTCCATAGTTGCAGATCATTGCCAAACAGAGAAGTGAACTAGCAAGAACAACTTACTGTCGCTTTGTAGCTGATATACCGCAGGAAATGTTCTTGTTTATTGATGAAACAGCAAAATACAAGAAGAAGTTACAGGTAATTGCAGTATTTATGTAAGCTTGTCGTGGATTTGCACCACCAAATCTTCAAGTTGTTAAAATACCTGAACCTGTCAGCCATTGGTGAAATCTGCCACCCATCTCAAGTCTAACCTTGTTTTATTCCAAAATAACATATACTTACTGGACATTCCATTCCTAGGAATCTTTTTCTCTCTCTAAGTTTGAGATTTCAGTGTTTTTCCACCCATATAGAGAGAGATGGGGCACTTCCGGCCAGGACTCAGTTCTCATGTTGTTGGAGACTTTGTTAGGGAAGAGAGGTCTACTGTGGTGGCTGCAATGGATATCAATGGCATGGTTGCTACTCACACTGTACCCAATGCATTCAACACTGAGGATTTTAACTTTGCCTTAGAACTTCATTGCAGCCAGAATTGCTAGATTTGTCTTAGGAGAGTCACGTTCTGTTGTGGTAATGGACAACTGCAGAATACATGATTCTCATGTCACTATCAACATCATCCGCCAGAAAGGAGGAATTCCAGTATTCTTACCGTATGTAACCATACACACAATTCATGTATTAAAGTGCCACTAGGATCAAATTTTTACCTCTTAATCTTTTTAGATGTATCACAAAGAATTATTTGCATGTATGTATACAAAGACTTAATGCGATGCAAATCAGCCTGTGACGTCAAACCGGGAATAGACCCATGCCCCATACTAGCTCAGTTGTGGAACAGATAACGGCTGGATTTCGTAACTTTTACAACATGAAAAAGTCAAGATTTAGTTTAAAAAGGCGCAGTGTGTTTTGAACAGGTGCAAAGATTTATTTAAGCGAATAAAATATTTTGGGGTTAGGTGCACTTTAAGTTTGAAAAATGTGTAAAATATGCATATGAGATGACTGATGATGTCAAGCACTGAACCCAATATTACATCATGTATATAAATAGAGCTATCTTGGCCAATTTGCAGCGCAGACCATTGACACTTGGTAGGCTAATAGTTCTACAAAAAAACACCTACGGCTATGAAACATTTTGTTCCCATAGCAACTCATTCTTTTCCAGTCTCCACCCACTTGATTTCAATATATAAGTGATTTTCAGCTCGAAAAACGTTAAAAAGGCCACAAACTAAAGCTAACATATTTATATGCTTGTTGGGTCATGTATATGAGGTACCATTTGCAAATATGAAAATGGAATGCCATAGGTAGCCAGAAATGTCTTTAATATTGAAGAGGTCTGGAACCCGTTAAGCTGAAATTGTGGAGACATTTAGTAGTAATCAAACATTTCTGATACAAATTGGGTGAGATGTCTTTTTTCATCATATTGATCAAAATTTGGTTGAGTATATGCAGCATCCCTTGGCTAATTTGCATATTTTAAAAACGTAAATGTAAATGAATATCTCTGAAACATAAAGAGATTTGAAAACAGTAAACAGCATTTTTCCTCTCATGCAGGCTACTTGTTAATGTTTTAAAATGGCTTCGATAGAAAAGATGCGATTTTAGTCATAGGGGCACTTTAAATGTGTTCTGCTTGTGTGCAGCAAAGATATTTGTTAAACCTGTCTGAAAAGGTCATGTGAAGAAATATTATTATACATTGGTGTCACCAGCTCGATTTTGATTGGCTATAAGCGCGCAGCTAATTCTTGCTTGCTCTGTTTCTCTTGCGTCATACCTACAAACAATAGATTTTATATATGTAGAATTGACGTCATACCTACAGACAATAGTTTTATGCATGCAGAAGTGACGTCACCTGACACACTAACCAGCAGTTTGATCAGTTTTGTCATGGCGGAGCTCAGCTCAGGAACATGCATAACAAAACAATTATTGAATTCGGTTTTCACATATTAGTGATAATTATCAAGGCCTCAGTTTGTGTTATCTGCTGAAGCCTTTGGCTTCAGCAGATAACACAAACTTTGGCCTTGATAATTATTGCTAACATGCTCAACCTCATCCAATAATTGTTAATTGAAAAACATTTTCATGGCACTTCTTATCGGCACTTAAATGCTAATGAGTGCATCCACAACACGTTGAAGTAAATTAATTTAAAAGCTGTTTTTTCCTTTTGGTAGGCCCTATTCCCCAGACCTGAACCCAATCGAGTATGCTTTTTCTTTGGCTAAAGCAATTCTAAAGAGAAACAGGCACGTCACAAGAATCAATCCAAAGTACTGCATGGCTAGAGCTCTCGAGGAGGTAATTGAAATGTATAAATGTGGAGTTCTCCATATTTTGATTATTTGGAGCATGCCTATAGACCTTATTCATAAATGGCGGTCAATTTATAATTCTTTTGTCGAAGTGCAAATTAGCCTACCAAGCCTCGATACCATACAGTGAATTGAAAAGAATTCTTGCTCTAAAATGAGGCTTGGTAGGCTAATTTGAACGTGGACAAAAGAATTATAAATGTGACCGCCATTTATGAATAAGGTCTATAAATTGAAGCCAACAAATTGCTGACTGCACAAACTGTCATACAGTTCAGTCCCTGCTGTCGTCCCTTCTATTGAGTAGATGCTTAGTTGGTATCCTCACAACATTCAAATAATGCATTCTCTGGTCCAGTGGGAATCCCCTTTTATCAAGTATGCAATTCAATTTCTTTGGGAAATATATTTCCAGCAATTCAAATGTACTGATCCTATGAAGATAATTGCGAAAGGGGCATATTTTTCATGTCTACAAGTGACACAGGTTAGCTAAACATTGAATACTGAATCCACAAATTCCCTAAAAAGGTTTCCAATTTACACATGTAGTTGCATGTTTTACAAAAACCTTGTACTTCTTTTCAGATCACTGCAGATCATGCTCAGAGTTTCTTCACCGACAGTGGCTACAGATACTGACAAAAAATTTGCAAATAAAGCATTACAACACTTGAGTTTACACATTTTATTGTCTCAGTAACTACTGACTGGTATGAACCCACATGATCTGCCAACTTAGTCATATAAAACAGTACACAGTCCAGTGATGTTATTTTTAAAACTATAATTTCCACAAGAATATTAACAATCTAATACCAAGTTATGGAGCGAAATTTTGAATAAATTAGTAACAGATGTTTCCTTCAGAAGTGATGGAAGAAACTGTAAACACAACAATGACAGAATTTATTTCTCTGAAGACTTCGGAACAACATACTTTTTCCTTTTGTTAACTGGTGTCTAGGCCAATGCTCTTTTTTGAAACAAATCCAAGGAAAATGGAACGATGCAACTGCTCATTCATTCCCAGTTGCTGAAGGCCTTCATTGTTCAAATGTGCTAGCACAGCACCGTCAATTTGCTGGTCTTGAAAGGACTGAACATATCTCCCCAGCTTCAATGTTATCAATGCCTGTCCAACATCCTCAACACTCATTTGTAACAAACCTAAGAAGATGAGTAATGGACAATTATTTCAAATTTATAGAGTATGAGTAATCTCTTCTCATCATGAATTTTGAATTGTTCTGCACGAAACAACCTGGTCCTTAACCCATTCATCAAAGTCAAAGGGCTCTGAATCATCACTTTCTGTTACATCAGAGTTAAGAGAATTACCATTTTCTGGCAACTCTCTAATTGACTCTGGTGAACTGGAGGACCATGAGGGTGGCGACCAAGTATTGTACTTAATTTGCCTTCTAGTGGGAAGAAGACTTTCCTCAGTGCACTGACCTTGATTGCCTCCAGAGCTTTCTTTTGAACGCTGAATTGCAGGGGAACAAGGCGATGCACCATCACCAAAAAGTGGTCTGACTGTTGGGGACAATGCAGACAACAGCAAGGCATGCATGGAAGATTGCTGTTGTCTCTCCCATCGCCTCTCTTCCTCGCGTTGAAGGAGAAAATTGGTGACTACATCATTTTGTCCCCTTGCACGTACAAAACCCATCCCTCTTTTTGTCAGGGGTTCTACATGAACCACAGTAAGATACTTTGACCAGTCAAGTTCTTCGTGGCATCCTGACAGTGTTCCATCTTGTATCAAATCAGTCCACAAAACAAGATGGTTTATTCCGTATCGATCTAGGGTTCCAGCTTGTTTGAGAGTCTTGCGAAGTTCCACATGACAGGTATTCCAATTGCTGTTGCCTGGCTTAAGTTTGCCTTCACCTTTGCCTTTCAGAAACTTTTGATAAGCAGCTTCATCATCACTTGCACCACTGTCACCGTCTGCTGGAGGGAATGTTTTCCTTCTTTTGGCTCTTCCATCATGAGGCATGATGGCTCTCCTTACTGCTGCTGATGAGTTTCCACCACCTCAAACAGAAATAGACCTTAGTATTATGCCCTATTTCAGACCATGTGAAGATACTGTTTAGAATTCTTGCTTTCCAATTCTCAATTAGTCACATGGATATGAATTATATATATACACCTGATGAGTGGGCGACCAGGAAACAGGCTTGTAGGGATGAACTTGTAGTTTATTTGTCTTTTTCTTCCATATATATATCTATATATATGAGAAGAAGGGTGTAGCCATGCCTCGATAGATAATGTAATCAGGAATAAACTTCTTGAGGCAAATATGTTTGTAATCGGTTTAATACTTCAAATAAGTAGACAGAAAATCGACTTGTCTGCATAGAGTGCTCGATATCGTTAGATAGAGCAGAAATAAATGAATGATTTGGTTGAAAAGTTAAAGCGAGACTAGATATTGCATCCCAACAACGCTGTTTCGTGAGTTGCCTCACTCATTAGGAGTTTAATACTAAATGTATATACAACAATCGTCACTTTAAATATACTTGAAATTTACATAAGGCTCCCTAGGGGCTGCTCAATTACTACGCTGTAGTGATTTTTTCCTATGTCTACAACATGAAACAAGTTCATTTCTTTTGTTTAGTGTGCAGCGGTGCAGTTCGCGGATTATAATAAACTTCTCAAGTAAGCACAAGTTGCAAATTTGCTTGCACTGTTATACGGTTTGGCGCATGCTATAATTTGCCATGTAATTACGTGGTTAATATTATTGTCCTTCAATGACCAGACGTATTTACTGATTTTAAAACGCGCTATAGAAATCACACCGCATCATTCAGAAATGCAGCATCTAGAAACTCAATGGAACTCAGTAAATACGTCTGACCTTCTTCGTATGACCTTCATCAGTTACAGTGAATAATGATTAAAAAATTCCTTTTTATATGTTTACAGTGTTTGTTGCTTGTCTCTTAGGTATACCGAATTCCTAAAGGTATTACATAAGAACTTCAAAAGTACAATAGAACGGACATAACAAAAGGTTAAACAATGTACTTAATGATGTTCCTGCATAGTTTACTACCTGATTAAAATTCATCAAAGATGTGAAAAATCCCTAAAGGTATTACTTTACTGAAGAGTATAACTAAAGAGAAAAGCAAGCAAAATAGTAAAAGAACCAATATAAAAACACGAGCTCAAGCTAATCCTGAATCCACTAACAATGCACAACAATCATAACAAATTCCCAGATTGGGGCCTTTGAGCCAAACTGTTCAATTTACGGTCAAACAACAAATTCCCCAACATAAGCCCTGGAACGACTGAAATATTTGAAAAATTAAATTCTTTATCAAAAAGCGTGCATCTATGAAGCATGTAGAATTCAAGTGTATTCTGTTATTAAAATGAAATTCTTGCCTTTTGTTAAGGACGTGAGGTGCCAAGGTGAAGAGTTGGGCACTCCAATAGGCTTCCTTTGTGATAAGAAGTCTGTCAATATCATCCTGTCTGTTTGTGTCATTAATTTGGTCTATACATTAAAAAGAGAAATCCTGCAGTGAATGTGAAGTGCTATTAAAGTGGACTGCCACTTCACAATATTTCTTATTTGTAATCATAGATGACTTGTGATTTCTAAATCTCACTTTGAATTCGGTGGTAGTAGAGCCGATATACTGAAGCTGACATCTTTTGCACGAAACTAAATACATGACATTTTTGGAACTACATGTCAAATTGGGTCTAACAATGTAAGATTTACCTGTTCTAAAACTACAAAAATTTCTCGATTCGACAAAATAATTTTTACAAAGATCGCATCTACCTTTGTCGCACTTATAGGTGCTAAAAGGTGCTAAAATTGCTTTCAGATTTTTAGATCCCGGCGATAAGCTGGAATGATTGAATTCTTGGGAAACAGCTCTTTTAATTTCGTATTAGATTCCAAAAGATGCCGATGTTTCCTGATGATGTAATTTATGTTTGGCAGATTGGGATTGTAAACTGTCACAAATGGGAAAAGCCTCTTGGAGGTCCTTGCTTTCTGTTTGAGTAAATCCTTTCTAGGGATAATTGAATCTTTAGAAAATTGATCATTAACTAGATTTGCTGGGTAACCTTGGTTTACCAGATAGTTCTTATATTCTACGCATTTTGTAGTGAAAAATTCATCTTCTGAACAGTTTCTCCTCAGTCTCAGGGCAACTCCAAAGGGAATTGCTTTAAATACATGCTTAGGGTGGGAACTGGAGGGGGGGAGATATAAATGGCTATCCGTAGGTTTAGAGTACACATCAGTTTTTATAAAACCATCAACTAAGTACAGAGTAACGTCTAAGACGTTGAGGCGACTTTCTGAAAAAACTAATTCAAATTTGATGGTAGGATAGAGAGAATTGATGTATTGGGTAAATTCCTCTAGGGCAGGGAGGCCTTGCTGCCAGAGATCAAAAATGTCATCTTGGTATCTCCACCATAGTGCAGGTTTTATGGGACCACAAAATTTTGCTTCGTGATCGAGTTCCCCCATTGCAAGATCTGCATAGCTGCATGCATTCTTAGGCCCCATGGCAGTACCATGGATCTGCAGGAAAAAGTTATCTTTAAAGACTGAATGGTTACATTCCAAACAAATTTTTACTGCTTCCAAAATACAATTAGTAGATGGCATTTTACGTTCTCTGGCATTAAGGGCATTTTTAACTGCAGTGAGGCCCAAATTATTGTCAATATTAGGGAACATAGATACTACGTCCCAAGAGACTAACAAAGTACCTCCAGGAAAGGGGCCGTCATTATTAATTTGTTCAATTCTATTAAGTAGATCAGTGGTGTCCTTAATGAAAGATGGTAATTTGCGAGCGAGTGGTTGTAAATAAAATTCAGTGAAAGCTGACAAATTCTCAATTGGTGTACCACAACAGGAAGTAATAAGTCGTAATGGGTTACCCTCTTTATGGGTTTTAACATTACCGAATGCTACTCCCGGCTTAGCCTTTTTGTTGTTCACCCAATCTGCTATTTTGGGAGAAATCTCGCCCTTTTGTAACCACTTAGAACACCACATTTCCACTAAATAAACATGTTTCGTGGTTGGGTCTGAATGCAATGGTTTATAATGAAGATCATTTTGTAATTGCCCTAATACTTTCTCCTCATAATCGACAGAATTTAAAAGAACAAATCTGGAACCTTTATCTTGGATTTTTTTTTTTTTTTAAATTTATTTATAATATTTACAGGACGAACACTTACACTACTTACAATACTAATATTATACTTACATACATACAGTATTTATACAAGCAAGCAGGACAAACACTTACAATACTAGCATTATAATTTTTGTATGAATTTATTTGTTTTTTTACTTACAAATCGCTTCCTCTACTTACACGACTGTACTTACATTATTTAGATTAGAATACTTGCGCTATTTAAGTAGTATAGGAGTTGGGGGTACGAGCACATTTTTTGAAAAATGTTCTCTTACCAACCCAACTCTATACTACTTTCCATATAATGGCTTCGTATTTTTGGTCTCGTATTTTTGATCTCGTATTTTTGGTCTCGTATTTTTGTTATACTATTTTTGATCTCGTATTTTGCGGTTTTATACCTAAGAAAAGCAGAATAGTATAATACAATAGTATAATGAGTTGCAAAGAACTTCATGAAGAATTTGTACTTATGGAAGAAGTAGTATGTCCATTTTGTAACAAACAAATCTCAAAGCATACTAAAAAAACAGATCAATGTTGCAATCAACCAGATATAGTGAATGATAATACTGTACTTTGCAAAAATTGTGGTACAGTCCAAGGTTATAAGCCTTTGATAGAATATGTTGATTTTTATGAAAACAAACACAGGTTTCATCGTAAGTCAATATACCAAAGAAAATATCATCTAGAAAACATAATGAACAATATTGCACTAAAAAACGGCTTTCAAATAACTGTTTTTCACAGAAACAAAATCATGAGGATTTTTGATGAAATAGGAAAGATAGTTAAATCGGTTAATATTGATAGAAAGCGTATGATAAACATCAACTTTATTTTGAAACAAATATTCAGGATGCTTGATCTTCCTTATGAAAAGGTCAAGACATCGAAGTCTAAAAAAACTCTTGAAAAATACAAACTGTATTGGAAAGACATCCTATCATTGGCATCCGATAAAATCGATGCAATAGTTAAGGAGTGAATTTCTCATCGTATTTTACGAGGAATTTGTCTACTATAGGAGTCACATCAGCTACGTGATCCTCTATACCCTTTAACATATCGTAAATTGATGTTTCGAAATGACCGGATCTTAACATATCTTTTATAGCTATCAACAAATGTTGGTAGCTCTGATAAGCGTAAGTGCAATTTTGAATTTTTAGATCGAGGTTCTGATGTTTCATCCAACCCTGAATCAAAAGTGATACAGTTGAAATAGCAACTAAACTGACACCGCCTGTTGCTATACTAGCAGCTAAACCACTGGAAGCAAAAATAACGGACATTGAATTACCAAGTAGATTTAATTTTTTGAAGCGTTTTACTGCTTGCTTATAAGCCCAGCACTTACGGTGATATACACAATAGTATGATTTGAGTTCATCAATCTGTTCTTTTGCAAGTTTATCTGAAATATGATTCCAGTTGAATATTTTCTTTTTTTGATCTTTCATATGTATAGTTTAGATTGTTAGTCGTTTTAGGGAGCAATACAATATTCCAGTTACCTGACCACAAAATGGAGATCTTTTCAGCACTTTAGTTGTGTATTTTTCTGGAATAGCATATGTATAACCTCTACCTAATGAAAAATGATCGAAAAATCGCCCAAAAACATCATGTAGTATACTATGACTGTTTAATATATCACTCCAACCTAAAGTTCTTTCAAATAACCAAGTTATGAAACCATTTCCTGGTCCCATCAAACCAATTTCACCATTATTTAGTTCAAGAACTTTGTTTATGGATATATCTCTTTCAAGATAATAAAAATGCAGATACCGATAAATAAGTGCTGATTTTATTATTTTGTTATCAATGTTTGGATACTTTTCTTTTGTTTTTTCAAAATTGTATGTGACATATTCAAGCAATAATTTGATAAACATATATTATTATGTTATATTATACCTCTGCATCAATACTTTATGATGGTCTAAAATTGTTCTTTCATTTAGAATGTAATTTAAATAAACACAGAAAAAAGCAATTGTACCTACCATTTTGTTACTACTCGGGTTTAGACCTCCGAAAACGGTCGTATTGTTTCCTGTACGGTTGTCAGCAGTAAAATCACCAATATGTTTTTTATTCCAGTATATTTTACTTTTATCAGTTTTTGGTGATGATTTATTATCCCAGTGAACACTGAGACAATGCCAAACATTCAACTTTCCAAGATCATTACTGGAATAATCACCCAATTTTTTAAAACTTTGCAGACTACTAGCCGGGCCGATATAAACACATTTATTTGTTGAATTAGCCCCGCTTATGACGAGATTACTAGCACTATAAGCTACAAATTTATCATATCCTGTATCATCATGCCCAAACAGCCCGTTATTCCAGTAACTCTGCGCTCTTGAATTTAATTTATAAATGATGAATACATTTACAGCATCGTTATTCAGATTTACTTGACTGATCATTTTTTGGGCCCCATTGAATTTAACAAAGTACCTACCATTTTGTTTTTCAGCTTTTGTACATACAGAGGGTCTTTTTGACAAATCTGTTTGTGTGGCATCACTTTCCTCATTGCTTTTGTCATATATTGTTTCAACTTTTCTGCTAGAATCCATTTTTACATTTTGACTATCAGCCCTGTCTATCTGATAAACGCAATTAGCATACATCCTTAGATATTCAGATACCCATAGGTCAAGAAAACTGTCTCTAACAATATCACCAACCTGCGATTTTACGACAACATGGTTATCTGCCGAAGCAGCCTTTACGATGAGATTTTTATCAGTTTGAGCATGTCCATCAGAATTTACAGAAAAATCGACTGTGTCAGTTGTAACCACATCAAAATTGAGATTTTCGACAGTGAATTCTATTTTATTACCGTCATCATCGAGAACAAAGTCTCCATTTAAATCTTCGACATACAATGCCATATACATTTTGTTTAGATATTTTTAGAAATTGTAGGGTCTGTAATATATGGTGTAAAAAAGAATTCTTCTTTTATTGTCTCTGGTTTCAATGCAAATTTGATTCGAATTATTGAAAGTTCTATTGATGTTAAACATAATTGCTGATACATTGTAAAGCACATATGGAAAATTGGCATTACCAATAAACAATTTGATAAGACCATTGAAATGTATATTTGACTGTATCATGACCTTGATAACATGGATGCTTGTTTTATTGAAAATATTCGCCAACCTCATGTAAGTAGTTGTACCATCGATTTGCATTTTATATGAAAAATGAAAATATCTATTGCCGATTTCGGTTACACCCATAATAAAGCAAGGCAAAGAAACCAGTCTCATGTATGTTCTGGTCAAAGGGCTGTTGTCATCTATTGGAGATCTCGGTAAACCCGTAATTCCATTGTTATTCATATTGATTGGTACATGCAATTGAAATTCATTGTTTGCAACCTCATAAGCTTTTTCATAATCATATATTGTCATGTCAAGATCGCTTTTAGCTTCATCTTTGATCCCATAAATTATAACAAATATCGGCAGAAGAACAGGGCTTGAATTGTCGAAATTGCTCTTAAAATTTACATATAATCGTCTTTGTATCTGCTTGGAAGTACCGTCAGGGCTCAAATTCAAGATAGTTCTGAGATACTTATATTCTGAATTTACTTTTATAGTCAGGCCTGTATCAATATTAATGTTCAATGCTTCAAAACCAAGCACAGTTGAACCAAATTCATAATCGTAAAAGGGACTCTTTTGAAAATACGTTTCTAAACACACAGTATAATGATCACTGAAATTGTCTCGTATAAGTTTGAAAAGATTGAAATCAAATCGACCCTTGTATTCGCTGCTTCCATCATTTGTTCTCTGAACCTTCATAGAAAACGCTTTTTTGTTTGTTTTATGAGGCATGTCATTGAAGTCGATCAAATTTACGTCTTGAATGCCAGCATCTTCAGTGAATTCTCCGTCGTCCATAGCATATTTTAACACATTTTTGCGGTTGGTATGTGTACTTATGTGACTTTCCGATATTTTCTGGTCTGTGTATTTTTCACTATTGGTACTTATGGTTGAAACAGCATTATTCACTTGCTTTAAAGTTACAGCATCTTGATTATGTGTTGCATCTTTTACATTTTTTATTTGTTGATTGTTCATATCCAGATTTCCAGTCATTTTAGAGGAGCCGTCTAAACGAAGTGAATCTAAAAATAATCGATCAACGTAACCTTTTCCAGTGGCATCATTGATACCTGTCGGATCAGCAAGATTGACAATCTTTTTTTGTGACATATTTAAATTTCCAGTCATATCCTGTGAACCATCGCGAAGTATGACCTGATTGACATTTGGTTTGGCGGCTAATGCAGTATCAATGTATCCTTTATTTACTACATCAGTCGATTGTGAACCATTGCCTACTTTAGTTATTTTGTTATCACCGAAGTCGAAATCCGAAGTTACGGAAATACTACCATCCCTTTTTAAATAACTAGCAAGTTCTGTTTTATCCGCTTTTGGTGCTAAACCAGTTTCTAATTGATGTTGTGTTATAGCATCACTATTGTCAGTACCGTCTGCAAGATTGCTAATTTTTTGATTTTTCATATCTATCGGATTTTGGGCTTCAATAAAACCACTGTCAGTATTTAGATCATAATAGAAGGCTTCAAATTGAAGATGTGTTAATGCATCAGCTGTATTATGTCTACCGGGTGCAACATTTTCTATTCTTCTCGAATTCATATCGAGTGCTCCTAACATCTTATTACTACCGTCAACTAGTAATGCCTTATTATCAACGTAACTCTTTGTAGTTGCATCGTTATTTGTTTGTGGTGAAGCAACATTTCTCAATTTTTTATTTTGAATATCATAATCACCATCATCAGTAAGTTTAAAACCGACACCAGGTAATCCTTTTACTATTTCAACAATTTTTCCATGCGATATTGTTTCTTCAGGTAATTTACCATTAGAGTAACTCATATATATTTGAGTTATATAATTGAGTTATATTTTTCCATTAAAGTTCTTTGTTGTAAATTTTCGTGGCTTATCGATATATATGAAGCTGTAAGGGTCACCAGTTGCTTTTTCGTATAATTGTTTTGATACATTGTTTTCGCGACAAATGAGACTTTTTTCATTTGCACTTGGGAATTCGTAAATAGAAAAATGTGAAGAGTTCAATCTTATATCTTTTGGAGTTTTAAAATATGATTGACTGAGATAAATAACACTGCAATTTTTATGTCTTCCCTGAATAAAATAGTAAACTAATGGCTTTTGGTTTCTATCAAATATTACCAATTTCTGATTTTCACTATCAAGATCGTTTACAGGAATGATTTCATCATTGCTTGCTTCAATAACATCATAACCAGCTTCATCACTTATTGGTTTGAACTTATCCATGAGATTCTGATACTTCGACTGCTCTAAGTTTTTTGCATAAAGGTATATTTTATCAAAGTACAACAAATTGTAAATCGTATGCATCAGTGTATTTGTTTTTCCCGAACTGCTTGGTCCGCAAATGAGCATGCGAAAGCATCGATCAGGCATGAAATCATATATTTGTTCAAAATTGGATCTGACTTTATCGTCTGTATCATAATTCGGTATTTTCATTTTTATATTATATGGGTATATTATTTCAATAACATGGTGTTCAACACGGTGTTCAACATGGTGTTCAACATGGTGTTCAACACGGTGTTAAATGTTATTTTTTATATATGATTTTCCATTTTATGTAACGTAATAATATAACAAAAATGAGTTTACTTAGGTGGAAAGAACTCGCAAAGAGTAAATCTGAATTATGTCCGTAATGCAATTAAAAAGCATGATATTGATCAGCAGACCAGTCAACAGGGATTTTCAAAAGTATTCAAACCAATTACAAGTAAATTAGATGATGTCATTGATAGTAATCAGGTTTTAAGGTTGCCAAGGAAAAAACGACCACTGAAGAAAGGAGAAGTTCCTGATTACGGCATTGATATAGAGGATGAAGTTTCAGATATGAATCTTGGTGAATTATTTGAACAACCTGTTTTGCCACAGCAAGAAAAACAACTGGTGCCAAGACCGCCAACATATGAAGAATCTTTACAAGATCTTCTGGAAGGAAAAAAAGAGATTTATGTTGATCCTCAGTACTTCCCTCAAGAACAACTTGATTTACCACCAGAATATGATGACGACGATGAGATAGATTATGGATTAGATGATGAAGACATGGACAATGAGATATTGAATGATCTTGGTCTTCAAAATTATGATTCTGTTGAAAAGGTACTAAATCAACAAGAAATGACTAAACAAAAAAACAAAAAATATCTCAATAAGATTATCAATGCAGCTAAAACAAAAAGAAATCAATTAAAAGGTTATAAGGGTTCTATAAGTAAACAATTCAAAAGTGGTTTGATTTCTGAAGCTGTGAAACAACAGGAATATAAAAGATTAGACAACGCTGGAAAAACTCTGAATGCATATATCAAACATTATGAAAATAAAATCGAAACAATTAAAGGTTCTGGTATGAAAAAACGAAAAGGTGGTAATGTTATATTTTTCAACAAACCGAAAGAACTTATAAAAAAATTGGATTTAATTGTTGGTGAGATATCAGCAGGTAATACCAGCATTGACATGCGAAATATGGGTGTTTCTATATTGGACACATTATTAAAAATGTCGACAATCAATAGATCACAATATGGTAAATTATACAAACAATATTTCAAAATTTAATGTAACTTCATTATATAATGCAACGAGAGATAGTTTTGTCATCTTATAGTGTAAAAAATCAAGGGAATAATAAACCAGAAGATTTTACAACAAATTTTACCAGACCTGTGATTCTGGAAAACAATAAGAAATATTTCGTTGGTCTTAATAGAGTCATTAACATGAGTTTCACGTGGTTTAATGTAAATGCTGGATACAACAATCAATTAATCAAATATAGCTCAGATAATGGTTCAACATTCAAAAACATCACCCTTCCAGCCGGTGTATGGAATTATACAGATTTCAGCACCCACATAAAAAATGCGACAAAAACTGGTGATACGTATCCGATAACTCTTGAATTCGATACAACAACATTCAGGGTCACGATTACATTAGCTAAAAATTACCAACTTGATCTAAGAGCAAGTAATTTCAATGAACTGATCGGTTTTGACAAAAAGATATTGACAAGTGGAACGCATATTGGACCAAGATTACCAAATCTCAGTCAAGACACAGACATACTCAATATTCATTGTGATTTAATCAACAAATCGCTTGTAGACGGCAAAGAAACAGACATCATTTATTCATTCTCAACCAGTGTACTAACTCCAAGTCAAACATTTACCCTCGAACCACAACGAGTTACATTTAATCCAATTAATAAAATTACAATTTCATCAATCAGAATGTGGGTAACAGATGGAAAAAGAAGATTGCTGGATCTAAATGGAGCAGATACAGCTTTTTCACTGATTTTAAAAAGCATAGAATAATATAACATAAAAGTATAAATGAAACCGTATGAATTCAAGAGGTTTTATCATCCAAAACTTGGTAGATTTGTTTTTCAACACAAAGGGTCTGGACTCATCGTTGATAATATTTTTAAACCGTTAAAAAGTGTGGCATCATCTGTTTTCAAGAAATTTGCTAAGCCAATAGCAAAGACGGCATTAGAATCAGGGGTTTCCCATGCAGGTGATCGTCTGGGTAAGGCGGTATCAGAGAAGTCAGGAGACCTAATAATGAAAAAATTGGCAAATTTGAGAAAAGGAGCTACAACACAAAGGGCAATTGTTCCATCATCACCTATTAAAGAGCAACATGAAAGTGCTGATATGATACTCAATAGATTGATATCAGGATCAGGTATAAAAAGAAGGCGTAGAGTCTTTAAATGAATAACATTATAGCAAAATTATATAATATAATAGTATAAATGGCTTTTAGAACAAGCGAATTTTTACAAAGAAATGAGTTGGTACGTTTCCAACTTGATGATGTAATTAGAGCCCCAGCCAATGGTCAAAATCAGGAGAAAAATGGATATACATTTACAATCAATGATCGATCCAGTTTTTATGATTGGTACAATGCTTATTTCGAGGTCCAGTTCCAGGTACAAAAATTGGCTGATGGTACACCCTATGGTGGAGATCGTATAACAGTCATTAATGGATCTCATTCATTGATTTCTCATATGATGATTAAAAGCGCTGGTAAAATTGTGTACGATACTGATAATTTACACAAGGTTGTTTTTGTGAAGAATTTACTGGAATATTCTGATGATTACTCAAGAAGTGTAGCCAAGAATAGTCTTTGGTATTTAGATACAAATCATCTCATAGCTAATGCTAATCAGAATGCAGGATTTGAGGCTAGACGACTTTTAACGACCGGGAATTCTGATGTCAATAGAATCATACCTCTTAATCGTTACAGTTTTT
>OX421446.1:39343824-39381324 GCA_949126865.1 Montipora capitata | reverse complement strand
TACAAGTGTTTGACATACATGACACAATGAAAAATGAGAGATTAATTGAAAGTTATTTTAGAAATATCTAACTTATATGTATAATGATAAAATCATATTGTGTTAAACAAAAGAAAGTGACTGAATGTACTGAGCCTTCAGGTTACAAAACAACTAAAAATGGCAGACTAATGTTCTTTTGCACTTGTGCTGAGTGCGGCATTAAAAAGACCAAATTTGTCAAAAAACAGGGAAACTAAATAGCCTGTCAGAGATGGCAGGCAAAGGGATCATGTCAGATTTAGGTAATACAGCAGCAGAATTATTTTTAACTAAAGGAGTACCTTATCTTGGTAAAAAAGCAGTTGAAATGGGTAGATATTATGGTTCTGAATTAATGAGAGATCCAAAGTTGCAGAAAAAAGCAATCGATTATGGTTTGAGAAAAATGAATCCTCTACTTCATAAAGTCGGTTCTGAAGCTCTCGATCAATTGTCGACGAAGATAAGACCCAAGAAAAAATACACAACAAATAGAAAAGATCTAGACGGTGGTGCTCTTGATATTCACAAAGCTATTGGTAAATTACCAAAACCAAAAAGCGGATGGACACTACCCGGTCATAAATACACAGGACCTTATAATGATTTGGAAAATCAACTGAAGTATGACCCAAAAACTGGTCAAATATTAGAAATATACGATATGCCGACTGGAAGAACTGATGCAATAGCAATGCAACACGATGTTGATTATTCCGTCTGCAAGGATGATAGGAAATGTAAAAATAAAGCAGATAGAAAAATGGTTCAAGCTTTAGACAACGTACCGTATAATGAAAGACAATGGGGGCATTGGTTGGCAAGAAATGTTATCAATACAAAGCAGAAACTAGGTCTTGGAGTTTCAAAAAACGGAAAAAGCCGTCGGGTAAAGAAAACTGGCAAGAAAAATTAGCAGATGAATTACATGCATCCATAAGACGCAACTTCACTCGGCAGCGTGTAATCGTAAATCATATTGATGAAATATGGGCAAGTGATCTAGTTGAAATGCAACAGTTTAGCAAATGGAATAAGGGTTACCGATATCTTTTAATGGTTATTGATGTTTTCAGTAAATATGGTTGGATCGTACCATTGAAGGATAAGAAAGGTGAATCTGTCACTGAAGCATTCAAATCGATATTCAAGGAAGGTAGAAGACCGCAGTATCTATGGGTTGATAAGGGAAAGGAGTTCTATAACAAAAACTTAAAAGACTTGCTAGAGAAAAATGGGATACATATGTACTCCACTGAAAATGAGGAGAAATCCTCGGTGGTTGAAAGGTGGAATAGAACAATTAAATCCAAAATGTGGAAACAGTTCACTGTTCAAGGTAATACACAGTATTTAGACATGTCACCAAAATTAGTGAAACAGTATAATAACACCAAACATTCAAGCATAAAGATGACACCTACTGAAGCCAGTAAAAAGATAAATGAAGGAACCGTTTACTTTAATCTATATGGTGATATTGAGACATTATCAGCTAAAGCAAAATTTAAGGTTGGTGACAAGGTTCGAATATCCAAGTATAAACGGAATGTGTTTGACAAGGGTTACACACCAAATTGGACTGAATAAGTGTTTACAGTTGATAAGATCCAATACACTAATCCAATAACATACAAACTAAAAGATCTCAGAGGTGAAGATATTCAAGGAAGTTTTTATCAACCTGAATTATTAAAAGCAATACAGGATGTTTTTCGTATTGATAAAGTCATTCGGAGGGACTATAAAAAGAAACAAGCTCTGGTAAAATGGAAGGGATACAGTGATGATTTCAATAGCTGGATACCATTGAAAGATATTGAAAATATTTGAACCCAAGTTATGTAACATATAATAAATAACCACGGTTAATACTGTCATTGCTACTTTGTAGCCAAAAATATTTAATTGTTTCTGGCTATAAACGCATCTTTTTGAAAATATTTAAAAATAAAATATATAGATTATATATATGTCGTCGTTGACTGATCTATCCAAAAGCATACTAGAAATCGATCTAAAAAAACTTAGCAAAAAAAATCTGATTGAATTAGTATTAGAACCAACATACACGATGAATAATGCATATAACACAACGAGAAGTAAATGGTTGACAGATTTAAATGTTCCCAATGATCTTGAAGAACTAACAAGGTCAGAGCTAGCCAAATTAATATTACTGAACAAATCGATCAGACACAGAAAATGTAAGACAAATCTCGAAGAAAAAACTTGTCAATTCATTGAATTTTTCCCAAATGTCCATTTTGTTTATAAGAAGTATTTCGATATTTTGGACATACTTGTAAACTTGAATTATTTGAAATGTCATTCGGATGAAGAAACTTGTGAATTTCCTAAAGTCACCCCGGATCCCGATTTTCTTTATAAGGTGTATTTTGATCCTATGAACAAACATCCAAACTGGAGTCGTGTGAAATATGATGAATAACTGCATTCATTTAGTTTCAATCATTTCTGGCTATGTTCAAACGCACGTGTAAAATCGATTCAAAAAATAAAATATATAGGTATATTATTATACCTATATAAAATGGAACTTCAAATGACAAATTATAAAAATGACACACTAAAAGTTGAAATCAATTGTTATATCGATAAGAAAAATGAAATATGGTTTCGCGGAAAAGAAATAGCTTTGATACTGGAATACAAAAACACATGTAAAGCAATCATAGATCATGTTCATAAAGACGACAAAAAATTTATGGTCTGCAAAATAAAGCTAAAAGCAAGGGGTAACAGAACGTTACCCCTTGATGAGAGCCCTGAAACTGGGGGTAACAAAACGTTACCCCTTGCTGAGGACCTTGAAAAAGCCATTGAATGTTTATTCATAAATGAATCTGGTTTTTATTCCCTAATTCTTTCTTCCAAACAACCTAAAGCAAGAGAATTCAAACATTGGGTTACAAGCAAAGTTTTACCATCAATCAGAAAAAAAGGATATTATGACACAAAAAGCAAAAAATTATTGATTGAAAGTGAATATGACTTGCATTGCAAAGTGGTGTCATTTATAAGAGACAAATATTGTGAAGCTCTTATGATCGCTGGTCTAGGTGAAAATCAAAGGAGTCAGAATATAAGATTGTCATCGTGGAGAAAAGGATATATGCCGGGACAGTGTGATCTCATGTTAATGAATCCAACAAGCAAATACAATTCTTTGTGCATAGAATTCAAAAGTCCTACAGGTCAATACATTGTGCCTGAGCAACAACTTCATATGAAAAAGATGTATGAGAAAAATAAATGCAAATATATAATGAGCAATTCTTACGATGATGTGATATTTGAAATCGTCAAACACATGGAAGAAAGCAACAGGTATATAAAACGCATATCTGCGACCATTTAAAAATAAAAATATATACTGTCATATTATATGAACAAGTTTCTGAAAAAAATTCAATCTCAATCTGAATCGGAAGAATCTGAAGAATATTCTTTGTATGAAACTGAAGAATCGGAAGAATCTGAAGAACATTCCCAAGTATCTTCCCAAGAATCTGTTTGAATGCACTATATTTAAAAAAATACATATAGTTACATTATATGGAAGAAAAGAAAGTAAAAATTCAAAGAGGGAGACCTCGATATTACACTGAAGAAGAAAGGAGAAAGAGAAAAACGGACTACATGCTTCACAAACCTTGGTTCTGTGTTATTTGCAATAACGATAAGGATTACACCCTAGCAGGTAAACATTGTCATCTTCAAACAAAGAAGCATTATCGCAATGCTTTGGTATACAATTTGCAAAAAGAAACAGAATAAACCATTCATATGATCAATTTTCGATAGTTCAAATCATTCATTATCTGGATGTTTCGAATTGTTGCGCCATTTTAAACGCACTTAATTGAAAAGGACTTAAAAGAATATCTATAGTAAGTATATATGAATAATAATATGTCACATAATAGTATGAACAAGAGCGATCTAAAAAAGCTCAGTAAATCAGAACTGATCAAATTGCTGTTAAAGAAAGATAAAAAACCAGTACCAACACCAAGGACTGTGAAACAAATCAGACCAATCCCAAAACCTCGTAAGAGTGTGAATCAAATGGTTCAAGATTATGAAAAAAACATAATTCTTCCACCAATGGAATTCAGGGATAAACCAGTTCCAGCACCAAGAACAAAAAAACCAGTGCCAGCACCTAGATCCAAAAAACCAGTACCAGCACCTAGAACTAAGATTGAGCAAACAGCAAAAGCATTAAAAGGTTACACAAAGTCTTTTGAGATAAATATCAAAAACAACAAAGACCCACTTATGCAACTGCAAAATACAAGAAAGGCTGTTGCTAACCATATTGAAAACATATTAATATCAATGAAAGGGCTCAAGTTTGTTGAAACACTGAGGGTGACATTTGAAAAGAAAACAGGTCATGAAGAAAGAGTCATTAAAACAGCTTATTTCAACAGTCAACCCCAAACAATAACAAATGACACACAAATTGAACTAGCTTTATCTTTATCAAAACAAGAAATCTTAAATAACATAGCTGTATGGATTTCAGAAGGATCTGGTTGGACTGTTCAATCTGTTGACAATCATTATCTTAATGTGGTAAAATACGAACCAATGAAAGGATCATCATACATTAAACTACCACATGAACTCAGAAACAGTTCTCAAAGTTTAATAAACATAAAAAACAGTGACAATGAATGTTTTAGATGGTGTCATATTCGACATCTTAATCCTCAAGACAGAAATCCTCAAAGAATAAAAAAATCAGATAAAGCGTTCATTGAAAATTTAAATTATTCAGGAATTGAATTCCCAGTAACCACAAAGCAGTACAATAAAATAGAAAAACATAATGAGATCAACATCAATGTATTTGGTTATGAAGAAAAACAAAAATATCCCATTTATGTATCAAAAGAAAAGTATGAAGATTGTATGAATCTGCTTCTTATAACAGAAAATGAAACCAAGCACTATGTATTAATCAAAGATTTCAACAAGTTTATGTACAATCAAACAAAGCACAAAGAGAGGAAACATTTTTGCATGCATTGCCTTCAGTGTTTCAGTTCTGAAAGAGTATTGACTGATCATAAAGAAAACTGTATCCAAGTGAATGGCACAGAAGCGATTAAAATGCCAACAAAAGATGATAACATACTAAAATTCAATAATTTCCATAAACAACTACCAGTTCCATTTGTAATATATGCAGACTTCGAAGCCATAACTGAAAAAATACATGGATGTCAACCCAATAATGACAAATCATTTACTGAAGCTTATCAGAAGCATACAGACTGTGGTTATGGATACAAGGTTGTTTGTTGTTATGATGATAAATACACGAAACCAGTACAAATTTACAGAGGTAAAAAAGCCGTTCACAAATTTATGGAAGCTATGCTAGAGGAAGTTAAATATTGTAAGAAGGTCATGAAAAAATATTTCAATAAACCATTGAGAATGACTAAAGATGATGAAGAAAAATTCCAAAAAGCTGATAAATGCCATATATGTGAGAAAGAATACAATAAAACTGATGTAAGAGTAAGAGATCACTGCCATGTGACTGGTCAGTACAGAGGATCCGCTCATCAAGATTGTAACCTAAATTTCAGATTGACTGAGAAAATACCAGTTATATTTCACAATCTCCGTGGGTATGACAGTCATTTTATAATGCAAGAGATCGGTGAAATAGTCAAAGAGCATAAATATACAAATAAGAAAGGTGAAAAGTGTCAAATGAATATCAATGCCATACCAAACAACATGGAAAAGTATATGGCTTTCATGCTTGGTAATCATCTGACCTTTATTGATAGTTTTCAATTTATGAGCTCAAGTCTTGATAAACTGGTGAGCAACCTACCAAAAGAAGCATTAATACATACTTCTCAAAAATTCAAAGGTAAAGAGCTTGATTGAATGTCTCAAAAGGAGTATATCCATACGACTTCATGGATAGCTTTGACAAATTCAATGAAAAGCTACCACCAAAAGAAGAATTTTACAGTATCTTAAATGATGAGCATATAACAGATGATCTATACAAACATGCTCAAAATGTATGGGACACTTTTAATCTGAAAAATATGGGTGAGTACCATGACTTATATCTCAAATCTGACATACTTCTGTTAGCTGATGTATTCGAAAACTTTCGAAAGACCTGTCTGCAATACTATAAACTGGACCCATGTCATTATTTTACCAGTCCTGGGCTTTCCTGGGATGCTATGCTAAAAATGACTGATATCAAATTAGAGCTTATGACTGATATTGATAAGTTTCAATTCATTGAAAAAGGCATGCGTGGAGGTATCAGTTACATAGCCAACCGATACGGAAAGTCGAATAATAAATACATGAAAACATATGATGAAAAGGCGCCCTCAAAGTATATAATGTATCTTGATGCTAACAATCTGTATGGTTGGGCAATGAGTCAATACCTTCCAACTGGTGGTTTTAAATGGATGACTAAAAACCATATTGATAAGATAGACTTAGCCAAGTACACAGAAGATAGCAATAAAGGTTTAATACTAGAAGTCGACCTAGCATATCCAGAAGAACTACATGATTTGCATAATGACTACCCTCTGGGACCTGAAAAAATAAAAGTCAACAAAGATATGCTTTCTAATTATTGTCAAGAAATAGCCGATAAATTTAATGTATCAACTGGTTTAGTTCATAAACTGATACCTACATTAAGCAATAAAGAAAAATACGTTCTTCATTACAGAAACCTACGATTGTACACTGATCTTGGTTTGAAAATAACTAAAGTCCATCGAGTACTAGAGTTCAATCAGTCCGCATGGTTGAAGCAATATATTGACTTTAATACTGAGAAAAGAACTAATGCTAAAAATGCTTTCGAGAAAGATTTCTTCAAACTAATGAACAACAGCGTCTTTGGTAAAACAATGGAAAACATTAGAAAAAGAGTAGATGTCAGATTAGTGACTGATGAAAACAAACTATTAAAAATGGCTGCTAAACCAACATATGTTAGCAGCAAGATCTTTAATGAAAATTTAGTCGCTGTTCATAAGATCAAAGAAACACTAACCTTAAACAGGCCGGCATATGTGGGTATGTGTATCCTAGATCTTAGTAAGACACTAATGTATGATTTTCATTATAACTACATCAAACAAAAATACGGTAGCAAAGCGAAATTATTATTCACAGACACAGACAGCTTGACCTATGAGATTGAAACCGAAGACGTCTATAGGGATTTCTGGAATGATAAAGACAAATTCGATAACAGCGACTACCCTGAAAACAGTCCATTCTATGACAACACTAATAAGAAAGTAATCGGCAAATTCAAAGATGAGGCAGCAGGCATACCGATAACCGAATTCGTCGGATTGAGATCGAAAATGTATTCATCTATGAAAGACAATGACAAAGGCGGAAAGACAGCAAAGGGAATCAAGAAGAATATTATCAAAAATAACATCACTCATAAAAATTACAAAAATGTTCTGTTCAACAACGAACAAATGCATCACACCATGAAAACGATCAGAAGCAACTTACATCAACTTGGAAGCTATGAGCTTAATAAAGTGTCATTATCTTGCTTCGATGACAAGCGGTATATTCACGATAATGGTGTGACAAGTTATGCATACGGTCACTATAAAATCAACACACCAAAACAATCTGAATGATAAAGTTTACTAAAATGTCACGCTATCGTGATTATGCAAATATTTGAACAAACTTCATGCATCAGAAAATTTATCAGATCTGTACTTTTATCAGAAAAAATATCAGAAAATTACAAACGAGATACAATTCTGATTGGTTGAAATCACGGGGAAACCCCCTTTCTTTATTTCCGAGAATGTCATGCTTTGTGATTTTTCTAAGAAAGTCACGCATTTTAAATAACATATAGATTTTCAAAAATACGAGACCAAAAATACGAAGCCATTATATGGAAAGTAGTATAGAGTTGGGTTGGTAAGAGAACATTTTTCAAAAAATGTGCTCGTACCCCCAACTCCTATACTACTTATTTACAAAACAATATTTTCACTTCATTTATCTTGGATTTTAATGACTAGTTGAATTCTTAAGTTTTTTAAGTGCAACACGTTCCCTAGATGACAAGTTATCCTTGGCTGTTCTAATGTTATTTGGATTTAAGAGATCTTTTCTAATATTGGACAGGAAAAGTTCGAGTTCTGGGTATTTAGATACAGGAGGTCTCCAGATTTTTTTACCTGGTACTTGTAGAAGATGGCGTGGCATCTCAGGGCATTCTTCAGATTCATCCGATTTTTCAAGGAAGAATATTGCTGTACGTAGGCGGGCTTCGAACGCTTCTAAATCATCGTGGACTTGCTGCCAGTTCACATCCTTCGGTGTTGGACAGAAGGAGGGTCCTCTTCTTAACACACTTATTTGGTGTTCATTGATGTTTGCATCCGAAAGATTGATGGGGTTGAGGTGCTGGGCTATAGTGTCCGAAGCTGCTCTTAATTCTTTCTGTCGTCTACCGAAGCGGTATTGTTTTCTTCGAAGTCTTCTTATTTTATGGTAACGCCTGCCACCGGCGTGTAAAGTACTGAATTGATTAGCTGTATGAACTGGAAAATCTGAATTACTTAATGGAATGGTCTTCTCAAATTTGCGCTTTTCCAGAAATTTCAGATTTTGATGTAGTAGAAAGTTCTCTCGACGTATATAATTCCAAGTGTTAGTTGCACAAGTATGTCCAAGTTCCTCGAAGAGTTTCTTCCTGGACAACTGCAGTTCTTGTTGAAGGTTCTTGACTTTATCCTGGGAACTTTTAAGCACAATTTCGCAGAAGGGCTTATGTTGGGGAATTTGTTGTTTGACCGTAAATTTTTTAATCAGTACGACGGCCCCAAACCTGAACTCTACGGCCGCTACATCGACGACTGCATCGGCGCTATTTCATCCAGCAGAGAAGAACTCGATCAATTTATAACCTCCGTCAACTCTTTTCATCCGGCTCTTAAATATACCTGGGAAATTTCGGAAACTTCATTGGCTTTCCTAGATATCAAAGTTTCTATTAGAGGCAACGCGCTATGTACTAGTGTGCACTACAAACCTACTGATTCACACAGTTATTTGTTGTATTCATCGTCACATCCATCACATGTCAAGAACTCCATTCCTTATTCTCAATTTCTTAGACTTCGACGTCTATGTAGTGATGACTCCGATTTTTCCAGCAAATCAGAGGAGATGTGCCAGTTCTTCGAAAAACGTGGCTATCCTGTCTCTGTGGTCAAAGCGGGCCATCATCGCGCTCAACAATTTGATCGACAGTCATCACTACAAACGTCACAAAAAGATAAGAATGACAGAATTCCATTCACCCTCACTTTCCATCCTCATAATCACGCAGTCAAAAGCATCATTCTTAGTAATTTTAAATTACTCCAAAATGATCCCGAGACTGGTAGAATCTTTTCGCAACCTCCACTTATTTCATTCAAGCGCGACAAAAACGTAGGCAGCTTTTTAGTTAGAAGCGCGCTCAAAACTAACGAGCAACCCGGCACTTTCAAATGCGCGCGCTCACGATGCAATACTTGTCGTTTCATTGTTAACACTAGCAAGATATCGGGACCTAAGCGATCTGTTAAGATCACCGATCGTTTCACATGTACCTCCGCAAATGTCATTTATTGCATAACCTGTACGTTATGCAATAAATTATACATTGGTGAGACAGGTAGACGACTAGGTGACCGATTCCGCGAACACCTTCGCGATGTTGAGAAGAATGACAAGGATGCATCTAAGCCAGTCGCTCGCCATTTTAATCTGCCTAACCACTCCAAAAAACACATGGCAGTCTGCGGCCTTTCCCTACATCTAGGTACGACGGAAAGCCGCAAGAATCTGGAACAAAAATTCATCTTTCAAATCGGCACCCTTAATCCTCACGGTATTAACGAACGCTTTTCATTTAACTAATATATTCCTATTTTCACGTTGCCATGTTACCACCAATAGCGTAGCTCCTACTCTACTATAAAAACTACACGTAACCCATAATCCCTCGATTCGCTCTGACGAAGGGCTAACGCTCGAAACGTCAGCTTCTATAATCTCTGTACGGTGGCCAATTTACATTATCAACTCCGTTGATAAAACCAAATTTTTGTATACTACTTCCCCACCGACGCAGCACCACAGTTTCTTTAGAAACTACCCCTTCATTCGTAAATTGAACAGTTTGGCTCAAAGGCCCCAATCTGGGAATTTGTTATGATTGTTGTGCATTGTTAGTGGATTCAGGTTTAGCTTGAGCTCGTGTTTTTATATTGGTTCTTTTACTATTTTGCTTGCTTTTCTCTTTAGTTATACTCTTCAGTAAAGTAATACCTTTAGGGATTTTTCACATCTTTGATGAATTTTAATCAGGTAGTAAACTATGCAGTAACATCATTAAGAACATCACCTTTTGTTATGTCCGTTCTATTGTACTTTTTAAGTTCTTATGTAATACCTTTAGGAATTCGGTATACCTAAGAGACAAGCAACAAACACTGTAAACATATAAAAAGGAATTTTTTAATCATTATTCACTGTAACTGATGAAGGTCATATGACCGAAACGTTTTACACTACATTAAATCTTTTTACTTTTTTAAGTCATCAGAAGTTGTCCGTCCACTGGCCTCTTTTAACTTTTATACAATTTTTACATGCAGTGGTTTGGACTGTGTATCTCTCCGGGATCCTTCTGGTCGCCTGGCACCTTCGTTGGCTCAGGAAGCCCATTTAAATTGCTCTCTCTCTCTATATATATATATATATATATATGGTCCTACGAAACAAATTTGTCGACCATGGAATGTAGTCTATCTTACCTGTAACTGTAACTGTAACTGTATATATATATATATATGGCGCATCGTAAAAAGATGCATCGTAAAAAGATATATATAACTGGCGCATCGTAAAAAGAGCAAAAGCATACAAAGGCAACCCTTCTCGCTGCAACCTGTGTTTATCTGAAAAACTTTGCATCTTGAGCGCAAAAAACGCCTTTCTGTTGAACAAGAAATCTGAGCTGGTAACGAAATGCCGCCATGAAAATAAGTTTTTCATGACAACCAATCACCGGAAGCGTCGCTACAACCGTTCCTAAATTTGAACACTTATATATGACATCTTCTTGTAGACAACGATGAGTCTGATGATCGCCTTGAGCGTGAAACTCGAGTAACTAGTAACACTTTCCTTCTTACATTTGTATATATATATATATATATATATATATATATATATATATATATATATATATATATATATATATATATATATATAAGCAGTGTACGGTTACGTACACTTAACTATATATATATATATATATATATAGAGAGAGAGAGAACTGTTTCGTATGGTACAAGTACCACACATCAGGCAATTTTAACGACTCTCGATTTTAACAATTTTAACGATTTTAACGTGGTTAAAATTGCCTGATGAGTGTGGTACTTGTACCATACGAAACAGTTCTGTAGCATTAAACTTGTGTAAAGTCATAGTTATTGCTCCTCAATCGATTGAGTTGAGCGCTCTACGAAATATGTTCTACTCAAAAAAAGAAATTATATATATATATAGAGAGAGAGTTGCATATAAACTGGAGAGGAAGAGAAAACTTCTCGAAGGTCCAGGAAATTTAATAAAAACGTTTCGGCCTTCGTCAGTTAAAATTTTTTTTTTAAAATAGAGTACAAGTTAAAAATCTAAGGGTCAAATGGCCTAATTATTACAGCAGTGGAGACTATATAGTCTCTGAAAGACTAACAATGGCTATTGTAATGGAATACAATAAAGTAGTAAATTGTATGGTACAATACAAGCCAAGACTAAAGCTTGATCACTAAAACAAAAGTAATGATGTAATAATAAAATCTAGAGTTATGCAAGTGATTCAATCTATTTATGTAATACCGACTGCAAATTAGATGGGACTATAATGGAAACAAAAAAGCTTTTTATGGAACATTGAAATTGATCCGTTTTTTTGAACGGAATTCACAGCGCTTGTTGAGGCCAAAAGGCTGCAGTGTGCGCAATTGTGCCGCCCAATAACCCTCCCGCTTTAATAAAGTGTTATCTAAATCTCCATCAGTGTTCATTATCTTCTCAATGACAATGAAATTGAAGTCCGAAAGGTTGTGAGGAAATTTATTGAAATGAATGGCAAGCTCGCACGATTTTTTGTTTCTTTTCATGTCGGATTTGTGGTTTCTGAACCTGACTTTAAATGCATTGGAAGTCGAACCAACATACTGCACTTTGCATTTGTTGCAGGAGGCTAAGTAAATAATTCCAGTCGAATTGCATCCAAGGTTTTGTTTGATTTGATACGACTGGCCAGTTGCAAAACTTGAAAATTCACCAGCTTCCAACAAATAATTACAGCAGAGATCACATCTTTTGCTGCATTTAAAACATCCGCAGTTTTCAGCCTCGTCATGGTTTCGACTTCTTTTGAATTTGGATGGTGCAAGAATGTCCTTCAAATTCTTTGTTCTACGGTATGCTGGAATGACAGATTTGGCAGAAAAAATTTCCCTTACTACTTGGTTGGATTCGAGCAAGTGAAAATGTCTTTTAATGATCAACGAAATATTAGGTAGCCTCAGATTGTAATCGACCACTAAGGGAAAGGTTTTTTTCTTAGTTTTTGTTTTTGGCTTGAGAACATCTGATCTCTCCAATTGCATGGCCTTCTCAAACTGTTTGTCCACCAGATTCCCATTGTAATTTTGTTGTTTGAGGTAGCTTTTGTATTCACTACAGCGCTTCACAAAAGAGGCGTTGGTGGAACAGTTACGCCTAATTCTAAGGGCCACTCCATAAGGGATAGCTTTCTTACAATGATCTGGGTGTGAGCTATTGTAGGGCAAATATAAATGACTATCAGTGGGCTTGGAATAAATATCTGTTGAAATAAAGCCATCTTGTAAAAGGAGAGTAAGGTCCAAAACATTGAGGCTGTTTTCAGAATAAACCAATTCAAATTTGATGGTATGATATAGTGAATTAATATAGTTGGTAAATTCAAGGAGTTTCTCAACACCCTGTGTCCATAGATCAAAAATATCATCCCTATATCTCAACCAAAGCATTGGCTTAATTGTACCCTCAAATTTCGCTTTGTGATCAATTACGCCCATAGCCAAGTCTGCATAAGAGCATGCATTCTTGGGCCCCATCGCGGTTCCGTGCTGTTGAACATAGTTATTGTTATCAAATTGGCAATTGTTGGATTCCAAACAAATTTCCACAGCCTCTAAAATGCATTCTGTGGATGGTATTTTGACAGATCTTGCATCTAATGCATTTTTAACTGCAGTAACCCCCAATTCGTTGTCAACATTGGGAAACATTGCAACAACATCCCATGAAACTAACAAAGTACCGGTTGGAAAAGGCCCTAATTGATTAACTTCGTCAATCTTATTGATAAGATGCGTAGTATCTTTGATAAAAGAAGGCAAACTTTCTGCTAAAGGTTTCAAATAATATTCAGTAAAGGCAGATAACTTTTCAATCGCTGTTCTGCAACAAGAAGTAATAAGGCGGAGCGGGTTACCGACTTTGTGGGTTTTGACATTGCCAAAAGCTGTTCCAGGTCTCGGCCGAGTGTTGGTAACCCAATCAGCGATTTCATCTGTTATTTGACCTTCCCTGCGCCACTTGCTACTCCAATCTTTAACTAATTTTAAATGCTTTTGTGTAGGATCTTCTGGCAGCTTAGCATAATGCAACGTGTTATCTAATTGACTGGACATTTTTTCTCGGTATTCTTTTTGGTCTAATAAAACAAAACCCATGAAGATATTGAGAAATTTGAGAGGCGCATTCGTTTGGCTTCTTTCTTTTACAACAAAGAACAAAAACAAGATGAAGAACGGGTGGAAATGAACATGCCTCCTGTGCCCTCAAAAGGTGAGTGGGACCCACCAAAATCAGTTTTTCCTGAAGTGGAACTCTTTCTATCAGAAGTCAGAAATGACATTTTAAACCCTAAGAACTCTCGTAAACCTAAGGACAATCTCAGCAAAGAGGAACGTCATGCAATGAAAAATTTGAAAATAGATGACAGGGTTATTAGGATTGAAGATAAAGGCTCTCGTTTTGTTTTATTAGGCCAAAAAGAATACGCAGAACAAAATGTCCAGTCAATTAGATAACACGTTGCATTATGCTAAGCTGCCAGAAGATCCTACACAAAAGCATTTAAAATTAGTTAAAGATTGGAGTAGCAAGTGGCGCAGGGAAGGTCAAATAACCGATGAAATCGCTGATTGGGTTACCAACACTCGGCCGAGACCTGGAACAGCTTTTGGCAATGTCAAAACCCACAAAGTCGGTAACCCGCTCCGCCTTATTACTTCTTGTTGCAGAACAGCGATTGAAAAGTTATCTGCCTTTACTGAATATTATTTGAAACCTTTAGCAGAAAGTTTGCCTTCTTTTATCAAAGATACTACGCATCTTATCAATAAGATTGACGAAGTTAATCAATTAGGGCCTTTTCCAACCGGTACTTTGTTAGTTTCATGGGATGTTGTTGCAATGTTTCCCAATATTGACAACGAATTGGGGGTTACTGCAGTCAAAAATGCATTAGATGCAAGATCTGTCAAAATACCATCCACAGAATGCATTTTAGAGGCTGTGGAAATTTGTTTGGAATCCAACAATTGCCAATTTGATAACAATAACTATGTTCAACAGCACGGAACCGCGATGGGGCCCAAGAATGCGTGCTCTTATGCAGACTTGGCTATGGACGTAATTGATCACAAAGCGAAATTTGAGGGTACAATTAAGCCAATGCTTTGGTTGAGATATAGGGATGATATTTTTGATCTATGGACACAGGGTGTTGAGAAACTCCTTGAATTTACCAACTATATTAATTCACTATATCATACCATCAAATTTGAATTGGTTTATTCTGAAAACAGCCTCAATGTTTTGGACCTTACTCTCCTTTTACAAGATGGCTTTATTTCAACAGATATTTATTCCAAGCCCACTGATAGTCATTTATATTTGCCCTACAATAACTCACACCCAGATCATTGTAAAAAAGCTATCCCTTATGGAGTAGCCCTTAGAATTAGGCGTAACTGTTCCACCAACGCCTCTTTTGTGAAGCGCTGTAGTGAATACAAAAGCTACCTCAAACAACAAAATTACAATGGGAATCTGGTGGACAAACAGTTTGAGAAGGCCATGCAATTGGAGAGATCAGATGTTCTCAAGCCAAAAACAAAAGCTAACAAAAAAACCTTTCCCTTAGTGGTCGATTACAATCCGAGGCTACCTAATATTTCGTTGATCATTAAAAAACATTTTCACTTGCTCGAATCCAACCAAGTAGTAAGGGAAATTTTTCCTGCCAAATCTGTCATTCCAGCATACCGTAGAACAAAGAATTTGAAGGACATTCTTGCACCGTCCAAATTCAAAAGAAGTCGAAACCATGACGAGGCTGAAAACTGCGGATGTTTTAAATGCAACAAAAGATGTGATCTCTGTTGTAATTATTTGTTGGAAGCTGGTGAATTTTCAAGTTTTGCAACTGGGTGGTCGTATCAAGTCAAACAAAACCTTGGATGCAATTCGACTGGAATTATTTACTTAGCCTCCTGCAACAAATGCAAAGTGCAGTATGTTGGTTTGACTTCCAATGCATTTAAAGTCAGGTTCAGAAACCACAAATCCGACATGAAAAGAAACAAAAAATCGTGCGAGCTTGCCATTCATTTCAATAAATTTCCTCACAACCTTTCGGACTTCAATTTCATTGTCATTGAGAAGATAATGAACACTGATGGAGATTTAGATAACGCTTTATTAAAGCGGGAGGGTTATTGGGCGGCACAATTGCGCACACTGCAGCCTTTTGGCCTCAACAAGCGCTGTGAATTCCGTTCAAAAAAACGGATCAATTTCAATGTTCCATAAAAAGCTTTTTTGTTTCCATTATAGTCCCATCTAATTTGCAGTCGGTATTACATAAATAGATTGAAGCACTTGCATAACTCTAGATTTTATTATTACATCATTACTTTTGTTTTAGTGATCAAGCTTTAGTCTTGGCTTGTATTGTACCGTACAATTTACTACTTTATTGTATTCCATTACAATAGCCATTGTTAGTCTTTCAGAGACTATATAGTCTCCACTGCTGTAATAATTAGGCCATTTTACCCTTAGATTTTTAACTTTTACTCTATTTAACTGACGAAGGCCGAAGGGCCGAAACGTTTTTATTAAATTTCCTGGACCTTCGAGAAGTTTTGTCTTCCTCTCCAGTTTATATGCAACTTTAAATACTAACTGAGGAGACAACGTGCATCCTTTTGGATCCTTCTGTCGGGAGTTTATCGTTTGGTCAACCACTACAGATATTCAAGCTATATATATATATATAGATACGTAGACTTGAACTAGGTCAAAAACATTTATTTGCTACTCCCAGTTTCATGCTTCTCACGAAGCAATCATCAGGCAACTGCCAAAAAGAAGGAATACATGGTGTTTTACAGTGATTTTGAAAATAACGGTAGCAATTCACTATAGGCTGGGGTGCATAGCAACGGTTAAACAATACAAACTGTTTCCAGTGAGCTGCTAAAAATAAGCCTTAAATAATTACGCTATTGAGAAGGAATTTCTTTGCATGTCTGCAACTTGTTACAAGCTCATTTCTGTTGTTAAGGGTCGCCAAATCTGGTCTACAAATTATATAGTATTTCTCCCACAGACATAAATTACACTTTTTTGTTACATTTGAATAGGATCTCGCATGCCTAACAATCCGCCATTTAATATGATAGTCGACTTTCTTGTCTTTCAAACCCCATACATATTTACTAAGTTCAGTGGAATTTCTGTAGCATTCATTTCTAAAGGAACATGTGTGGTTTCTATAACGTGATTTGAATGATGTGTCACAAAGACCGATGTAAGTTTGCTTTGACTGAGATGTTGTGACCTCTGCTTGATAGATGGTATTCCGCACGTTGCACTTTCCGTCTAGAGGGCAGGATCTTTTGTCACGGCAGTTGCAAGTGTTGATAGTTTGAGCGGGTGGATTTGATGACTTGTTAATGACGGCTTTATTTCGGTTGGAGATAATTGTTTTTACTTTGCTCATGCAGCTATAACTAATTTTGAGAGTGTTCCGGTTGAAAATTCTGTGCAAAGGGTGTGATTTTGGGAAGTGCTTGCCGATTAAGGTGAGGAAACACTTTCCAACTTTTGTTTTGACGTTTTGGCTGTATGGAGGATTGAACCAGGTGATGTTTCTAGGCCTATTCTTGCGGTGTTTGGTTTCTGGAGTTGTTTTTCTGTAGGTTAGATTATATATGTAGCCACTCTTGTTGAGTGCATCTTGGTAGGTTTCTTTCGCTTTAGCAAATGATTCTTTGTCGGAAGAAATTTCTGAGGCGCTTGTTTATGGATTCCGGTATGTTCTTTAGGATGGATGGGGGGTGATTGGATTTCTTGTGAACGTAGAGTGGGATGTTTCCTTCTTTTGTGTAGGGATAGTGCTTTCCAGATTGGAGGTCAAGGGTCATGTTTGCTTCGACTGTGATCTTTAAGTCGTTTTCACGGAAAATTTGGCAGAAGCCCTTCTTGATTCTTTCGATCTGTTGAGGGTTTGAGTTAAAAGCTGCCAAACCGTCGTCTCTATACAGGCCGATGCTGTTGCCATACTTTTTGGTTAGACAGGACAATAAATAACAACCCACTAGTTCGCATGTTTCAGCGCCATCGAAAGATCCCATTGTTATGTCGAATTGGCTGGCAGAGGATTTTTTCTCCCAGGGGCAATCATTGGAAAACAGTAGAGATTGCTTGGAGAGGAAAATGATTTCTCTCTCGTCGGCACTGATGGGTCTGTAGTTATTGGCGAAGTTGAGTGCTTTGCCAAGCAGTTTTTCTGTGATAGAGGGGTAGACGTCACATACATCAAAGCATGTATGCAACTTTTAACTCAAACCCTCAACAGATCGAAAGAATCAAGAAGGGCTTCTGCCAAATTTTCCGTGAAAACGACTTAAAGATCACAGTCGAAGCAAACATCACTAAAGTAAATTTCTTAGACGTCACCCTTGACCTCCAATCTGGAAAGCACTATCCCTACACAAAAGAAGGAAACATCCCACTCTACGTTCACAAGAAATCCAATCACCCCCCATCCATCCTAAAGAACATACCGGAATCCATAAACAAGCGCCTCTCAGAAATTTCTTTCGACAAAGAATCATTTGATAAAGCGAAAGAAACCTACCAAGATGCACTCAACAAGAGCAGCTACATATATAATCTAACCTGCAGAAAAACAACTCCAGAAACCAAACACCGCAAGAATAGGCCTAGAAACATCACCTGGTTCAATCCTCCATACAGCCAAAACGTCAAAACAAAAGTTGGAAAGTGTTTCCTCACCTTAATCGGCAAGCACTTCCCAAAATCACACCCTTTGCACAGAATTTTCAACCGGAACACTCTCTTGTAATAATTCGAGAACAATGCAATGCCATCAGGATTTTTGCCAAGCAAATGGATGAATACAGCAAAAACCCGCATGTAAGAACCTAGTGGTTTCAAAGCTTGCTGGCAGAAATTTTCCATTTGTATACCCCTTAATACAAGATCCTGTTTAGCCAAGGAAAATTTATTAGGTTCTTACATGTGAGTTATGGGATATTTTCATAAGCATTTGTAACAAGAAGTATAACTTTGGTGACTTTATAGTGTATACAATTGTTTAGTTAGTCTTGCTCAAGGCTCATGACATGACAGTTATAAATAAATGCTGTATCATAAGGGGCCAAACCTATTTTTTCTGCTTGTACAGGAATGGTTTCTACTGAAAAAACCTTATTAAGAACCAACTTTAGCCTACATTGCCAATAACTGCCTCCAATTATAACAACCTGTTTTGCCAAACTTGAAAAAATGTAGGTTCACAGATAAGCCATGATTCCATTTTTTTTTCGCCGCCAATTCGGCGGTATGCTCACTGGATTCACCACAGGAGACAAAAAAGAACACTACACGTGAGATGACAGAAATTGTTGCTGGGAAAAAAATATTTCAAGCCTTCAGCGATCGGTGGTGAGAGCAAAACTAGCAAAACTACATTTATTGACAGGAAGACACGAGATGTTCTTTACTTGTTTGTGTTCATTTAAGTGTCCTTTATTGGCGTATTTTCATTCAAGATTCAAGATTCTTTATTTTTGTTGAGCATAGATAACACCAATCATGATGACACCATGAAACGCACATGTTTTTGTCGCCCCACCGAATGGACGCAAATTTAGCAAGGCAAGACTACTTTTGGCAACAGTTAAACATTCGTGAGACTAAACTTTCTAAAATAAGGGGATAAGGTAAAGAAATTGCAATTTGCCACCGAAAATCTTACTTCCCCAGTCAAATGTTGCTACTTGTAGTGTACTCACCTCTTCTGTGCCAGTCGCAGGCTAACTTAATAATGGCAGTACTTCTTTTTCCATTCTTCTGGCGTAAAGGGTACTCCAGCGATGCTGCTAAAACCCCATCATCCCCCACCAGGCCTGTTAATGACAGAGATCGCGAGCTTTTGTTCACAACATATATTTTGTCAACAATGACATCGCTAACAACAACAGATTCCACTTCAGCTACCGAAAATCAAATTGTCCCTTTCCACGCGCTAAAGGATTCTTCATCTGGAAAAAAACAGTTCGATGGAATGCCTTTTGCTTTACTCTCCTTCGTTCTTACGTAAAGCCGGGCCTGCCTCCCGCTTATCATGGAAAACACCTCGCTTGGAGCCTCACTAGTATCCGTCTCGGCTACTTCACCACAGTTACTTTCCTCCATTTTCCACCACGTGCAAGTGCTTCTTGTCAGAATCACATGATCATGGTCGAATCATGACAGGCGAATCATGTTTCAAAAACCCAGGTCTATACACTGCACTGAAATCGGCTGTAATTTTCAGCAATAATTATCTGGAAAAACGAAGTCAAACACTGGTTCGCAAAAGTATGAACTCTTCTCTTACCTTTGAAAACTTTCTTTGTCTTCTGTAGCACAGCATCATCTTGTATTCTCAATATTTCCGATTCATAAATGCTGGCGAGTTTACGCCAGCCATTTTGTTTTGTTTGGATCAAGCATTATTCACTCCATAGGGAGTGAATAATGCTCAATTACTCCGAGATAGCAAACCAATCAGATTGCTTGAAACACCAAGATCACTGAGTGAGTATATACTCATCCAAGTTATTCTTGCATTTTGATTTGCTCTCACTTATGGTCTATTAGAAGGCAGACGCATAGCTGACGTCAGCATAAAAAACTTTTAATTATTTATTATATAAAACAGCTAGATTCCATGTTGCCGTGCGTCTGTTCAGTAATAGATCACAGAAGACGTCAAAATGTGGTGAGAACTTCAGTGACACACTCTGCTATCGACTTGTGTGCCACTTTTTTGTTCTCACCACATTTTGACGTCATCTGTGATCTATTACTGAACAGACGCACGGCAACATGGAATCTATTTGTTCATTGTTGAACACAACAGGAAGTAAAAAGTGCACAGTAGATTCATCGATTTCAAATAAACTGAGGAACTCCTTCTTCGTTCCAGACACCACAATAACACTTCATTTGAACCATTTCTGTGGAGTAAATGTATTTAAGCTGGAAAGGCCTATTTGCATCCACAAGTAGATCAGTGTGTCCCTTGTCTTTAATGCTTCTTCTAAACCCCATCTCTCCAGTCATTTGTCCATCTGAAAACCATCACTCCAATGACTTTTTCTTTTGCTTCGCCGTTTTTTTAAAGTTGGTTCTGGATGTACAAGTAAATGATCGAATATCTCCTTATGAAGTCTGTAGCTGAATTCTACAACCCAAGGATTGGAATGTTTGGCGACGAAAAACTCCCTTCTAATAATCAACCTTTTCCAGTTGTCAAGCTCATGGCAGGCCATGTCGTGCAAATTACAGGAAGACACTATTAGCTTATCTCGATATCCGTGAGTAAGACCTCAAGGAATCTTCTTTCAATTGGTTCAACTCTTTAAACAAATCCTGGATCACAAGCTTCTCAGGAACCGCTTCAGATGGCAAGGACTTCCAATATTTGGACTCGGTTTTTTCGTAGAAACTTCCAATCTCTTTAGAAAGACCTCTTATTATCTCGGTGTTTAATTCTCTAGCGGCCATCTTTGGTCAACCTCGATCTGATATCATCCAGCTGAGCGTCCCAGAGGGCAGCTTCAATCTGGCGATAGGTTAAATTCAGGCCAAAAATCCCCAGCATGTCTTTCACCTTTTGAATCTGCAAGTTCTAACAGGTTGTTTACTCCTTTTTTGAAAGGCAATGGTGGTTTAGCAACTTGTCTTTCCAATTAATTATTCAAGAGTGATTGTATAACTTTCTATGCCACACCACCCTCTTTTTGTTTATAAAATAGAGTAATTCACTTGTTTGGGGCTACCAGCCCCGATACTTGCTAAACGCATTTCCATTAAGTACCGTTTAGCAAGTGTGCATTTTAGGTGGCTCCTGGTGGTGCCATTTCATACGCTGACATTAATAGGGAGCTTAAGATCTACGACGATAACGTTGACGAAAACACCACAAAACAATGATATCATTGGTTAAAACAGCATAAATAATCGTGCTGCACGTGCAGCACGGATTGTAGCTCATATTTTTTGCGGTTCTCTGCGTGACGACGACGTGAAATCACTAAATTTTAGGTTTTGACGACAACGTGAGCATGCAACAGGGAATCTTTCATTCTCTATTTTCAGTCTGAAACCGCTCGTACCAATTTCTTTTTAGGATACTTCGCCCACATTGTACGACATGAATGAGATGGAATAATCGCGAAAGACTTTTACTAGAGCAAAGTTCTATTTTGAGGTGACGTTTTTGTCGACGTCCCCGTTGTAGATCTTAAGGTCCTAATGTCATAAATACCATTGTCTAAAACTGTTTTAGTAACCTTAAGTAAGCTACAACATTTATGACATGGTTGTTTGTGATGCATTTTGCAAACAAAAGAACAGGCTTCAATGTAATACTTCAAGGAGAGTCCTTTAAACAGAAAGACTGACATCTCCTTCAGTTTTAAAGAAGGAAGACGCCTTTTCCGTCTCTCGAACATACACAGCTAGATGTTACTCAGTTCTCCCAGTTCTCTCAGTTCTCAAAATGGCGGATGAATGGGAGGGAGTCACCAAAAATCCTCTGTTGCATCCTCATTTACTATTTCGTCAAAGACTGTCCTTCCTTCTCCCCCCTAAGCATAACTGTTCCACAGTTGTGCTTGTTGTTGTACTGCACTTCTTGAGAGTTGTTAAAGTAGGTATACCCTCTTCCACTTCCACTGTTGTTACCTAGGGTACTTACTTTCCAAGAATACTTGTCTTAGGTTTTTATACTCAATAAAATTTTTGCAGGTATCATCATTCTGAAGGTCGTTATCACCAAGCATGCAGATGACATCTGGAATTCCAGTAGACTACAACTGCGCTAAATTCGTTGATCAGTACTTTTCTATTTGATAATGCTCTACACACCTCTTCTTTAAACAAAAAGAAAACATGGAAAGTCAAAACAAAGTGGTGCTTATTTTATCCACCTTTTACTGCATTTTCCCAAACGTGAAGGTGGTCTGGAGATTGAAGCAAGAACTTTTCAATGTAGTAAAATTCAGTGTTGCCTCTGAGGCTTTCGGGGAATAAATTGAAACAAATAAAGGAAATCAATCAGAGGTTCAAGTGTAACACATTATTTGGTTTTACTCACCCAAACCTCACAGCCAAGTATGAATGGTTTAGTTTTTGTTAAAAGCTTGCACAATTTTGTGAAATTTGTAATTTTTGCAGCTGCGCACATTTCTGGAAATACCTGGACTTTCCGTCCATCGAGGACAAAATCATTTCTCCTGTGGCTTTACAGCAGTCTACATTGACACTGCATTCACACCAGTCATGATGTTGCAGAGAAAAAGGATTCCTGCCAGCCAAAGTTGTGAGAACAGCTTATGTGTCCTTCATGTCACGTTCCTGCCTGGGGCTTGTCATATCTTTACTCTGCTCACCTGAGTTGTACAGTACGCCTGTCAGTTCCTGCATCAATCGGTTTGTTTCACCGCAGGCTGGCATTGATAAGAACCCAAATGAGCCTCCACTTGTCTTAAGGCTTCTCATCAGCACTTGTTAATGACAAGATCCATTGACAATCCTTCCCACTGGCGATTACCTCTCCTTACAACATGAAATCCTGCAACAAAGCCGTAGTATACAACAGGACGTTCACTCTGCAGGTCGCACATTGATTGAAGGTACAAGCGCATGCACTTAACATAGAGGTAACATTTTCTGAGACTGTTTGAGAAAGTGAAGCTGCCAGTTAGTGGTACGCTCTGCCTTGATAAAGGTATATAATATATCCACCATTGCCATGGCCATGGGCTGGCTCTAGATTTGGGTCTTGCACACTTAAACTTATGCAGTTAGAATGGTGAAGTTATTAGTCTCTCCCCTTGGGACTAATTTACAATGCTTTGTGGGGGACTTTTGCCAACACTGCTTCTTAAAGGGGTACTCTGACGAAAAAACAAATCCTCGAGGAAATGCTGGCAAAATCTTGTATACGCTTTTCACATTATGAATTTACTTTTACCAACACTCTTGTTTAGTAGACTAAATAGAAAAAGTGTTCGGAGGCAGTCACAGAGGAGTGCCCCCATGATGTTAAAGAGGAGAGATGGACCTCTGTCTACTCGAGAGGCACCAGAAAATGCTCCTGCATTTGCCTTGTCTCAGTCAGTAGTGCTCTTGTTCAAATAAAAAACCGTTTACTTAGATCACAAGCGAAAATATGATGGGAAACCTGAAATTATTAATAAGAGAAAATAAAATAAAATAAAGTTCCAAGCGTGGTGCGCTTGAACTGTCAAATGAAAAGTTTTGCTTTAATGGAGTCAGCAGGGGTGAATGCAGGATTTTACATGAGTGATTTGCACCAAGTAAACTAGGGGCATGCTCCCTCAAGAAAATTTGAATTTTAGTGCTCTCAGAATGCTTACTTTCATGTTATTCTGGTTTGTCTGCTTAAACCAGACAAAACAGAATAACATTAAAGTAAGCACTAGAGTTATACTGTGTTTACCCATACAAAGTAACAATTTTTTGTCTAGAAATTTGCCTGTCTGTTTCTAAGTAGTCTAGCAAGTGAATTAGCATTTAGGGCTACCTGCGTTGAAGATGTAGTGGAATTGTGCTGCTTGGATGCTTGTGGGAGGGCAAATAACTCTCCAGTGGGAATAGAAGAGAAAACAAATATCATGATTTATCAGTGAATGTTAAGAAACATCATTGTCATAAAAATGTAACAGAACAGTGAAACTGAAAAGTTGGAATCATACTTGCCTTCTTCAGCCTTGTAGATCAGTGTATTTGAAATGATTTGGTGCAATGAGTTCAGACTGAAAGAATATGTAAAAATCATTTAAGCTTATTGAACACCCAGTGTCAGTGGAAACATGACTCAGAAATATTGAAGAATGGGTTTTTGCCCAGATATTACTAATACAAATGTACAACAGACACCATCTATGTGTCTGTACTGTTTTCCATCAGTTTAAGGATTACTTTATAAAATCCTGGTGGAACATAACTCACAAGTACTCTAGAAACACTAGTGACTGTCTGGTACAAAGTTATTCATTTAAAATATTTTCCATTTTCATTCTTCTAGGATGTAAATTAGCAAATAAATCTACAATTTTTTCAAGGTCTAATTCCATTTCTCTATGGGCATGCATCAGTGATAATCCATTCCGTCTATCCTGGACCATTGTATTTCTCAAATAAGTCTTCAGATTTCGTAGGGTTGAGATGGACCTTTCACAAGATGGAGATGAAATAGGAATGGTTATCAGGATTTGAAGCATAGTATATATATTCACATAAGCATCCTTGTCAATTTGTTCCAGGGTGGCACCTATACTGTCAGGGATGTCTTCTCTTCTATCCTTTTTCTCCTTCCACATTCTTTCCCATAACAAAAGCTCTGCTGGTAAACCTGCATAATTAGGGATATCTTGTCTGAAATGATCGCAAAATTCCCTAACATTATCTTTCCATATAGGGTCAGTAGCCAACAAAATAGAAGGAATCACAGAAAATCTTTTGTAGCAAACAAAAACATCATCTTCAAATCTGCTGTCCAGTTGCGTGAGAGCATGCTTAAGGAAGTCTGTTGTCAGACACAGGAAAAAATCCCCAATTCCCAAACTTGGTAAATACATGGTTTCTTAAAATTACCAATAAAAACCAGGAATTTACCAATTTGGGGAAATACTATAACTGGTAAAAATAAATTCCCAAGTTTAATATACTTGTGAATTGGTTAAATCTTGGTAAATAGGTATTAAGTGAAAAAGCAAAGTTCCAAATTTGTTATTTGCTTGGTTAGTACATTGGTAATCAGTACTAAGCAAAAAGCAGGAAAATCCCAAATTTGGGATGTGCTTGGTATGCAAAGTTTGAACCTGGGAAAGGCTTGGTAATGTTGGCATTGAAAAATATGTCAGACATCCCAGTTTAATTGAACTTGGGATGTAACTAACTCTGTTGGGAATATCTTGGTAAATCCACGGTAAACAAAACTGAATAAAAAACAGTACAATCCCAAAGTTGGGATGTGCTTGGCATGTAAAGTTTGAACTTGGGATGTAACTAACTCAGTTAAGAAATTCTTGGTAAATACATGGTAAAAAAAAAAGCCAAAAATGGTGCAATCCCAAATTTGGGATGCGCTTGGTATGCAAAGTTTGAACTTAGGAAATGCTTGGTCATGTTGGAACTGAACATATGTCAGAAATCCCAGTGTAATTAAACTTGAGATGTAACTAACTTAGTTGGGAATATCGTAGTAAATCCACTGAAAACCAAGCAAAAACCAAAAACAGTAATACCACTGAATATCGGCCTTTCATGTGTGCAGGGACCCATGGTAGTTGTATGCAACATTGCATGCCAAGTCTTGAATTTGTGCGCAAGACACATACCACCACCATGATTCCCCGCGCCCAAGTCTCATAGGGGGAATTGGGTATTGATTCAGACAAGAAGCTTAATTCAGCATAACTTAATTAGCGAGGATCATTCTTCATTTGATAACTTAATTAGGGGAAAATTGCTCTATTATTGAAATATACGTTATAAATTATTGTTTAGGTCATGTGAAATTCAAAGTTTAAATCATAGGCAAGTCACCACTTTGGCAAAAACGACATTTTATTTGTAATCACATTACATATTGATTGGTTGGCAAACAGAATTTTTTAAACAATCTGTTGAACGTCGCTTGCCAATCAAGCAATGAAGATCACTTAATAGAAATAATTGCCAGAATGTTTAATCTTTAAGCATTTGCTTATGAATATCCTAATACCAGGTTTGGTATAATAAGATTAAAACAGATTTTGTGCCAAGTGGTGCGCAGTTGTTTAGATACAAACTAGTATTTATAGTTTTCCTTGTCCCATGTTAAATTTTGCAGGAAATATTTCAACCACCTTTGACTGCCAACTGTCAGAGTTGTTTTGAATTCCATAAAACTTGTGGCACACAGCTGTTTGTTTAAAACTGAGTGGTAAACGCTGCAATTTATAGAGCATCTTTTGATTCCCATATTCCATTTGACATCCAGTTTCCCTCAAGTTCTTTTATAATGCAGTCCCAATGTACATTATGGAGTGTGCAACTTTCTTTGATAAATTTTCGTCCTCCAGGCCACCTTGGATGCTGCTTTAAGAAGTAAACACCAACCATCTTATCATCCTCTCGGACAGAAACGATTTTGGCCACCCACTTATTATCACTCTCACCTAAAATTAGTACCATATCATGTCATTGGATAAAACGGTACAACCACAACTTGTTTTTGAGGTGGTAAAGTAGGCATGTCAAAGTCTATCAAGACAAATTGATTAGGAATTGATTGGTCTGGATACAGTATCATCTTTCTTAAAACACTAGTACTGTGTACCTGGCATTTCTAAAACGAGGGTAAGGGTAAGACCAAAGGGTCAGGGTAAGGGTAAGGATACTAATTCAAAAAGTATTCTATTTCACAACACTCCCATTCATACTCAGTTGAAACAAGGTATGGGAATAATGATTGACCAGGGCTCCCTCACCAACTGTCTCCCTTTCTAGGAAGAATACCCTCCGAAAATAGCAATCACTTCTTCACCAATCCCCCTTTTTGGAGCCCCCCATCCTCCATTCCCATTTTCCATATACTCCAAAAAAATTAATAAATAAATAAAATAGAACAAGCTGGGTGAGGAAAGCGATAGTGTATTTACTAACTAGTTCAGTACTACACGTTTCGATAAACCTCTGGGGCACGCCGTCTTGGTAGGGTTACGAGTTATGTCTCTTCAGGATGAGATCTTTTCTGTGAGGTAGCACCAGGGAACGCACAGACAAATCACTTAAGCTCGTTTACATCCTTCCATAGAGTGGCAACTACGTTTACAGATGTTTCCGCCAACCTGGCTGAGGCCCCACTCGGGTTTAAGACCTAAGCTACTTGTAGATAGTACAATGCCGTATGGCGTCGTGCTCCATTATTTCTGAGAGATCAGCACCTGTTAGTGCTAAGGTGATTGCGCAGCCTGATCGAAAGCCATGGAGTGTTTCTCCTTCGTCAGCTTTCATTTGCTTTAGGTACAGTTTCAGGCGGGCTTCTGCAGTGGCGGTTATCCACTTGCGCGTCCACTCTTGTATTCTGTAACTGCGGGGCCAATGACGTTAACACTTTGTCGACAGCTATCGCCTCCTTTGTTGAGATCTCCAAGTGATGCTGGTCTTTGGTCCAGTAGTCGGCGACCTGATTGCTAAATGGGGCAAGAATGGATCCACCCCAACCTGAGTTAGAAGCATTGGTAGCTATCACCACTCTGACGTGACGCTCCTCTCTCCACAGAAAGGTGTCGTCCCACCCCTCCAGAAACAACCAGTGCTCTATTTCGCCTCTAAGCTTTCCTGTTAACGGCAGCAGTTTCGAGTGGTTAGCCTTGATTCGTTGGCCTCTTGAGATGGCGGCGTTCATCTCTCGTGTAAAAAGCTTAGCTGCTGGGACGACACGGCTGAAGGATACACATTTTCCCGCCAAACACTGCAAGGTTTTCACTGTGACAAAGGGCTTTCCGAGCACGTCCTTAACAAGAGCAAGAAAATTCTGGCTCTTCTCAGGTTTTAGATGAAATACCTCCCGCTCAGAGTCAGAAAGGAAACCAAGGTATGGGACTGTCTGACTGGGGACTAGAACAGACTTTGCCAATCCCAGAAATTACCCGAGTCTCACGAGGTGATAGGCCACTAGGAATATCGCTGACTCCGCAGCTGCGTGGTGACGCGCATCACCACTATCTATAATGCAGTATTCACCCTTATCAAGAGGGACTTGTAGTTCTCCATTGTGCCGGTCATCCATGTATAGTGAGCAGGGTATGCCTATCGACCGGAAAAAATTTGATGCTAGGAGTCCTGTGGTGTGGTATACGTACGGTGAGAGCTTCCATCCGAATGGGAGCGTATTGTACATGAAGTACCATCCTCCCCACTGGATACCAAAGAAGGTGCGGCTCTCCTCAGTAAGGAGGATGTGGTCGTAACCTGACTTGTCACCTAAAACGGTCTGGTATGTGTTTCTCTGCACATATCGAGGAAGATCTGAAACAGAGTCTAGAGAGAACGGCATGTCACACATCCATAAATTTAAGTAACGCGCATCGTGACAAAGTCTTGGCTTTGTGGGCTCGACTGTCAAGGGCAGAACAATGTGCGGCGGGTAAGCCACACCCACTTTCCCGACTATGGTAACTGCACCACATTTGACGCAATTGATAAGGGTTTTCTTTACAAACTGAGTGAAAGGCTTGCGTGACGTATTGTTTTTGAACGTTTTAGCGGGCGGTCTGCCTGAGTCACAGGAGATCCCTTTAAAGTCTCCTTTAAAATGACGAAAATATGGTGCAATGGAGACCTTGTCTTGTATCCATCCAAGTACCTCTTCGTGCTTTGGGGAGGGGGCTCGGTGGGAAATCTCTTCCCAATACATGTAATTATTATGTAACTCCCCTGCCTTGAAGTTGTCTGGGTCGCAGAAAACTAGATCTGTTACTTTACCACAAGCTTCCCCTTCCTCGACCAGTCTAGCTTTGTTATGATCGGCCGTCATTTCATTGGCGGACTTGGCGGGGTTTCCAAAGAGGTCGATCCATGATACCGAGCGATCGTAGCTATCACAGTCGAAAAGAGACTCGATTTCATGATCAAAGTCCCCTTTTTTTTTCCCAAGTCCATGTAATGTGCTACAAGAAGTAAAGAGAGCAAAAACAGTAAAATTAGAGGAAGACATCTCCTTTTTTTTTTTTTAATTTCTTCTTGGTTTAAGGGACAACCAAGAACCCCGCCAAGTCGACAATGAAATAACAGCTCTGACCTAGCGCATTTGCCAGGGGGGTTTCAGAAAACTAGATAACCCGTTTTCAAAACTGTTATCGCAGTGTGACTTATGAAAGAAGGATAATTTTACTCCTGTAACAATCAGGCAGCTTTGTTACTATGGTATAACCAACACCGTTAATGGGTTCGGCATTCAAAGCGGTTCATATAACTAACACAATTAATACATTTGTCATTCAGAACAGTTCCTTGTTAGTTCTTCTTAGCCCTTGTGTCCTTGTCTTTATCGATAGATTTCTTATTTGGACAGTTAGCCCTATAATGGCCGGGTTCACCACAGTCAAAACACTTCACTTGGGATAGTTCCACACGATTATTCCATTGCCCTTGTGGTCTTTGATACCGTGCAGAGTAGTTATTACCACGCTGTGGTGTGGATTCTTGGCGGTATGTTTTAGCGACCTTTGATTCAATGTCCAGCACTTTCTCATGGTCCTTATCTCCGATAAGGCGAGCCACTAGACTATGGAACTCAGGTTTCGGGACATTAATATTACTACGGGCGGTTTGGTACGCCAAACGATAGTAGTTAGACTTCTCATGGCGTTTGTCACTGGCTGTGTTCTGTAGCGTTTCCAGCATTTCTAAAGCCTCATGCTTGTTGAATTCAGTAAGAGGACGCGCCGTGTATGCCAATATCCGTCTAACTACGGCTTCCACTGACGCCTTGGTTACCGATTCCAAGGACTCTCTAAGAGTTTTCACTTCATCTTTCAATTGCTACAAGATTAATAAAACAGATACGAGCAGTCAGTACCCATGAAACATATCATTATTTCGCATGTGAATAGTGTCTAATGAAACACTATGTTTTGCATTTGGCTTACGTAACAAGCCACAAATTTGCATCCCCCGGTTTTTTTAAAAGGGACAATAGGAAATATTCCTTTCTTTAACCGCCAAAGAAGAGTGTTCATTATCTGTTTTGTACAAAACAATGCACTTTGTTTTTGCTACTTCTTTGCCCGTAATTAGCATTTGGTTTCCATCGAATGATCATGTTACAAACAAAGCAAAACATTCCTTTGCTTTCTCTGGTCTGTAATCAGCGTTCGATTTCCATCAAACCGTCATTTTATGAACAATGCAAAACATTTCTTTGCTTTCTCCCGCCCATAATCAGCCTTCGATTTCCATCGAACCATCATTTTACGAACAAAGCAATACATTTGATTGCCTTCTTCCATCCGTAATTAATGTTTGATTTCCATCAAACCATCATTGCACAAACAAAGCAATAGACTTCCTCACTTTCTTCCGTCCGTAATCAGCGTTTGACTTTAACGAGCCATCATTTTACAAATAATACCACTCCCAGGCGATTCCAGTCATCGTCCAATAGCGTTTCCAGCGCTGCTTTGCCCCCGCTGGATCGTCAGAAACGGTTCATGGTTTCTTAAAAGAAAGAAAAAGAAAGAAACAAGGGGGAACGTAAATCATGACCATGTGGTAAAAGAATAATCACCTCTAGTTCCTGTTGGTTCGCAGTGGGAATGGCTGCTTGACCGGCTGGCTGGAGTTGTTCTGCAGGAGGAGGTTCATCGGGTGCGGCATTCGGCGCCGCCAGCAATTCAGGGTTTGGATGTTGTACAGGGTCTGTGTCCGCCATCTATCGCGAGGGTCGTACTGCCAACAAGAACTTCAAGAGTGACCTTCCCCTCGTTCAGCTGGAAAACTGAGTGTGAGTCGAGTTCACAGTCCGCTCGCTATTTATAACACTGCTCTTGCGTAATCATCGTGAAATATTCCCACTTGGCCTAATTGGCTGCATTGTTAAAGCATGTTTCAAATTTGCATATGATTAGAAGTATTATGAATAGTATCCTAAACATGCATAAAAGCTAACTTTAGGCCTAATTAAGCCTAAACAAAAGTTTAAGGTTAGCTTTTATGCATTTTTAGGATACTTTCTGTATTAGTATCCTTACCCTTACCCTGACCCTTGGTCTTACCCTTACCCTCGTTTTAGAAATGCCGCTGTGTACCATTTGAATAGTTTGGGCCTAACAAAGACACTGGCTTTGACTTCCAGGATGATATGTTGTGTTTCCATTCTCATCTGTCACATAATGATAGAACTGAGCTTCCACAAACAAATGAACACTTTCTGTCGCATCTCCATTCTGAATTACAACAGAATGAATGTCAGTTATTCTGCCTGTCCTTTCCTCATTGTTCACCCACAACATTGCATTTTCCCCTTTTCTGTACAACACATGAGGAAAACCTATTTCTTTGCCAGGCTTTAGAAAGCTTTTACGTCTTTTACTGACAGAGGGGAAAGCAGAATATTTGATTTCTACTCCACGAGAACTGATGTCATGGAATATCTCTTGCCGTTGAGTTTCAGTAATCACTTGAAATCCTTTGTTTTGGCTACCAATGAGTATTCCATCTTGAACATCAATCAAAGTGTTGCGTGCATGTGTAATCAGATAGTTACCTATGTGTAATGAGGAAACTTGTTTCATCTTGATGGCTGAATTAAATTCCATCTGTGTTAAAACAGGTGCATTCTTTCTGCTACTTGAAATTTCTTAATTCTGAAGAACTTCTCTCCTTGTTTCATTGTCACTGTATGTCGTCTGGTTAAAATACCGTTTAACAGCTCTTTCCAAGTCAAACACCCAGTAATTATCTGGAGAGGAAAAATTTTATATATCTTCAACAACATGAATCAAATTATGTTCTGTAATGACACAAGCATCTAAACCAAATGTCTCCTCTGCCATAATGTTATGGCGCCAGGCTAGTTTACTAACAGTTCAATGTCCTTGTGCATCCAGCCATGAGTTCGACAACAGTTAAAAACAAATTCATTAGCAGGCATTTGGTCATACAAAATAACTTCAGAGGCTGGGAAGCAGAAGTTTTGGTAGTCTTCTGCTTTCCAGTATCCGAGTCGTGATGTAATTCCACTTGGACAGCAGGAGGCCCTCATTTCTGGAGTCCATGGAAATTTTGAAAGTCTTGATTCAATGAGGTCTCTGTTTACATTCCTAGTGTCAAGTAAGCGGCGCAGATGCTTTTTGAATGGATTCATTGGTAAGTTATGCATCAAATCAATGGTAGAGTCAAAAAGTACATCAAATCCATAGAGGTCATTGAAGAAGAGCAAGTTGGCTTAGGCCAGAAAATCTGCTGTCTCTTAAAGCCTTGGTCCACGCTGCTCCTACTTCTTCATCTGCTACCTTCATATTTCTACTTGGCCACTTGTGTCTTGCATGATATCTACACTTACCATAATAATAATGAGGTGACCTGGGCTCCAATGGTATACCACAAATATGACAATGGCGGCATGCTTTCTTTCCTGTACGTTTGACTTTCGTTACTTCACACTGTCCTGGGTGGTCCCCCGTCCAAAGAATGATAATGTGGCGTATAATTGCTGGTCCATGCTGTATATCAAATTCAGGAAAGTCTGAACAGTAATTTACTTCAATTCCATCAATGAAGCCATCTACAATCTCATTAACCAAAGGGGTAAGGAAAGGATCCAGAAACTCTGGGGTTTCATCCGGTGTTTTGAAGCTGGGTACAAATCCCACCACATAAACTTGATCAGAATGATTCCATTTGTTTTCACACATGTTTCCTATTTTGACGTCAATAACACCTGTACTATGACCACCACATGTACCGTAAGGACTAAAACCTGGGTCTTAGTCCATGGCGTTTTCAAAAATTCACGTGTAGACCCCGGTGTTTTGTGAAAAAAGGAGCATCTACCTGAAAACGGGAGCTTGACGTTTTCAGAAGAGGTCCGTCGAAAATAGTTCTTTCCACACCAGTATGTACAAAAGGAGAAAAAAGTGCGGGAACACGATGCTTTAATTGCGCTAACTTTAGCGATTGTCCATCAGAGAGATGAGTTAAATTATTGGGGCTGTACTCGGCACTGGATGAGAGCAAGCCGTGAAGCAAACAAGCACTGTTCCTCTCCATTTCTTGGACATTCCACGCAGCTGTCTCAAAGAAGCATCCGGAAAATATTTTACCATCTATTTGATAGGTTAGGAGCTAACACCCAAAATTATCGGTCAGGGATACGCTGGTGTAATAAATGCGCTACGATAGCAGACAATGCCTTATCAAAGGAGTATGATTACATTCCTCCAAAGGTCAGTGTACAAATGTTCATTCTCTTCCTCATTTTATTTTTATCGAGAAAAGTAAGTCATATACTAAGGGGATATGAAAATTATTACATAAAATATATATTACCAAAACTTCTTAGCAGCACGAAGTACGATATCGCTTTGATGATCCATATGATGTTTTTGAAATTCATATTTAATCAATACATGTTTCGGATGAAACATGTATTGTTTCATCCGAAACATGTATTGATTAAATATGAATTTCAAAAACATCGTATGGATCATCAAAGCGATATAAAATATATATGTAATAAATAAATTAATTCATTAAAAATTAAAAAAAAAACACATTTTATTTATTTACTTATTTGGTGTTACATAAAACAAAACCTTTGTACTGCGTTTTTTATTTTTTTCATTACCTTTGTTATTGTTATCCTACTTTTTATAATTTTATATTTTAAAATGTAAACTGCTTATGAATATTTTATACAATTAGTGCTGTATAAAATTTAATTATCATTTTTTTACCTCATGACTCCAAGGGTCAGGACAAAAATATTTTCAGAACCAGTCAATAATATTGTTTGGCTAAAAAACTTCTCTTATTTCAGAAACAGACTAAGAGCACTACCACCACCTCAACCAGAACACATTCGCCCAACAATAACAGGTATACTAATAAAAAAGCACAATTTTATTCATATCAAACAGTTTTTGTAAACTTTGCCCCGTTTACAAGGGATTACAGCTTATCGAACTCTCTCTCAATCAGTAAACTCGACTGAGTTTATAACTAAGCCTTTAGTCAACCTCTCGTGTTTGTCTTACAATGGGTGTGTAAAACTACTCAGACTCTAAAAAAAAAGGAAACGTAAACTTATATGTTCATGTATCGCTTAATCTAATATCTTATTGGTCCTTGCTAAGTGTCATTCAAGGTTATGTCAATCAATGGTGCTAATTAAGAAATAAAACTTTGGCCTAATTGAATTACGAAGTCTCCGACACACTCCCCCGTGCAGCTTCAATGAGAAGGTGCACGCAATAACGGAGACTGCGGCTTAACGAATATTCCATGAAACTGAAAGACTAGATGAAATATTTGCAATCAGTCACTTCAGTTATTTGGTCATGTTCACAATTGTTCGCTTTCTTCTTCCTCGGCAATCTGCGCGATTCTCGCTGCTGCGGTGCTCGCTGCCGCGCTCCTTGGTCTGAACGTGGTGGCATCTGCGTTCAGTTGATGCACCAATGCTGGCTGGGCAACCCTGGGCGCACTCTGCAATTCTAAAGGATATAGGTGTTGAACTGGTCGCTGGATGACTCCCTTACTGGTCCTCAGCTGAACAGCCCGCGTATGTCCGTCAGGGCCCGGGTAAATAGCATCGACAATGGCTAGAGGCCACTTGCCCCGATTCTTGTTGTCGGACCGTACAATTACAGCATCTCCAACTTTGACTTGGTACTTGGCTACTTTGTGGACAAGGTTGTGGCGCTCTTGCAAGGAAGTTAAGTATTCGCACTTCCACCTGTTCCATAACTGATCCTTGCAGGACTTTAGAAATTTGACTTGTCTCCGCAAATCCTTGTCCTTGATCTGCCAGGCTGGTTCTTCAGGGAGCTGGGGGGAGCGCTGGAACAAAAAGGAAGCAGGTGTCAGGATAGGCAACTCCAAGTCGTCTTCAACATAGCCGAGAGGGCGGCTATTTACTTGGGTCTCAACGTCCAACAATGCTTCACTTAGTTCATCCCAGGAAAGGGTGGCTCTCCCGATAACCTTGAACTTCGTTGTCTTCACAATGCCAATCAGCTGTTCGAATTGACCGCCCCACCATGGCGCGCGACTCAAGTTGTACTTCCACTTAATGTCATGGGATCCCAGGAAACCATTCAACTCTTCGTCTCTTCTTGCTTGCGTCAGCCATTTGGCTGCTTTGACAAATGTGCTTCCATTGTCCGAGTAAATTACGCTCGGGCGTCCCCTCCTTGCTATCAGGCGTTTCAGGCATGACAAGAACGTAGTGGTTTCTAGGTTTGTGGCTAGTTCCAAATGTACGGCCCTTGACAAACTGCAAGAGAAAATGACCAGATAGGCTTTCCCTTCTCTTTTGTTTCTCAACTTGTACAAGATTGGGCCTGCAAAATCGCTCCCGATGACTTCGAAAGCTCCGCTGATGTCAGTACGCTCTTTAGGTAGCAGTCCAGGGGGTGGCGCTCTCACTGGCAAGGCACGGAACCGCTTACAGCCCCAACATGTAGATCTTACGGACTTAACCAACTTCCTCAGAGTTGGGATCCAGTACTCCTCGCGAATGGCTGCCATGGTCAGGGACACACCACCATGGAGGGTTTCAGCGTGAATTCGCTGTACAAGCTTCCTCGTGAAAGTCACATCCACTGGAAGGTACATTGGGCGCTTCCCTTGAATACGCCCATGGCATTCGAGTACCCCATCTTCATTCGGTACCAGGTTTAACAACTGTCTGGTCTGTTCAAATTCAGGCTTGGACATATCTTAGGTCTGCACTCTCTTGATCCACCATTCTTTCACTTCTTGTGTGTCTTGACTTGTTAGAGGACCTCTACGCTCCCAAGATATTCTTGAAGGAAAAAAAGAGGTGAATCGTAGCACCCAAGCAAGAGCACGTAGAGCTCGACGAAGGTCATTTCGCTCGAGGAGTTCGTCGAATTCGTTCCGGTCTTGGTTGTGTTGTTGTTGTGATAGGTTAAGCACTTCCTTAATGGGTTTTGCTTCCTCTTCGGACACTGGGGATTTTGCTGTCACAGGATTGTCCGGCCACTTTTCGGGATCACTCAACCAAGCTGGGCCATTCCACCAAAGTCCTCCTCGACTTGGTTGATCGGCAGGGTTGTCAAAGGTAGGGACGTATCTCCAACGAATATCTAGATGTTCTCTTATTTTGCGTACTCGGTTTGCAACAAATTGGCGATACTGGCCGTTTCCCAGTATCCAATGCAGGGCCACCGTGCTGTCAAGCCAGCCATAGACTGTGGGCTCGGGCAAATCTTTGAGCGCATTCCTCACATTGATAACTAGATTGGCAGCCATATGAACACTAACCAGCTCCAATCTGGGGATTGTCAAATCTTTCTTCGCTAATCTAGCTTTGGCTATCACCAGTGTTTGGGTGATTCCTCCCCTTTGACGGACGATGGAGTAAACGGCAGCTTCAACTCCATAAGTCGATGCATCTCCAAATGCATGGAGCTCAAGACTACAAACTGCTTCGCGGTAGGGTGCTATGGGTCTTGAGGTAGTCACTTCCGCTGGTACAGACTCTTCCCACCTTTGGAACTGCATGCAGAGATCCTCTGGGATAGGTGAATCCCATGAGGCTTTAGAATCACAAATTTTGCGAAATATTTGTTTCCCTTGTAGTACAGTTGGCGAGGCGAGTCCGAGGGGGTCGTAAACCTTAGCCAGTTTTGTCAATACCTCTCGTTTGGTCGGCATGGTAACTACTTCTCGCAACTGTACAGCAATCGTATCGTCCTCCTTGTTCCACTTGACCCCTAATAGCTTCGACCCGCTTGACTGGGCTTGTAGCTGCTGTTTGGCGTACGACTGCTCCTCGTAAGGACTACGTGCACCGGAAGTCTGGCTTTTTTGTCCTCGTCGTGAACGTAAACGCTTCTTATATGGCGGTTTTTGTTGATAAGTTCACGATAATTGGCATTGTCAGTCGGCAACAGTTCTGACTTGTTTACTTTGGTT
>OX421446.1:39331324-39333824 GCA_949126865.1 Montipora capitata | reverse complement strand
GACCTGGCAGCATTTTGGTCCACAGAGAGCATGGGCATTGCTGTTAAGGCTTGTACCTGCGAAGCAGAAAAACTTAGCCAAGTAGAGCGAGAGGAAGCGAAATTAATTGAAGATTCCTGTCAGAAAATTGGAAACCACTGGTTAATCCCATACCCGTGGAAAAAGGATACCAGTCAGCTTCCTGATAACAAGTCACAAGCGTTGAAGAAATTGGAGGCAACGGAACGTCGATTACTTAGAAACCCAGAGCACGCCAGAGCTTATGACAGGCAGATGATGGAAATGAAGGAATTACAGTTCGCAAGGAAGTTGACAGAAAAAGAAGCAAGAGAATACACAGGTCCAGTCCACTGTATCTCCCACCATGAAGTCTTAAGACCCGAGAACAAGAGCACCCCAGTCAGAATTGTTTTCAACTCATCAGCGGCATTCCAAGGTCACAGATTAAACGACTACTGGATGAAGGGACCCGATTTGTTGAACGACTTGTTCGGTGTTCTCCTTAGGTTTTGAGAAAATCAACTGGCTTTCTTAGGAGACATCTCGAAGATGTATCATAGAATCCGAATCCCCGAAATGGATCAGCAGGTACACAGGTTCCTGTGGAGAAACCTGGAAACAAACCATGAACCAGATGTATATGTAAAAACTGTACTTACATTTGGCGATAAACCGGCGCCTGCGATGGCTCAGACAGCCCTTAGGAAAACCGCGAAAGAGGCAAAGGCAACCTTTCCAGCAGCGGCCAAAGTCATCGAAGACAACACATATATGGATGACATATGTGACTCTGTATCAACCGTGAAAGAAGCAAAGAAGCTTACAACAGATCTAGACAGCGTACTTCAGACAGGAGGATTTCAAGTTAAAGGCTGGGTGTTGAACAGGATTGAAGAAACAGAGAACCGACAACAAGAAGTGTCCCCCCAATAAATTACAGTGGAAAAGGTCCTGGGTGTGGTTTGGATTAGTGAAAGAGACACACTGTCCTTCAAAGTGCCAGCAGATTTCCCTGAAGGCAAAGAAATGGTTCAGCTCTCAAAGAGGAAAATACTTAGCCGAGTGGCACAAGTTTACGATCCGATGAAGGATACGCGACCGCATTCCTCATAAAAGCGAAGATAGGCCTGCAAACGCTTTGGAAACGAGGCATCAGCTGGGATGAAGATCTACCTTCCGAACTTCTTGAGAAGTGGAAAACCCTATTTGAAGAGATGGTGCAGTTGAACGGTGTCAGCCTTGAACGTTGCCTAACTCCACCCGATGCAGTTGGTCAGCCAATTATTTGCGTTTTCTCAGATGCATCAGAAGAAGCATTTGGTGCCTGCGCATACGCGAGATGGCAGTTAAGTTCCGGAGAATTTGGCATTCGATTTATTGCGGCGAAATCCAGAGTGGCGCCTTTGAAGAGATTGACCATCCCCCACTTGGAACTTCAGGGTGCAGTTTTGGCTTCCCGACTGGGCAAGACAATCTTAGAAGAATGTCGATTCAAGTTTGAAAAGGCAGTCTATTCTCGGTTTTCATTCACGTGACCAATGCCCTGACAACCGTTGCTATCCGCCATGTTGGTGTACAAACAAACACTGTATGAAGTAATAAGGTTGTGATGGTTCTGTGCTTATTCGTGGATTGCCATGCAAGAAGCAGGCGAGATAAAGATGTTTCCTTCTTTAGAGTGCCTTCAATTAATATTAATCATGCCGAGGTGCCGAGCCGAGGAGCTTTCATTAGAGCGTCGAACGCAGTGGATAGCCGCTATAAGCAGAGATGACTTGACGGAGCAAATCCTAAAAAATGACCGTGTTTGTAGCCGTCATTTCGTCTCAGGTCAGCCAGCGAAAGACTTTGATAAGTTCAATGTTGATTGGGTGCCAACGCTAAATCTGGGACATTCAAAAAGAAGAAAGAAAGATAGCAGTAAAGCGGATCAGGATCGGGCGGAGCGAGCTAAAGCTAGACGGAAGAAGAAGTTGAACGACATAAAAGCAGAAATCGAGGAGAAGAAACTCCGCTTGAATGATGAAGGAACTCAAGCGTGCAATAAAACCTTTATGCCTTTAAGCGGTGATCAGGATTTATCAACAGAAGAAACTCAGGAAACAGAGCAAATTGATGTGTCGTTCGCCGATCAAAGCATTGCTGAAAATGAGAAAAGTTGTCAGACCGAAGTCAAAAGCTTTGACGAAATGTGTACTCAGACTGACATTTTATGGTGTAAACTTTATGATGCAAGCTCACAGACAGAGGACTTTGATTATTTATTTATGTCAAATAACAAAGTCGTTGAATTTGACGAAGAGTTTTTCAGGAATAGCGACGATAAAGTACTGTTTTACACTGGTCTCCCCTCATATGAAATTCTGAACTTTGTGTTTGAACTCGTGTCACTGTCTGTTTCTCGTCGTTCTCAATCACTGAGTCCTTTTCAAGAACTTGTTATGGTCCTAATTAAATTGAGATTAGATGTACTGTTTCAAGACCTAGCTTATCGCTTCAA
>OX421446.1:39306324-39326324 GCA_949126865.1 Montipora capitata | reverse complement strand
GCTTTCAATCTTACTCAACATACACATGGCTCAACACATAAAGAAGGACACACCTTAGATCTTGTGATTACAAGATCTGATGATAATATTGTTTCGAACTTAACAATTGGTTCTCCTTTTGTCATCTCTGATCATGCTGCTGTTCACTTCCAGCTATCGCTCAATAAGCCGCCGCTCGACAAGAAGATTATTTCATTCAGAAAGCTTCGATCTATTGACTTTGATAATTTTTGTGTTGATGTTATGAATTCTAGCCTTCCTGATCTTTTTGCCTCGTCATCTTCATCCTTAGATTATTTGATTGATCAATATAACAAAGTCCTTATTTCCATACTTGAGGCTCATGCTCCACTGCAAACCAAGGCAGTTACTCTGCGTCCCACTGCACCTTGGTATTCTGAGGAGATAAATAATTTAAAGAGATCCCGTAGAAAACTTGAACGACGCTGGCGTATGACCAAACTTCCTTCTGATCGTAAGTTGTTTATTGAGGGATGTAATGCTGTCAACAACTTAATTCGTGACTCCAAGAAGAACTATTTCTCATCATTAATTAAGGAGAATCAGTCAAATTATAAACAGCTTTTTAAAATAATTGACAAACTACTACAAAGGAAAATAGATATTCAATATCCCCCCTGCAAATCGCCTACTGATCTTGCTAACAAGTTTATTGAGTACTTCACTACAAAGATAGATAGAATACGGGGTCATATAATGACTGCTGCTCCCTCTCATCGAGATACAGTTCCTGATGTTGACAACGCCTGTTCATGTTCTTTTGATAATTTCAAAACGGTAACAGCGGATGAAGTTCATACATGTATCCTGAATCTGGCTGCTAAGTCATGTGCTCTCGATCCTCTTCCGGGTTACCTTACAAGAAATGCACTTGGTGTTCTGTTGCATTTTATTTCGAAAATAAATATTTCGTTGGAAACTGGTCAGATGCCTTCGCAACTCAAGGTTGCCATGTTACGCCCACTCCTTAAGAAATCTTCTTTGGATCACACGCAGTTCTCCAATTATCGCCCTGTGTCGAATCTTTCATTTATCAGCAAAGCAATTGAAAAATTGGTAGCTAATCAACTTATCTCCTACATCAACGAATATGAGTTAAATGAGACATTTCAGTCAGCGTACAAACAGTATCACAGTACTGAAACTGCACTCATCCGTGTCCACAATGATATTCTTTCTGCCATTGATAATCGTCGAACCGTAATTTTACTGCTGTTAGACCTTTCTGCGGCCTTTGACACAGTTGATCATGCCATTCTCCTTTCTCGTTTACGTGTACGATTTGGGATAGCTGGAAAGCCTCTACTATGGTTGCAATCTTATTTATCGAATCACATGCAATATGTTTCCGTCGATGGTGGTACCTCTATTAAACATGACCTTGTATGTGGAGTGCCACAAGGATCTGTCTTGGGACCCATTTTGTATTTGCTTTATACTTCGCCGCTTTCAGACATCGTAAAGAAATTTAACTTGAGCTATCATTTTTATGCTGATGACTCACAGCTATACTTGTCTTTCCAACCAACCGTACTGGGTGATAGGGATCTAGCGGTGTTTAACATCGAGAGCTGTGTGAATGAAATCAATCATTGGATGATGGTTAATCGCCTTAAATTAAATAAAGACAAGACTGAATTATTGGTGATCTCCGCTAAACATCTTCCAGGTCCACTCCTTCACGAAATTTCAGTTGCTGGTGAAACTATTCACTCCGTGCATAAGGCGAGAAATATCGGCACTATGTTCGATAGCCATTTTTGCTTTAATGATCATGTTACTAACATTTGCAAATCTTTGTTTTATCACCTGCGAAATATCAGCTATATTAGGAAGTATCTTTCTGCGGCCACTACTGAATTGCTGGTTCATATGTTTGTATCTTCGAAGTTGGATTATTGTAATTCTCTTTTGTATGGCCTACCAGCCTACACTATAAAAAAGCTACAACACGTCCAGAATGCCGTGGCGCGCCTCGTCACACTAACAACAAAGCATGATCACATTACGCCTGTTCTTTTTAATCTTCACTGGCTTCCCGTTAATCAACGTATTATTTTTAAGATTTTGCTTATAACCTACAAGGCACTTAACAATTTGGCACCATCGTACATTTGTGATTTGCTTACATCTTACACTCCATCACATCAACTACGCTCATCATCCAAGCACCTTCTGGTTTCTCCATCCTATAACTTGAAAACATATGGCGCAAGATCTTTCTCTGTAGCAGCACCATCATTATGGAATGCTTTGCCATTTGAAATTAGAAACGCTCCGTCTGTGTCTTTTTTTAAAAGTAGATTAAAAACTTTCCTTTTTAGAAAAGCTTTTTATAGTTAATTTTAGCTGTTTTAAGTGTTAATTTTAAAGTTTTGTAAGGCGCCTTTGAACAGTAGCATACCGGCGCGGTATAAATCTTTTATTATTATTATTATTATTATCATTAAGGTCTAAGTTGACCTCAAAACATTGTTTCAGAAGATCTGGATAGCTTAGGTTAAGATAACTAGGGTCATACAAATCTGGCATTGTAACTACGTGTTGGCTTCTTGATATAAAGCTTTCACTGTAAGGTTTGAAGAGACTAAGGATGACTTGTTTTACATTCAAGTCATTTAACTTCTTCAGTTGAGCATTCATTTAATCCTCATCAAGTGGTCTTACTGACATGTTTGATGTTTTAATATTTCTAGCTGGAGCTGGTGTTTCGGACTGATTATCACCCGCACAAGCATCAATTTTGATGTCCATCTCTTCCTTTAATTTTTTTGCTGATTTAAAATTGATGTCTCGAGCTCTGGCGTAAGGAACTTTGTTCACGTACGTCGACAAAAGCCACGTGCATTTGACTTGCGTGCAGGCCAGTTTTCCATTGATCCTTGTCCATGCTTCAATGTAAAATAGCACACTTGCAACGTGGGAACATGTTTCTCCTAAACCAGCCTTACAACCCATGCAATGGGCAGAAATGATTGTCCCTTCCTGGCTTGCAATCACCCAAATGGGGATCGGCGGGTCATTCATGCGCTGCGAATGTCGCACTTTTGCCAGAACCACGTACTTTCCGGCGATAACTTTCCCCTGTACACAAGTAATAAAACCAGAAACCATCTGGTCGTACGCCTCTAAACTTTTGAAGGCTTTGAATTGTTGTGCAGTATAATAGCTCGTGTCTAAAACCAAATAAGATAGTAGATCTGAGGCTTCGATTGGAGGTAAACACTCTGGATCGAGCTTCGCGTGCCACAACGTAGCCGGGTCAATACCAATCACTGATATTTTCTCAATGTAGCGACGTTTTACCCGGCTATCTAGCTTTTTAGAGTACTCTGATAAAAGAGGAATAAATGTTGAATCTTCTTCGTCCTATTCTTCAAAGTTTTCTGTATTAGATTCGTCGGCATTATCTTCAGACATGCTGTTGTAATCCTTCACCACGCGATGCAACTGGTTCCGGCACGAGCTGAAACTTTCTCAATTTAACGTTGATCTTCAAAACATTCTACTTGTTTCAAGTACTCTAACAATAGAGGAATGACATAGCAATCGTCTCCATAAAATTCGCTTGGTTTTCTCTGACAGATTTATCAAATTCGTTGAATTCACATTGACATATAGTTAAAAATCTCTACATCGCTTTGTATTTTGACATATGCTAATGAGCAAGCTGTATACCAACATGGCCGCCATGGTAATACGATATGCTTGTGACGTAAGATGAAAACCGGGAATTTCCTGGATAGCAGGATAGTATTGGCATGGATATGCAGTGAGGCTAGGCGGTTCAAACCTTTTGTTTCTGTCAGAGTCGGAGAAATTCAGGACAACTCAGACCCTGCCAAATGGAGGCACATTCCAGGAGAGCTAAACTTGGCGGACGAGGTGTCTCGAGGGATATCAGTGAAAAACCTAGCAGACAGGTGGCAGAAAGGACCTAGCTTCCTTCGTCTTCCTGAGAGTGAATGGCCACAAGATGCAACAGCTGCTGACCAAAGGGGAGTTGAGAGGGAAGAACACGCAGTCCACCTAGTCTTTGAGGGAAACAAGGGACAGCTACCCATAGACTGCAAAAAGTTTTCAAGCTGGAAAAGACTGGTTCGTGTGACAGCGTATACTTCAAGATTTGTGCGCACATTGGCGCAACCGATTAACAAACCAGGCTTGTAAGCCTAAAGATGGCCCCCTTTCAAACGAACAGCTACAGAGTGCGGAGACGATGTGGGTAAAGGAACTGCAGATAGGTCTGAAGAACCGTCTCATCAAAGGTGAATTCAAGAACCTCAGTCCATACACCGACCGAGAGGGCATCGTCAGAGTTGGTGGTCGTGTCGAGAAAGCTTTAGTTTCTTACGACAGCAAGCATCCAGTATTGCTGCCTGGCGATCATTGCATATCTCGGTTGATCATACAGCACATTCACCGGTGTGGACACTCAGGGGTGGCAGCAACAGTAGCTAAATCAAGAAAAAAGTATTGGATAATCCGAGCCCATGACTTAGCGAAGACAATCAAATTTAGATGTGTGATTTGTCGTGAAGTGGCAGCGGAAGTGGAGACCCAAGTCATGGCCGACTTACCGCAAAACCGTCTTGCTCCTTTTACACCTCCGTTTCACTTCACATCCTGCGATTATTTTGGCCTGTACCAAGTGATGATTGGTTGAAATAAGACTACCAAACACTATGGAGTGCTATTCACCTGTTTAAATACTAGGGCAGTTCACCTAGAACTCGCAACGGACTGCTCAACGATGGAACTGATGCAGGTGTTAAGAAGATTCTTTGCTGTTAGAGGATTGCCAGCATTGATGATTAGTGACAACTGCTCACAAATGGTTGGCGCTGAACGGGAACTACAAGCAATGGTGAAAGGATTGGATACGGACAGACTAAAAGAATTTTGTGCAGACAAGGGGATGAAATGGCAATTTGCCACACCAGCTGCTCCTCATCACAATGGGTGATAGTGAAGAGCTGCAAGCTTACCTTAAAGAAAGCGATCGGAGATCAAGTGCTAACCAGTTCACTTAACAGCTTGGTTTTACTTTCTGTAATAAAAGCTGGCTGATAAGATGTTATATTAGTTCCTTATTTGCAGAAGGAGGAATATTCATTCAAGAACAGTATCCATGTTTCCGGGCAACAATATACCAATAATTAGAGGGAACGTGGTTGCCAAAAGGCAATTTGAAGAACTCATTAGTAACTGTAGGGACCTTATTAATGCAGACATTGGCAATGATGAAGGTAAGCATTTTGCCATTATGTCAAGTAAGAGTCTTGTAGGTAGTGGGGAATTTAAGTAACCATGATGGCAATGCCAACCAAAATATCACTCTGAAAACTCACTCGTGTAACTGCTTTGCTATTATCCTAACTTGTTCAATTTCTATAATGTGGCTGATCTATCCAAGAGTGGAATCTTTAAAGGTGGTGTTTAAGTTGAGATATTGAAAGGAAAATGTACCATTATGTGTTCATGCTCTCGATTAAACTTTGAATTGGGTCATTTTACATTGTTGTTATGTTGAGAACGGCAAAGAAATGCATCAAGGTGTAAAATGCATGTGAAGTTCCTTTTCTTCTTATAAAACCTTTTTGTTTAGTGAAATTCTCCTTGCTTTTGCATCATGGTTGCTAAAAGACTTAGTATTGTTACATTTTATTCCTATGTAGAGGAACTGAGACGACACATTCGAGCTATTCTCGATGAAAGGAGAAGAATGGTGAAAGAAGGGTACAACTATATATATATAACAACTTATATTAGAAGTAAAAGTAGGTGAAGCTTTTGATTAAAAGACCTTGCCATCCTACATAAATGCACACATGCAAATTTTCAAAGCTTTTTGTATTTGTAAGAGATTTTAGGGGGAGTGGCATGCATTCATAGTGTTGTAATTTGAATTATCAGAGCACATGTTGCCAGGTGAATGATTTGTATTCACCAAGAAGGATTTTTAGTCGCAGTTTCCAAGTGGGTGACGGCTAATTTTAAACCCCTTCATTTAAAATGTCATCTGTTTGGTGTGTGCACAGGAAACCAGTTCCACTGATGACGAAAAATAGAACATTTATAGAGAAAACGAGGATGTTTCTGAAGTAGACAGTGAGCAAGCCATTTCTGGTTCACAAAGAGAAAGAAAGGATACCCAAGGAAAGGGGAAGAGAAGTTTGTCTGAGCATGAAAGCAACACTAGCCATTCAAACAGCCAAGATACAGATGGGAGTAATTCTGATGAAGTCTCTGAGGAGGACATGAAGTTACCAGGTAATCTCGAAGCATTACTGAAAATCAGGGCTGTCATATTAAGGTTTTCATAAGATGGTCTCTAAAAACAATTCTTCCTTTTGCTGTTATGTTTTACCCCATTTTCAGACTGAGAGTAGCCGGCTGATTTTACTATATAGTAGCTGGCTATAAAAGCAGGTCGCTGGCTTCTAATGACAGCCCTGGAAAATACTATGATATTGGTGTGTTTTGTTTTTCATACTTGTATTACTAATTACCTTGGGATGGGTGTATATTAAATGAATATTACTCATATCCATGCAAACATCATGTTAACAAAATTTCTGTTCCTTTCACTTGCAGGAGGTGCAGAAAATGTTCCTCTTTGTACCTGTGATGAACAATGAACATTGAATCGAAGAGAACTTGATTACGTAATTAAGCTTTCGTTCTGACTTGGATAAGATACGTTTCTGTTCTGTTTCATTTATCGAGTTTTACGCCCCTATCTTCATGCACTATTGTTCACAGTTTGAATCAATTATGTAACTAGCCATTCCCGTGTTTTTTAACCGGTTTTACAATTGTACACGTGAATCGTACCCTTATCAGAGAATGCCCCTTAAGTTTTTGTGGAGTTGGAGTTAGGAGATCTACGGAGAAACACTGGAGTTTTCAGAGCAGTTTTATCTTTTTCGGAGTTACATAACGTTGGAGTTTCTTTAGCCCTTTAAACAGGATCAGACGTAAGTTTCAGCCTATTATATGTAGTTTTCGTTTTGCTTTCAATTTGTTTCTTTTGTGATTAGTCTTAGCCCCTTTTTTGATCTCGTGCATTGTAATTTCCCCTTTTAGTTTTCACCGCATGTGTACAATAATTCAGACGAGTTGGTGTTCAAATTAAACGCTGTTGAGTCAACTTGTGCTGTTGAGTTCTATACTGTGGTTGACACTTCCCGATCTCCAGTGCACAACATCCCGTGTCCGCTGCACTGGGTACGCGACAGTGAAAAGTCTGAGGATAAAATCAACGAATGGAGGTAAGCGGTATCATACTTTAAACCCGGAGCCATCGAGAATGACGAGCCCAGGAAAAGAATGGCTGAACGTAGAAGGAGCGAAGGAGAGCGGAGCCAGGAGCAAAAGAGAGAGGAAACCCACACAAAAGGCTCTACAAAGCGCGGTAGAACTTAAACGGAGGCAAATCCTTAGATCGCGTAAAAAGCTCCTTAGTGTTATGCAATCAGTAGAAGGGCTAAGTGATGACAGCCATATTGATACTGTAGCGCGTGACCTTACGCTCGCCTCGGAGGAGTTTGGAAGATTGTTGCAGGAGTTAATTGGCCTGTACGAGCAAGATTCACGCGGCGATTACTTAGAAGAGGCTCAACTTAGTGAAGAGAACGAGACCCTTAACCGAGCCCTCTTACTTTTAGACAGCCTAAAGAATAGAATTACTAGACAATCCAACAAATTGTTGGAGACAAGATCTGTGTGTTCTCGTCTTTCCTCGCGCCATTCGTCAGCCTCAAAAACTAGCAGCACTACCGCTAGATTGCAAGCGCTAGCCGAAGCTAAAGCGGCAAGAGAAGAAGCTCAGTACACGCGGCTAATAGCGCAAAAAGAACTTGAACGCAGGACACGCGAAGCAGAAGCGCAGAAAATTCGACAACAGGAGATAGCGCAATTCGAAAGGGAGATCGCGATTCTGGGAGCAGACAAAAAAGCCGCAATGGCGAACGCTAAACTTAAAGTTTTCGAGGAGGCTCTTCTAGAAGAAGAACTTGAAAAAGATTTCAAATTACCAGAGTTAGAAGTTCCCAAAATCAAAGCAGAGGAGAGGACTACCCAGTGGGTACATTCCAACCCCCTAACCACGGGAAAGGTATCACGTTCCGAGCGAAATCACGAGCCGTTAAGCACGCCAAAACAAATAATGCTCCCATTGCGCCCCACCCCCGAAGAAAGAAAATCAGAGAAAACAGATCTCCTCCCTGAACTTCGCGTCCAAAACCCAGATCTGCCTCCGCAGCAACCCACAGATGAGGATTGTGTAGTGCCACAAAATACCATTTTCAATTGGCAACCACTTATATCCTCGACCCCTTTGAAAGATATCACCGGAAGTCAGCTGATAGATTCGCTTACAGTCGCAAATCAACAGATAGTTGCCGGCCTAGCGAGACAAAATCTCCCAAAATGCCAGCCTGACATATTCTCTGGGGACCCTACCCTCTTCCATCCCTGGAAAACCGCCTTCAAAGCTATGCTGTTGGACGCTGATGTATCCCCAACTCAGGAGATAAACTATTTAAGAAGCTTTACTAGCGGGAAGCCACAACGCCTAGTTGATAACTATCGGAAGCGGCAAATGCGCGACCCCGTTGCGTTACTAAAGGAGTTGTGGGACGAACTAGAAAGGCGTTTCGGGAGCGTCGCCGTGATTAGTAATACATTGTTGGAGCGATTACGGGACGTGGCGACCTTTGGTGAGCGAGAACACGATAATCTGCAGCTGTTCGCAGATCTTTGCGCGGATATCGAAAGTCAAGTGACTTATCTTCCCGGACTTGCGTGCCTCAACTATCCTAACGCCATGCAGCCAATAACCGAGAAGTTGCCACGGTTTATCCGCGCCAAATGGGAGAAAGAAATAGCCTGTTACTCGAACAGCAACGGCGGAGCGTATCCCCCCTTCTCCAGATTTTCTAAAATAGTCCAGGAGCAATCAAAGATAAAGAACAATCCAAACGTTCTGGCCGGTAAAGCAGCTAGCCCCACCCAGGTTTCAACACCTAAACCACGCAAAGAAAAGAAAACGCTTAAAACGGAGACTCAGCCCGCAGCTGGAAAGGACGACGCCGGAGAGGATAGGAGAGAGACCCCTGAAAAAAGAGAAAATAAGACTAAACATTGCCCGTATCACGAAAGGGACGGACACAATCTGCAGGAGTGTAAAGCGTTCACAGCGAAACCCCTGGAAGAACATACGGAGTGGATTAAAGACGCCCACCTATGCTTTCGCTGTTTCAGCCCCTACCACGTCGCGAGCCGGTGTAACACCCCGGTACAGTGCGCTATCTGCGGAGACAAGCGCCACAGCGCCGTATTGCATAAGGAGAAGCGGCCACCTTCTAAACCGGAAAATGAAGCAGTCAACCCAAAATGTACCGTACTCTGTGGATCTACAGGAGGCGTGTCCTGCAGCAAAACTCTGCTCGTGGACGTCTATAGCCGGCGTAACCCACACCTCGCTAAGCGCGTCTATGCTATCGTTGATGAGCAGAGCAACAGTTCCCTCATCACTAGTGAACTAGCCGACGACCTTGGAGCGGACGGACCCTTAGAAAAATACTTCTTGTCCACGTGCAGCGGCGAGAAAGAGGAGAAGTATGGTCGAAGGGTGGCAGGCATTACAGTACGTTCACTTAGCGGAGCAGAATTCGCCGCGCCGACCCTCACCGAGTGCGATACCATCCCACAAGACAAGAGCGAAATCCCTACCCCAGACATAGCGAGAAGTTTCCCACATCTAAAGGCCATAGCGCACGAAATACCTCCCATAAACAAGACAGCCAAGATTCACCTCCTACTTGGCCGAGACGCACCGGAGTTTTTAAAAGTCAGAGAGTTCAGAAATGGCCCGAAAGGAGCCCCCTGGGCCCAGCGACTGGCCCTCGGCTGGACCATCAGTGGTCAAATGTGCCTTGACTTCGCCAGTGGTCCCGCACACGTCCTCACTCGCCTCACCAGCCTGTCCACTGTTACGGAGAAAGAACCTGACACCGGAAGCAGAATTTACGAGCTAGTACCTTGCCCCAACCAGATCAAGGTTACAGACCCCCTCTTGGAGCGTGCCACTGACGACATATTTAGGAAGACACGAGATGACAACGAGCCTGGTCTCTCCCGCGAGGACCGCAAGTTTCTAGAGATACTGGATAGGGGTATACACAAGAACGCAAAGGGAAACTGGGAGATGCCTCTACCGTTCCGTAACGAGCGCCAGACTATGCCAAACAATCGAGATCAAGCAATGCAGCGCCTACAAGGGCTTCTCAAGACATTTGCCAGGAAACCCGAAATGAAAGCAGACTATCTGGAGTTTATGGGAAAAATAATCGACAAAGGCCATGCCTCAGCTATCCCAAGTAAAGAAGTCCCGTCTCCTCCCGGCCGTTCCTGGTACTTACCGCATTTTGCGACTTATCACAATACAAAGCGCACCATTCGCGTCGTATTCGATTCCAGTTGCGAGTTTGGTGGAATTTCGTTAAACAAAGTACTTTTATCAGGCCCTGACCTGATGAACAACCTCATTGGAGTCCTCATGCGCTTTCGCAAGGAGAATATAGCAGTGATGTGCGACGTCGAGCAAATGTTTCATTCATTCTACGTCGACCCACCACATAGAGACTTCCTTCGTTTCCTATGGTTCGAGAGTAACGATCCGTCAAAGCCCATCATAGAATATCGGATGAATGTACACCTATTTGGCAATGGACCTAGTCCCGCAGTCGCTACCTACGGCCTACGCAGAACAGCCATTGACGGCGAGGAGGAGTACGGCGAGGAGGCCAAAAAGTTCATTTGCCGTAACTTTTACGTCGATGATGGTTTGACCTCGCTTTCATCTATTCAAGGAGCGACAGACCTGGTTAAGAGTGCACAAGCCACCCTAGCCACAGCTAACCTTCGACTTCACAAAGTAGTATCTAACTCTGTGGAAGTCATGGAAGCCTTCCCGGCCAAAGACCGAGCAAAGGACGTGCGCGACCTGGATTTACGCCACGACAGCTTGCCGGCTCAACGCACACTCGGGGTATTCTGGGACCTGGAGACAGACGCCTTCACCTTTAAGGTATCCTTGCCGGAGAAGCCATTCACAAGGAGAGGAGTATTGTCCATCGTCAACTCTGTGTACGACCCGCTTGGCTTCGCAGTACCTGTTATGCTTGAAGGGAGAAAAATACTGCAGCAGCTTGTCCATATGGGAGAACGGACAAAGGAGAACAATACCCCCCTGGGCTGGGACGACCCTCTGCCTACCACGATGATAAATCGGTGGACGCGTTGGAGAGACTCTCTCGTAAAGTTGCAGAACCTTTCCGTGCCTCGCTGCTACCGCCCTAAAGATTTCGGCAGCATGACAAGAGCGGAGCTACACGCCTTCTCCGACGCAAGTCAGGACGCTATTGGAGCCGCAGTCTACCTTCGCCAGTTCAACGAAGCAAACGAAATGACTATAGCTCTCGTCTACGGCCAAGCAAGAGTCGCCCCGTTAAATCCGACGAGTATACCGCGTCTAGAACTGTGCGGAGCGGTCTTAGCTGTTCAAGCAGCCCAGAGAGTTATAAAAGAAATCGATCTGAAGATTTCTGATGTGATATACTACACCGATTCGAAAGTGGTACTCGGCTATGTTACCAACGAGACTCGACGGTTCTATGTGTACGTAGCCAACCGAGTCGAGCTGATTAGGAGCATGTCTACCCCGGAACAGTGGAGATATGTGGAGACCGATTTGAACCCGGCAGACCTAGCAACGCGCGGAGTTCCCTCAAGCAAGCTAATGGAGACGAACTGGCTGGTAGGCCCGGAATTCCTACGCAAACTGGAGAGAACCCTCCCAACCAATGAAACGTTCGCGCTCGGCGCAAGCGATCCTGAAGTGCGAAAAGCAGTGTTCAGCGCCAGTGTAAATTCGCACGAAGAGGAAGAGCCAGGCCTTGGAGCGGGGAGGTTCAAGAAATTCTCTTCATTAAAATCTCTGCAGCGAGCAGTCGCTAACCTAATTGTCATTGTCACAGAATTCAAACACCGCAGAGACGTTAAAGCAGAAAGAGTTAACCTCAGGAGCGAAGCGCGTAATACACAAGGCAAACTCAGACCCCCGACAGTGGAGGAATGGGATCAAGCTCTGCGCATCATCATCAGCTGCACGCAGAGAGAAGCGTTCAGCGGGTTGTTAAGCGACACCAGAAAAGAACCTGAGCTACCGAGAGAGATCCAAAGTAGCGCCAAGAAGGCTCTCAAAGGCTCGCAGCTGTACCGTCTCGATCCCTTTCTAGACAGCCACGGGATCCTCCGCGTCGGAGGCAGATTGAGGAGAGCTCGGATGGAGTATAATGAGAAGCACCCGATCATACTACCGAAGTGTCACTATGTCTCACAGCTAATAGCTAAACACTATCATCATGAAGTACACCACCAAGGGAGACAGATTACCGGAGGCGCAATTAGACAAGCAGGTTTCTGGGTTATTGGAGGCCATGACGTAGTCACGAAGGTCATCGGAGCCTGCGTCCTTTGTAAGAAGCTGAGAGGACCACACCTAGAACAGCGTATGGCCGACCTCCCGCTAGATAGAACTGAAGTCTGTCCCCCCTTTACCAACGTAGGATTTGATGTCTTTGGCCCCTGGGCAGTGCAAACGCGTAAGACTAGAAGAGGAGGAGTAAACGCCAAGCGTTGGGGTCTAGTGTTCACGTGCCTGAGCAGCAGAGCCATCCACATCGAAATCTTAGAAGCTACGGACTCCAGTGCCTTTATCTGTGCATTGAGGAGGTTCTTCGCACTACGAGGCCACGCTAAACTCCTCAGGTGCGACCGGGGTACAAATTTGGTTGGAGCTAAGACGGAGCTTGACGCAGTGGCATCCGAGTTAGATGAGAAGAAAGTGGAGAAGTTCGTAACGGAGTGCGGTTGCAAGTGGGAGTTTAACCCTCCCCATGCATCACATTTTGGCGGTGCGTGGGAGAGGCAGATTAATACAATTCGCCGTGTATTGGATGCTATGTTCGCTGAGTTAGGTCAGAGTCAGCTTACACACGAATTGCTGGTGACTCTGATGGCCGAAGTTGTAGCCATTGTGAACGCCAGGCCGATAGCAGCACTGCCGTCCGACACAGATGACCCGCAGCCTCTGTCCCCTGCGATGTTACTCACTATGAAGACACGCCCACCCGGACCCCCTCCAGGTCAGTTCGTGCGGACGGATATCTACGCGCGCCGTCGATGGAGACGAGTCCAGTTCCTTGCGGAACAATTCTGGACCAGGTGGAGGAGAGAGTACTTGCAGAACCTACAGCCGCGACAAAAGTGGATGGAGACGCGGCGAGACCTCTGTGTAGGAGATATCGTTCTCGTGCGAGACGAATCACAACACCGTAACGATTGGCCACTGGGACGAGTGTTGGAAGTCCTAAGGAGTGAGGACGGCAGAGTGAGGAAAGTCAAAGTAAACGTTGTCAGAGCCGGAGAAAGGAAAACGTACCTTAGACCGATTAAGGAGCTGGTTCTACTCCTGACCGACACAGCTGATCCAGACCAGCAGTAAAAGCCAAGAAAATATGAGTAGCAAGGATAAGAATCCTTGGGCGAGGAGTGTGATGAACAATGAACATTGAATCGAAGAGAACTTGATTACGTAATTAAGCTTTCATTCTGACTTGGATAAGATACGTTTCTGTTCTGTTTCATTTATCGAGTTTTACGCCCCTATCTTCATGCACTATTGTTCACAGTTTGAATCAATTATGTAACTAGCCATTCTCATGTTTTTTAACCGGTTTTACAATTGTACACGTGAATCGTACCCTTATCAGAGAATGCCCCTTAAGTTTTTGTGGAGTTGGAGTTAGGAGATCTACGGAGCAACACTGGAGTTTTCAGAGCAGTTTTATCTTTTTTGGAGTTACATAACGTTGGAGTTTCTTTAGCCCTTTAAACAGGATCAGACGTAAGTTTCAGCCTATTATATGTAGTTTTCGTTTTGCTTTCAATTTGTTTCTTTTGTGATTAGTCTTAGCCCCTTTTTTGATCTCGTGCATTGTAATTTCCCCTTTTAGTTTTCACCGCATGTGTACAATAATTCAGACGAGTTGGTGTTCAAATTAAACGCTGTTGAGTCAACTTGTGCTGTTGAGTTCTATACTGTGGTTGACACTTCCCGATCTCCAGTGCACAACATCCCGTGTCCGCTGCACTGGGTACGCGACAGTACCGCTGACACCATTCTGTTGGAGTATTTCAAGAAAGGATATACTAAAGAAATCAAAAGGGACAAGCATCTTCTTCCCTTGTGCCGTGAATTGAAAATGAAGCATTTCAAATCAAATGCTCGATTATACCAAGTTTGGAAATTTCTTGGGAATAAAGCCATTTACCAAGAAAAACACAAAAATAACAAATATTTACCAGGTTTGGGAATTGGAGATTTATTGTTGGTAAATGGCTTTATTCCCAAGAAATTCCCAAACTTTGTAAGAATACCAACATTCAATAGAGACATTGCTAAATTAATTTCTACCAAGAAAATACCAGTGTTGGTATTTATTTTCACATTGGTATTTTCTTGGTAAAAGAAAACTTACCAATGTCTGTCTTACTTGGGAAAAACCTTGGTAATATGCAATTCCCAAGAATAAATCAAATTGGGAATGCTCGATTTTACCAAGTTTGGGAATTTGTTGGGAATAAAGCCATTTACCAAGAAAAAAAAGATTGATTCTGTAATAGTCTTCAGGGGTTGGGGCTGGTGCATTGTTCCTGTAAACTTGCCTCTGACATATCCTGGGCATGCTTGGCTGTACTGAAACACGTCTTGCTAGAATAACAGCTTCTTCATAGACAGCATGGTGTCTAGTATTTGCATTCCTCTTAAGGCTGATTTTAACAGAACAATTTTCTCTTTTCCTTTGAGAAGGTCCATTGCTTCCTTATGTAGGGTAACTGTGAGTGGTCTGGTTAAGTCTAAAATGTGTCTTACAATGACAACAGTAATAATAAAGGAAATTGTGATTGCATTAATTAAGGCTTGTGCATCATTTCTACTGTTTTGATTCCAGTTCATTGAAATGTCTTCAAGTGTAGCCACAACTGGGTGAAGAAGCTCCAAAATTCGGTCCATACCATCAATGCGCTCAGTCCATCTTGTTCGACACACATTTACTAGGACAAAGTGGTTGGCAGCAGGCATCAGTACTCTAATCTTGCTGATCAAATGCTGCTGTCACTTAGGAGAATTGTCAAAAAATTGTGAGAGCTTTCTTACAACATTCATCGTGTTTCAAATAAGTGGTAATTGGCATGTGTCCGCAATGCACAAGTTAAGTCTATGGTTCATACAGTGAATGTAGATAGCCCTGTCATGTTCAGCCCTAATTAGTGATGAGGCCCCATTCAAGTGCCCAGACATATTGCCTGTACCATCATAACATTGTCCACGACAGTCATCCATAGATAGTCCTAAATCAGCTACAGCACCAATTATTAAATCTTTGATAGCTGCTCCTGTCGTTGCATCCTCCCAAAGGTAGAATCCCACAAACTCTTCTCTGACTGTTTTGGCCGAATCGAGAAATCTGATCACCACTGAAAGATTTTCTTTGTTTGATATGTCAACTGCTTCGTCAGACATAATAGAAAAATATTTGCTATCCCTGATTTCCTGTGACAAATTATTCACTATGATAGCACCCACAGTTGCAGTGTTTGGTCGCCACTGTCAACTCGAAATTCTAATAGTGCCTGAAAGTTTTCAGAAAGACTGGCATTCTGTGCATCATCATCTCGTGGACCTCTGAGGGCTATGTTGTCGCTTCTTTGTTATTTAAATCAAAGGATAGATCGCTGATATGAACTACACCAGCATCGAAATAACTTTTCTAATAAACTGTTTTATTATTAATGAGTATTTGTTTGTTATTCCAAAGAATATAACGCCTTTCCGAAGAGAACGTATCCCTAAATTCCGACCACCACTGCAGTAATTCTAGATAGAATAGAGAAATATTGAATGGAAGGATGGTAACATCATAATTGCAATGAAACAAGAAAAGGCCAATCAGTTTTTGATATTATGGATTCCACTGCAAAAGAAAGTGTTCAGGGACTAATGATATTTATTGATTTTGAAAAGGCATTTGATAGTGTAGAATGGGAAATTCTCTATTGTTTGAAGTCCTTCAATTTTGGCCCTAATTTTATTCATTGGGTTCAAACCTTCTACAGAAACATTCAAAGCTGTGTGATAAATAACCGACTTTCATCTGGATACTTTAATCTTGAATGTGGGGTATGACAGGGGGACCCGCTCTCTCCTTATCTCTTTGTAGTTATTATAGAAACATTAGCAATTGCATTGTATGTATTAGTTTAAATAACAGCAAGTCCGCCTTAAAATTTAAGGGCTTTGTCAAGGAAGCTATTGAGGAATTGCTACTCACCAACAGGGTAGTGGAAAAGTCAAATCCACTTTACGTTATTAATCCACTCAGCATTTCCGTCCAGGCTAATGGCAAGAAAAGGCTTATACTAGACCCTAGACCTACGCCATGTCAACAAATATGTTTTAAAACAAAAGGTGAAATAGGAAGATTGGAAAGTCGCGTTAGCTTTCTTCCAAAAGGATTGTTATATGATTTCGTTTGATCTGAAAAGTGGTTATCACCACGTAGAGATTCACAAAGACCATCATTGTTTCTTGGGATTTAGCTGGAAGTCTAGGAATGGTGTGACCCGCTATTTTTTTTTTTCACAGTCTTGCCTTTTGGTCTTTCTTCCACTCCACATATATTCACCAAAGTCCTTAAGCCCCTTGTGAAGTATTGGAGAGTTTATGGCTTCAACATAGCGCTGTTTCTTGACGACGGATTTCTCTTAGACTATACGGAGGGTACATGTAATTTAGTGGCTCAAAAGTTAAGTCAGACTTGAAAAAATCTGGCTTCATCACTAACGATGTGATTCTCAAGAATTTTGAAAAAAACTGTGTCGTTTCTGCAAGGGGATTAAGTTCATTTGTTGGTAAAATAATATCAGCGCAAATTATGACTAGTTATTGTGCATCGCTGCAGCGCAGGATTGGGACTCTGAGGTTCCGTTAGATGATTACTGCAAAAAAGAGCTGGCATTTTGGAAATCTCATGCAAAACACTTGAATTCTAGAGCAATCAATGACAAGCTGGCTAATAAATCGAATTTCGTTGTTTACTCTGATGCGAGCGCCAGTGCATGCGGCATGCATTTGGACTTAAACGGGGAGCAGGCGTGTCACAACCTTTGGGAAGTGAGTGAGGGTGAGAAGAGTTCCACGTGGCGGGAGTTGTCAACAATCGACTATGCATTAAAATCATTCCTGCCTATTATCAAAGGGTCATACTTGAAATAGTTTTTGGACAGTCAGACAGCCGCCAGAAGTATGAAAAAGGAGCTCCACGATTTAGCAATTAAAATCTTTCAATGTTGCGCTGAAAACCAAATTAGCTTGGGCATTCAATGGATTCCACAGTCGGACCTTGAAAGGGCAGACTACACAAGTCAAATAGTGGACGATTGGCAGATCACCAACTCATGTTTTGAGTATATCGAGAAATTATAGGGTCCTCATAACGTTGATGCTTTGCAAATTACTATAACAATAAAGTCAAAAAAATTTTCTCGCGATTCTGGAACCCTAATTCTAGTGGGGTGGACTTTTTTGTTCAGAATGTAGGAAACAAGAATTGTTTGGTAGTTCTGCCTGTAACCATGATTACAAAGGCCATCCATTACTTGTATGCAAGTTGAGCGATTGGGACAGTCATAGTACCTTTTTGGCCAGTTATCACAAGAAAGTTTCAGGATTATGTTATTGGTTACGAAGCGTTTAAAGAGCACGAGAGGAACACAAATTCACTGTTAGGGTCTGAAGCATTTGATGGAGATGTTCTGGCAATCAGAATGAGCTTTATTTAAAATAAAAACAAAAAGGTGTAGTATCATGTTTTACCCATAAGAAAAAAGGAAAAAAAAAAAAAAGAAAAAAAAGTAGATGAGCATGGCAGGTCCATTGTATTTACTAGAATAGTGTGTAAAAAAAATAAAGAAAGAAAAGGAAATGTTAGCGAGGGTGTTTGGCCCAGAAGAGTTAATGAAATATGTATGTGAGGCTAGTCAAGGACAGTCTCGTTTTGATTACGTCATGTTTAGGACGTAAAAAAAAGAGAAATCGGATGTCGCAGGCCATGAGGGCTAGTTGTAAAGAGGAGGAACGTATTAGATATGGGTTGTTGGCCCACAAGAAAGAGAGAGGGCTTTTGCCCAACAAGCAGTGTCCTTTGGACCTCCGCGGCTTGAGACGTTGCGTCGGTTGGTTTTTCTATATTAATGTTGTTTGGTTTTGTTTTTGTAGATTTTTGAGAGCGTGTTTTCATGGATGTTACTTCCAAAAGCTACGAAGCCTGGAAAAAAGGATTTACTTCGTTTAAGTGCAAAACCAGCTCCATCTCCTCCAGATACCTGAAAGAGATTGAAAAATTCTGTAGCTGGTGCTGGTCATTCAGAGTAGCTATAGCTCCACCATTTAGCGCTTCCCTTGTATTAGTGTATTTATCAAAAGTTAGTTTAGGATTGAGCTCACGCTCACGCTGCTTTGAAATGGTTCCACACGTTGCTTCCAGTCTCAACCCTTAACCCCTTGGACAGTGCTCCCACTCAGCAGTTGTTGGAAGCAGCTAAGCAATCAAAGCCTCGGATCCATAAAAAGGAACCAGTTACACCAGATATGATTAAGGAAATAATTGATAAGCATGGGAGCAGTTCTGCCAGTTTGAAGGATTTACCTATAGTGGCAATCTGCTGCATAGGCTTTGCGGGTTTTTTCCGTTATGATGAGTTGAGCCTAATGTCTCCTACTCACTTAGAGTTTTCGTCCCCAAGACTAAGAACGATGTCTACAGAGAAGGGAACTATGTATATATCCAGAGGTTAAATAATCAATTCTGTCCAGTCACTATCTTAGAAAGATATATCAAATTGGGTGAGATCGAAACAACTAGTAGAGATTATAATCTTTTCAGACAAGTGAGGTTCCTTAAAAGGAAGAATGTGTATAAGCTGTGCGGAAAAGGTTTATCATATAGTAGATGTAGGGAGATTTTTAAGGACTGCTGGAAGGGTTTGGGTTATGACGAGAAGAAGTATGGTTTACACAGCCTTAGGTCTGGGAGTGCCACAGCAGCAGTAATTAATACCCCTATGAGTGCATAAAGCAACTTTGGCATGACCTTGAAAATGAAACATGACTACAGAACAAAAAAAAAAAAAAATCAACAGTTGAACAAGAAACAAATCTGTGAGAATTTTATAGGCGAAGCAAATGTGGATTTTACTTCTATGAACCAATCAGCAATTCGCTTTGACATCAGTTGAAATGCAGTAATGTAATGTGAAGACATAATTTTTACTGCCCATAATATGGGAGTTCCCTTGGTGGAAAAACAAGAATCTTTGTTCAGTCTCGCTGCACAATGAATTGCATGAAACAAATTACAAACACATTTTGAGTGTCATTTGGAAATCCTTCTATGTACAGGTTTCTGAGTTAACCGTCTTGACTTAATTGTTATTCTTGTTCTTGATCTTTTCTTCGTTTTTGTCTTCTATCTTTTCAGCCTCTTTTAGTTTGCTGCTTTCCCCCCAATAATTGATTTGTGCAGGTGAGATCTAGACATTCATGTAAAATAGAATACAATCATGTTTACACTCATTAACTCATTAGAATTGAATGGTGGCTAGTAAAAATTGGCAGTGTATACATCATTTCTTTTGCTTCTCACTGCTTGGAGAAGTTGGATTTGTGTGCCAAATGGTCACTGTAATGATAAGATGAATTTATGAAATTTATTTCAGCAATTAGAAAACCAATCTAATGTAAGTTAGACACTTTTGAAACGTTATGAAATCAGGTATACAAATTACGG
>OX421446.1:39273824-39296324 GCA_949126865.1 Montipora capitata | reverse complement strand
CCAGGATATTTCCTTTTTGAAAAGGATTTGAAGCGCGCATATCGTCAAATCCCTGTTGATCCTAGGGATCACAATTCACTCGGTTACCACTGGAATGACCATCTATACTTTGAACTGGTTCTTCCCTTCGGCCTTCGTTCAGCCACGCTCGCTTGCCAATGTACTACCAACGCGATTGCGCACATTTTCTCTTCCGTTTATCATCACCAGTGCGTGAATTACATCGATGACTTTGGTGGCGTAGAGTCCTCGCACAACAACGCTCTTCAAGCCTTCCAGGAACTTGAAACCCTTTTCAACCGCTTGGGTCTGGAATCCTCCCCGGAAAAAGATTGCCCTCCTTCAACTAGAATGGTTTTCCTCGGCCTCATTTACGATACTGTTACTATGACTCTGGAAGTTCCTGAAGACAAGCTGTCACGTGCCTCCGCCCTCATTCGTCTTTGGCTCAGTTCCCCACGCACCACAAAATCTGATTTACAGTCACTCATTGGCAAACTTTCCTACATCTGCGCCTGTATCATGTCCGGAAAAATTTTCATGCAGCGAATGCTTTCTGACCTCCGTTGCCTACCCCACAAATCTTCCCGCTTCACGCCCAGTTCCGCCCTGCTAGCCGATCTGCGCTGGTGGAACGAGTTTCTAGCCGTTTACAATGGAGTCTCTCTTTTACGTTCCTCTCCTCGAATTGAAACGACTGTTCGTTTCTGCACCGACGCCTGTATTTCCGGCATTGGCGGTTTTTTCGACGGTCGTTTCTTCCACTCCTCTTATTCACCTTTCATCGACACAGCCTTGCTGTCCATCGCGTCACTTGAAATGTTAGCTGTCATCGTTAGTCTCAAACTGTGGTCCGAAGAACTGCATGGCCAGCGTATTTTAGTATGAACTGACAATCAAAACATTGAACTTGCCATCAACACCGGTCGCTCACGTGTCCCTTTTGTTCAATCCTGTTTACGCGAACTTTGGTTTTATGCTTCCCGTTTTGATTTTGAGCTTCATGCCCTTTATATCCCGGGTCACCAGAACACCATTGCTGATTCTCTCTCTCGCTGGGACAATGATCCACAATATCAACACATTTTCTACAAGGCAGCTCCTCTTCATTACAACACCTTAACGGAATATATTTGCTCGTTTGATTTGTTTTGTTTTGACTGCCAGTGGTAATCACCTCTTCATTTTTTCGATTTACAGCATCATGTCCATCAAATTCAAGACTTCGCCTTATCAGCAGCCACCAAGCGAGACTATCACTCTGTCTGGAACACCTATATTAAATTCTGCGACTTCTACAAGCTTCAACCCTTCCCCGCTTCCCCATCTACAATTGCCGCATTCATCACTCTAGTCAGTTTCTCCGTCAAATCTCACCACACCATCAACAATTATCTCAGCGCCCTGCGGCGTCTTCACGTCTTCTGTCACTTGGACACTTCAGCCTTCGACGACATTCATGTCAAACTGACGCAAAAAGGTCTGGAGAAGTCCATGATTCACATTCCCCACTGCAAAGCTCCTCTTACGCCGTTGATTTTGTTTCATTTCCATGAACACCTTAATCTGCGCGACTCTGCCCATTTAGCCTTGTGGTGCGCCCTTCTGGTTGGTTTCTTCACCTTTTTTTGCACAGTCAATCTCGTTCCTCAGGCGTTCGACAGTTTCTGTCCACAACGCGTTTTATCTAGAGGGAGCGTCCACTTCAACGATTCCAGCGTTTGTCTCACAGTCACCAGAACCAAAACTCGGCAAGCGGGTGATACAGCCCTTGTCGTTCCAGTTCCCCTCATTCCCGGATCGTCGCTCTGCCCAACCACCGCTCTCAAGTTATTACTGAGGATGGTTCCTGCCCCTGACGCTTGTCCTCTTTTCACTTTCGCTTCTACCTTGAACCAACTCACCTGCATTACGGTGAAGTCCCTCAAGGACGGTATCAAGCATTTTGCGTCCCTTATCTCTTTGGATACAAAGGATTTCTCTGGTCATGGTCTTCGTCGAGGCGGTGCCACCTTCGTATTTCAGTGCGGTATCCCAGCAGAGCTTATTAAGCTTCAAGGAGACTGGCGCTCTGACGCTTACATGTTGTATTTATCACTGCCTTTGGCCGACAGACTCGTGCTCTCGGAGATCATAGCTGAGCACATTCAAACCTTGTAGTTGTAGTTTGGTATTTATAATATTTTATCACTTATCTCCCTTGCCATACCCCTCTCGCACTCTCCTTTTCTCCTTTGAATCTGTTTGGGCCTCTTTCTCTCTGCTTGGGGTCTCCTCGGGCCCCTTGGGTCTCTCAGTTTTCATTAAAGATGCCCAAACAGATTCTCTGTCTCGTTTGTCTTTGTGTGTTGCGTGAGGGGTGTGACAGGGGATAATTCAGCTGAATGCTTGTATATGTCTGTGTTTTGTGTGTGTTTACTGTTTGTATTCGTGAGTGCTTGTGTTTCTTTTTGTAACATTTTACGGTGTCAGTCTAACTATGAGCCAGTATTTCGGCAACTCTGTGCATTTAAAATTCTGTTTATCATTTGTTGTGTCCTATGATAAAGTTAACATTTGCTAATATAAATAGGTCACGGTCATGTCCTCGCAAATGAAAATCAGTCTTTTATCTTTAAATGTTAGAGGCTTAAGAAATCAAGTCAAATGAAGAAGTATTTTTAGTTTCCTAAAAGACCAGAACTGTGACATTTTTCTCCTCCAGGAAACCTTTTCGGAACCCAAGGATGAATCGATATGGAAGAGTGAGTGGGGAGGTGCTATTTTTTTTTCTCATGGGTCAACTCATAGTAAAGGGGTTTCTATTCTGGTAAATCCATTAAGAACACTGAATGTGGAAGCGACCGTAAAGATCCAGATAGGAGAATTGTATCAGTTAACTTGATTTATAGTTCAGGCAGAATTTCCATCTGCAATGTTTATGCCCCAAATGACTCCAAGAAACAACAGAAATTCTTGTTAAATTTAAACAGATATTTGGTGTCAAACAGAGATTAGTAATCTTATTGTGGGAGGTGACTGGAATGTTACCCTACAATCTATGGACAAAAAAGGTGGTCTTCCTTGGAGACCAACTTTGTATCGGGACAAACTTGTATCGATAATGGATGACATTGGTTTAACCGATGTTTTTAGGCAGCTTAATCCAAATGAAAGAAGCTTTTCTTATGAGTCCAAATCACTGAAAGTCAGTTCCAGGATTGACTTTTATTTAGTATCGAAATCAATAACAAACTGGGTCGCTAAAGCTAATATCAAGGTTTCCAATGCTCCGGACCATAAAGCTCTGATACTTGACCTTAGAATTCTTAGTGAAATGCGAAGTCCTGGTTTATGGAAATTTACTAACTCCCTAGTGGAAGATAATGAATTTGTCGAGCTCATTAAACAAAGCTACCCAGATATACGTGAGAAGTATTTAAACTTGAAAGATGACAGGTTAAAATGGGAATTAATTAAGATGGAAATAAGAAGCATCACTATTTCATATACGAAACACAAAGGAAAACAATGTAGAAATCGAGTAACGGAGTTACAAAATCGTTTGGAGGCTTTAGAAATAATGATAAATAACATCAATAATGAATGATTAAGCGCTGCAATACAGAATATGATAATTTAAAGATAGAACTTCAACGTTCTTTCATGAATTAAAATTCTCCTACAAAACTGACCTTGGGCATGATTTAGTTTTATTCAACAATAAAGACATTCTTATTGATAATACGACTTTCTTTTACAATTCGTGGTTCAAGACCTCCTCACGGAGAGAGGTACTTTTTTCTCACACGGTGAGAAAAAGAGGTATAATTTAAATTGTAATTTCCTGCAGTATTTACAAGTGGTTTCTGCAATACCCAAGCGATTATTGGAAAAGGCAAAACAAAATCTGGATCCCAAATTTACTTTTTCACAAGATGATACTTTTTTTCAGCTGTCATCTACAATGAAAGTTAATTTGTTGAAATTGAAGAGTAAAGATTACTATTGGCTATTTATAAATAAGGTGAATCTGGAACTCAAGGCACCTAAAAAATGGGCTCGTGACTTGTAGTTCGATGGTATAGAACTCATTTGTTACTTCAAAAACCTAAAGAGCATCTGTAGAGAAAACAATTTAAGAGAGTTCTATTTTAAGTTTTTGCACAGAATCATTGTGACAAGAAAGGAACTCTGTTTATATGGTATAGAGTGTAACAGCGCATGCGTATACTGCCAGGAGCCTGACTCAATTGGCCATACTTTCATCCACTGTCGATGGCCAAAAGAATTTTTCTTTGAAGTTATGAAATGGTTCAATAAACAAAATGGCGTCTCCTTCTCACTTAGTACAACTGAATTACTCTTTGGGAAATTGCAGAATGAATTTAACCCTAGTTTGCCACCTTTGATGTTAAAAAACTGAATTATGTCTTTTTATTCGCCAAATACTATACATATACTAATAAACGTAATTCAAGAGATTTAAGTTTGGAGGAATTCATCAAAAAACTGGAAATAAAATATTGCATTGAAGGACTTTAAGTCGATAGGGAAATTAAGCCTCAAATACATACAGATGAGTCAAAAGTAAGTTACAGCATTTAACGTATACCACAAGCACAGTTAGCTCTAAATTTAATAATAACGATAACTTAAATTGATTAGACGCCACTAAGTTGTTGTTGTTGTGCGTATGTCTATTTGTGTTTTTTCGTCTTTTATTTTTTATTTTTAAATCAAATCCCGCAATTTAGTGTGTAACATAGTATAACGTGGTTAAATGTAATTTATAATTAATCTCAATGCAGTGTAAGGTAATGTAATGTACTTAATTTTAGCTTAATGTAGTATAATATAATGTGGTGAATTTCTGTAATGCAGTCCTGTGTTATTAAAATAAAGGGGAAAAAAAAAATCTCTTAAGTGACAAACCCAGGAGCCCATGACTCAGCTAATGGGAAAGTTATTATGGTTCATGATTTTAACTTTACCTTAAAAGGAACCTCGGATTTCTAGAGTATTTTAAAATCTATTTTGCTTCTCAGTAATATGTTCGGAAGCCGGATTTTATTTTTATTGATGTCATTTTAGTCTAGAAAGTAGGACTGTTTAGAATGTTTTTCAGCAACCAAAAAAGGACCACTTGGTCTAAATGCTTACCAGATAATATGGATATAATACGTTTTTTTTCTGTATTTTACTCACAGTCTACATTTGCTTTAGTTTATTGGTTGTTACTGAGGGAATTATCATGAATAGGCTTTTACCAAAAAAAAAATAACTGTGAGAGCATTCGAAGAACCCATTTCACTGTTTCACTGTGTTGTACATTGACTATACTTTCTTTGCCACAGGTTTCAATTTTAGGAAAGTAACAGAATTTATGAATCTTCATACGTAGAACAGTTTTGGAAACGATTCTGTTGCCACATGATGTCAAAGATACGCCATTTTGAGTCTGAGGCACCATGTTGGAAGTTAGGGAGTCGTCAAATATGTACCAATAGGGAGCTTACTAAACGAGGACGGCGACGGCAATGAGGACTTCTTTTAAAATACGACTTCACGTTATCCCATAGGTAGCCCAAGCTCGATATATGAGCAGCTCTTTATATGATGACCTTTGCATTGTTACGTGACTCGAGCGACTTGCATATTTATAAGGATTTGTATGGGGAAAATAACGATTGTTTCTGACCTAAGTGTTTTTTTCCCTCCTGTGTGGTCTTTGAGCCGATTTACGGCCATTCCTGTTAGTTTTAGAGGAACCGGTTTGCTCCCTCTATATATACCCCCCGGTACTCTCACGAAGCAGTCGGTCCGATCCGCCGAAGGAAAACGGCTGTAAATTCTCTCCAGCAGCTCCAGTCGCCTCGAAATTCCGGGTAGAGCATGGACAATAGTTAATTTTTCCTTCCGTGGTCTTTGCTTGGCGTTGAATCTTCACAGAGGCCGAATAAAACGTCGGCAATCTCTGAAAACTTTCCAGTTTTAAGCCATCCATAGGCTTTGTTCAAACTTCGCATTACTCCAATGGGCAAAAGTTAGCTTAGCGACCCGACCTGAGACTCAAATTACTTCCACTCCGGGTGGGAGACAGTCCTTTGCTCCCATCAAAAATCAATACCTTCGTACCCAGCCGGCCCACGCAAACGCTTACTTGTCACCATTGTTGCCATTGACCAATGGCAGCGAAGTTGGGGATTTAATGCGCATTACGAACGCCACATGGGAAACCTCAGGGGCTGTTTTTGGTTCGAGTTTCATCTTGTTTACTGCGCAGATTACATTGCCGTGAGAAAGTCTTGGGGCTATGTCTGCCGTTTTAAATTGGGTTGAAGCTTCCAGGTAAGATATGCTTAAAATACATAAGTTAACATAAGCTTATATCGTAGCTTATTTGCAAGCCAATAGCTGCATTTTGAATTATAAAAGCTTCTTTTATTTACACCTGACCTGCTTCACAAATGGAATGTGAATCGAACTCGCTGTAAAATATTTACGACTCAATGATTCTTACCTTGAAGAATTTTATTTTTCGCACCTCACGGCAGCTAGCTTGCTGGTGAGTTTTGATTTTCAAAACCTCTTCTAGACAGTTGAATCTCGACGTTGGAAAAGTTAAAAAGCACATAACTTTAAATTAAAGTTGACAGCACCTTATAGTGCACAGGGTATAAATTTTTTGTGCGTTTTCATTGTTTCTACTATTCTCTCCTCCGGAGATTCAGAGTTTCCAAAAGCTTGGAGAATTTGAATTCACTTCCTTGAAATCCAACAGCAAAAGTCTTTCTTTAGTTTCACAGATGAACAACAACGTGTATTGAGAACTGCTGTTGCTGGCCACAATCTGCTTCTCTCTGGTCAAGCTGGGACGGGTAAATCATATGTTGTAAATGGCATAATGCAGGCCTTGCGAAGTCATGGAAGGAAAGTCCCTGTAGTATGCTCCAGTGGCATTTGCTGCTCTGTGTATGGCGACAGTGTGAAGTCTTCAACTTTGCATTCACATTATGGCTTACAAACAGCCGACATGCCTGCTGAAATGGTGGTTGCAAGGTCCACCTCAATCTCACACTGTGTTGCAAGAATGAAAGCAGCAGATGTAATAATATGGGATGAAGCTGGAATGTCCAGTAAGCGCATTTTTCAATTAGTTAATGCAATCCACCATGACATAGCCGAGCAGAAGGACAAAAGCAAGCCATTTGCTTTCAAACAAGTGATCCTAGTAGGCGAATTGTTACAACTGAAACCAGTTGCAAACATTTTCGATGGTGGGGAATTTCTGTTCCGCTCTAGATTGTTTCAATAACAATAACGCACAGGTTTGAACTGAAACAATTGATGCGTCAGAATTTGGCTAAATGTATTTTAAGTATGCGTGCTGTTTATTTCCTTTTGGCCCTCTTTGCACTATTCGTACTTTTTCGGCGAATGTATCTTTTATCAAGCAACCCAGAGTGCGGCGGGTTAAATCCTTGTTAAAACTTTCTTTTTCTTGTCCGGAATGTTGAATGATTTCATTCAAGAAAACAATTTCGCCCTCAGCATACTCGTAATTTTCCAGAATCCCAGGGTTTTTTTCTACCGTGTATTTAAATGGACCTTATGAGTAGAGGCAATTGTTTGAAGGATAAACATTGAAATACTAAAGGAGGAGTGCTGTTCAAAAAGATACAGTTTTTCACGAGAATACAGTAAATGTGGATTTACATGTATACTCATCACAATTTCCACTCGAGTGAACATAGATACAGTTTCGTTTCTTTCTTCGAAGAAGGAAAAATTAACTATCGTCCATGCTCTACCCAGACTTTCGAGGCGACTGGAGCTGCTGAAGAGAATTTACGGCCGTTTTCCTTCGGCGGATCAGATCGACTGCTTTGTGAGAGTACCCAACCTTGGGAAGTATATATAGAGGGAGCAAACCGGTTCCTCTAAAACTAACAGGAATGGCGGTAAATCGGCTCAAAGACCACACAGGAGGGAAAAAACACTCAAGTAAAGTAAGGTAAGACGATTTTTATTTCAATTGCTACATTTTCATAGGTCACAGAAACAATTGTTATTTTCCCCATACAAATCCTTATAAAATATGCAAATCGCTCGAGTCACGTAACAATGCAAAGGTCATCATACAAAGAGCTGCTCATATATCGAGCTTGGGCTATCTATGGTTATTCATATCACTACGAAACTATTTCATGTCGTTTTGCATTAAAAATGTGTAGTAACTGTCTAGGAATTAAACTGGTATGAGTGAGTTGGAAGCGTAGAGAGAGAACTGAAAATTCATCGTCATGTGCTAACGTCCTCCAGAGAACCTTGAATTTGGTTATTTCACATCGTGATTTAGGAAATGACGGCAAAGAAATGTACCAAAATGTAAAACGCATGTGCAGAGCCATTGTTTTTGCTCACTAAACCTATTGTTTTGTAGCGTCATCGTTTCGTAAGCTCCCTAATAACGTCAGCAAAGAAACGACCTTTTACTTGAAAATTCGTAAACGAAGACAAAAAAGCTGAGGTGAAAGAAACGAGGAAAAAATAAAAAGTGGTTCCCGTGAAAGTGTCAACCATATATAAACAAAATTTTGACATGTCCAAATCCTATGGAAATTTTAGGAAATGTCACGAAATTCGCTGATCGTTTGCTCAACCACTTCAGAGTTATGAATGCTAGAAGTAAGTATTCTTCCCACCCCTCCCCTCCCCAAGGAACAAGGACTAATTAGGGCAAAGCTAAGAACCATTCAGTTATCATGTTCTGATGTTGAAATTAACCCAGGTCCAGAACAGTCAGTTTACTGCTTAAACTTGGCCACTTAAATGCTCGTAGCTTAAATGTGGTTGATAAGTTCAAGGAGATAGCGCTTCAATTATTTTGAACGAAGATTTTAAAATTTTTGCCGTCATTGAAACGTGGCTTAATTCTTCTATCCCTAGTGAATTGCTTGACATTCCTGGTTATTGTCCATTATATCGCTGGGATTGATTTGATGGACAGCGTGCTGGAGGTGTTGGCTTGTGTGTCTCCTCTGATTTCGCTCCGAAACGTAGGCGTGATTTAGAGACAACTGATTTCGAGTTATTGTGGGTGGAGATTAAAATTAATTCAATAAACATGTTATGTGGGGTTTGCTATAGACTGCCAGGTTTACGTAGGGATATGAATTTCGCCTTTTTCGACAATCTACAGATGTGCCTCGATAAAATACTTTCTAAGCCAGATACCTTAGTTGTTTTACTGGGAGATTTTAATGGACATTATGACCCTGATACTCCTTCGGCCTGTAGTAATTTTGGATGGAGTGTAACAACTTATTTCAAGTGATTAGCGAACTTACTCGTATCACACCTACAGGCGCCACTCTACTTGACCTTGTAATAACCAACTGTCCAGGTTTTTTTGTTAATTCTGGTACACTAAGTCCAATTGTGACCATTCTATTGTATTCACAAATTTGAGTATTTCCATTTTAAAACACAAATGTTATATGTGTACTGTCTGGGATTACCAAAATGTGAATACGGATTCATTAAACGCGGCGTTATCTAATTATGATTGGTTTTCGAGTTTTCTTCGCATTGTGAAAGAACATATACCATATAAAACTGTAGTTATTCGCCCAAAAGACAAACCTTGGATGAATAGTGGTGTTAGGAAAGCTATCAGGAAAAGAAATAGACTGCTTAAGATTCACACCAAGAGAAACTCATTGTCATCTTGGGAAAAGTATTGGTCTCAAAGGAATTTTACAACAGCACTAGTAAGGTCTAGCAAAAGTCAGTATTATGCAAATTTGAATAATAAGTTGCAGGATCCAGACACCAGTTCTAAGAAGTGGTGGGGCATTGTCAAATCTCTTTATAGACAAAAAGTACACACTACAGTACCTACTTTAGTTGAGGGCCCTCTCCTGATTCACGATGCAAAGGACAAAGCAGAATTACTGAATGAGTTCTTTGGTAGTGAAAGCCGTTCAGATGAAAGCTTGTCTTTTGTTCCTGTTGTTCTTGATTATATTCCGACTTCTCGAATTTTGACACCTCTGAATGGGAAAAACACCCATTAAGCTAATGGCTTAATGACATTTTTGTGAAGGGCTAATTTCCTGGTTGTATGACTTATCTGCATCTGGGATGGAGATAGGAAAATAGTTAGAATTCCTTGCAGGCTCAAATCATGCAATCAATGCTTCGTGATTCATTGTTGGTTCAGATAGCAATGCATGAACAACTTCAGTCTTTGACTCAATTTTTTGGTGATCTTGAAAGTTCTACGCACCGTGTTAAGGCAAGTACACTATTTTGTTATTCCCCCATAGCATGCGTTGTGCTTACGTGTAGTCTTCTCTCTCGATGTGTAGTTATGGCTGAACCTCGGGTTTTGATTTTGGGGCACTCCTTCATCAGGCGTTTGCATGAGTTTGTTCATCTGCCTACAAACGCTTTACGGGAGGATTTTGACATCACCACCCCTATAAACCGGTGCTGGCATGAAGTAGGGGGAGGAACTGTGGCCAAAGTAATACGCTACAATTTGGAGATAGTCCGACAATTTTCGCCTGACATTGTTATTCTCCAGTTGGGTATGAACGATATCAGTGATCGTTCAATCAGTTCTGCTCTAACTGTATGTTCACAGTTAGAAGACCTAACAAAGCTATTACATGAACAATTTGGCATAACCGTGGTTTGCGTGTACCAAACTATACTAAGAGAGAACGCCCACTTAAACGTACGCATTCACACGTTGCATATCTGCCAACAGGAGGTCTTCTATGTCCAAAGCAGAAATTGTATCACTTTTTCTGTTAGGATCACAGTTACTTTCTCCGAATCAAAATAGTGATTTATTTTTTTCATGTCCAGTCTTTCATATCTGATTCGAAGAGATTTTATAAAAGTACTTAAGTGTGTATTTTCTACCTGTTAGCTTTGCTTAAATGTTCTTTTTGTCTGTTTTGCTGCCGCTTTGACTAACTATTTAATGTTCTTTCGAAGTGAGCCCTCTTGATAAGTTCTTTTTCTCTTATGGCAAACTTCGCCAATAAAATATGTTTAATTTTGTTAAAAAACAGTCCGTAGGGTAATTTTGGGGCTTACCAAAGCCTCCGAGAGATTGGCCCACGGCTATACAGTAAAAGCAGTGCTAAACAACTCCTGGTACAGCATATAAGAAATAAACCTTTACTTTTGATATCACGGAAAGGTCAACTTAATTTTAGCGAATACCACAATCGTCTTTTGTGCCAGAGGGAACAGGCCAGGCCCATAGGTAGGATATTGTTGACTGGGTGCGTGTTAGTGCCGATGACGGGAAAGTTTAGTGGGGCGTAAGTCGAGGTGCTATTATGAGATGTTTTGCAATTGTGTGCAGGTTTAGCGTGGAGGAATTCTAAATTTGACAACTCTTATTGCAATGAAATTCAAAATCCTCACTGATAGGGGTGGCTTTAAAGTCTCGCTGGTAGCTTCATTCAATCTCAATGTTAATGAAAGTCACCTTTGTGTATTCAAGAGACATGAAGTAACTGGCCATCGTTTTCGTTTTGTACAGGCTTCATTAGTTCGTGATAAATTGATCTTCAATGTTAGGTCAAATTGAAGCCTCGATATAGGGTGGCAGGAGCATTCGAGCGGGTGAACCAAAAATCTCTTAAAACTCCAATAATTTAAAAGATCCGATCTAGTGGATTGTAGTTTTAGTAGTTGCAACACACAAGAAATAGCAAAATCTATTTTTCAAACCAGATCGACCGGACCGCTTTTACACAGACAACCTCTTAATTTTGTATAGATCCTCTCACATAAATCACTGTGAATCATCTTCCCACCAGGGATGTGTTGGTAATTCTAATTGCACGAGAGAAAATCTACTGTTTACCTTTCATTAGTTTTGGAAAAAATCCTCAGTCTCATCAGCATTGTTGCCTCTAAAGGTAACCTGCAAGAAATCAAGAAAGGACAAGGGGGATATGCTGCCCTGGCTTGTTGCGTGGGCAGCAATCCCGCTTGTCAAGCCAAGCATTTTCTCGAACCTTAGCAAAACAACTTTTCCTTTACCTTCTACCAGACAGCTTATTTGATGGCATGATGTGTGTTTAAATATTGTTGGAACTTGCGGTGGGTTTCTTCCATGGTACTTTGTTCTCTCAAATAGTTGCCACTGGAATGTCAGTGTTAATAATAATAATAATAATAATAATAATGATAATGATAATGATAATGATAATGATAATGATAATGATAATGATAATGATAATGATAATAATAATAATAATAATAATAATAATAAAAAATAGGTGCTTATAGGGCGCATTTCTAACCTCAATGCGCCTAACAACGGATCATTCATTAAAAAGAAAAAAAAATGTCGTAAGCCTACTTTTAAATGTTTCTACTGTTTCTGCCCTTTTAATATATTCGGGAATTGAATTCCATAATTTCGGCGCACTTGCTGAGAAAGCGCGACCACCATAGGAATTGGTCGATGATCTCAGTGTTCTTAATGGGTGATATTCTTGTATAATAGGTTCTAAGTAACTGGTAGATTGCCCATTTAAGATCTTATATGTTATAAGTAAAATCTTAAAATTCATTCTTGCTTCGACTGGCAGCCAATGCAGATTCTTTAAAATAAGTGTTATATGGTCGGTGCTTCGTGTTCCAGTTATCATTCGAGCAGCGATATTCTGGATTCTCTGTAATTTGTCCCTTTGATACTTTGGTATCCCATATAAAACGTTATTACAATAGTCTAGTCTGGAAATCACGAGGGAGTTGACTAGCATCTTCAACCCATCATACGGAAGGTATCTAGGGATGCGTCCAATGGATCTCATAGCAAAACTGGCTTTTTTGATGGTCATTAAAAAATAAAGTTTTATCCATTACAATGCCCAAATTCTTAGCTTTTGCTTTGATTCCTATTGCACTATGAGCTAACGTTAAAGTCTCCAACGATGACGGTTGCTTCTTGAAACGGGAAGTGAAATGCAGTATTTCAGTTTTACCAGAATTGCTCTTCAACATGTTCTGAGTGTTCCATGCAAAAACATCATTTACGCATGCTTGAAGAATTTCGACAGAATCAACAGAATGCTCAGGAGCTTTAATAGCGATGTAGATTTGGGTATCGTCTGCGTAGAACATACAATTTAAATCATGAGTAAGTATAACATCTTGAAGAGGTGCCAGGTAGAGAATAAAAAGTAATGGGCCAAGTATCGAGCCCTGAGGCAGTCCATATTCTATGCATCGTGGTGAGGATGTAGAATCACTGATACTTACTTGCTGGAAATGATCAAGTACGTACGAGGAGAACCATTGAAGAACAGTTTCAGTGAAGTTAAAGTATGTTCGAAGTCTTGTGAGCAGAAGATGGTGGTCTATGGTATCGAACGCTGCTCATAAATCTAGCAGAACCAGAATTACTTCGCCTTGGGAGTCAAGTATCCTAAAAATATCATTACTAACTCTGAGCAGGGCAGACTCTGTTGAGTGGTGCTTCCTATATGCAGATTGTAAGGAAGGAAATAGTCCATGGCAGTTCAGGTAATTGTGAACTTGAATGGCAACTGACTTTTCAATTACCTTAGAGAGAAATGGAATATTGGCTATAGGTCTATAATTGACAAACAGATCAGGCTCGAGATCATGTTTCTTTACTTTTGGACGAACCAGTGAGGTTTTGAAAGAAGTAGGAAAGACTCCAGTTGCAATATATTGTCTAACGATTGTGCTGATAAAAGGTAATAATAAATTTATGTTGCCTTTAACGATATGTGTTGGAATCGGATGACGAGCACAAGTCTTGTTCGAAAATGATGTCATAATGTCTTGAATATTCTTGTTTGATGGTGGAATGAATTCAGAGAGCTCACAGTGAATATTTCTTTTTTCCATATTATGAAGTAATTGGGTGTTATCAGAAGAATCAGATAGTTCCTTACGTATGTCTCTTATCTTGTTTATAAAAAAGTTATTAAAATCTTCAGTAAGTTGTTCAAGAGAGTCATAAGTAGTGCAACACAGTGTTGCGTAAGAGTAGTCCTTTAATAACTCTTTGTCACCGAAACATTTGTGTCTTATTTTCCTAAGTACCAGGAGGCAAAGATCCTCTCTCATGTAGAGTGTAGACACAGATGATCTGACTCAGTTAGGAACCTGGATGCAAAGATCCTCGCTCACATAGAACATGGACACAATTAAGGAACCCTGATTGCTAAAACGGTATGTCCCTAAGAAGCTGGAGGCAAAGATCCTCGCTCACTTAGAGCATGGACACAGAGGACCTGTCTCAGTAAGGAAGCTGTAGTGTATGGAAAACTGATAATTATGTCCCCAAGAACCTTGAGCCAAAGATCCTTGCTCACACAGAGCATGGACGCCGAGGACCTGGCTCAATTAGGAACCTATTGGAATAAAATGTTACTTAGGCAGAGATCCAGTTGCTCGTGCAGAGAATAGATACAGAGGACCTGACTCCATTAGGAAACCATCACCAATTTAGCAACCCATTCATTTTAACAGCTTTACTCTGTTTGCTTTGAAAACCATTTTCAAGAATACCCATTAAAGTACATACAGCATGTGGCCATGCCATGCAATTTTAATCCTTTCATTTCCCCCTTACCTCCACATTTGAAAACACCTCTCTTACTTCCTTGTCATCCTTGATTGGAACATTAAATTTAAAAAAATGTATTAGATTTCTGGGGAATTTGTTGCTGTTCTTTTAAAAGGTTGTGTTAAAATAATTTTGAAATGTCTTTCAAATCATCAAAGTCACATTATGTCATTCTTTTTTGCCAGATTGTTATATTAAGTAGTGATTGCTGTTATTTTTAATTGCTCCATTTTATTTGGGTACAATTGGATAAACAAAGAGACCTGACAAGGTTTCATTGTGTTTGTAAATCCTAGAACATAAGTCAGTAAGAAAGAATTTTTTATTTATTTTATTTTTTTAATTTATAGACAAATTAATTAACAATGTTTTGCAACAATGAACTACAACAAATTAATTAATCAATTACTTCTTAAGAAATTAAAGATTGAAGGGTGGATTTTTATGTAAGGATAAAACGCCTTACATTATAAATAGCCAAAAAGAGATAGACAAACAGACACAACAACAACAACAAACAATAGGCTTATCGAGCTGGTATGAGCACCCATTTCTTTTTAAAATAGTCTTTTGTGTTTTTAATTTTCCTTTCTGTTTCACACTTGAGAAGAATTTTGTTCTTAAACCCAGTAATTTCTGGATTAATTTGGCTTCTTCTGCAGTCCCACAAAAACAATTTCCCAATGATAACAAAATAATTGAGTAAATTAAGTAAAGGGCATTGTTGTGATATTATTCCATATATAAGAGGAGATTTCCAGAAGAGGCCTAAAAAATGAGAAACGTAGCACACCCTCTACATATTTGGTCTGGCATCACAAAATGATAGGGCAATACCCATAGAACATTTTTAGGTATGATGTACTGATGTACGGGTGGGACATCATTGTGCTTGGGGCTCATTTGTGACTGCCGGTAAGGCCCCTGTGATTTAAGCATATTTTTAGTATGATTATCTTATACAAGTTCAACTCGATATTACTCTTTTCAAGTTAAGCCTAGACAGTTTTAAATTAGTTCAAGCATTACTGGTGTGAATATCTTTTATTTTAAGGTGTAAAAAATCTTAACCAGGTCTCCATTCTTTTGACTAATGACCAGACTTCTTTATCCGTCAACTTAAGTTAATCAAGCAAAACAATATTTGTGACATCAAAATATTATTTTCCAGGACTCGGCATCTATCCAGTAATTATATCTCTACCACTTTATTTATCAAATTCTCTTAGCAAGAGATTGAACTGAAAATTTTTGTCTGAATCAATATAGATTCTCAGCAAAGAGCTACCTCTAATAGCCTGATGTAAGTGCCTTTTTTGCTTTTATAATAGCGTTTGCGATTGTTACTCAATTGAAAACTTCCCAGAGTGCAAAGGGCGTATGGCTCCCACAATGCAATTGGTACTTACAGACTGTTTAGTTCGACGCTGTTTTCTTTCACAGGTAAGGTTTTGACCTTAAAAACACGTTGAGTCTCAGTTTAGGAGTAGTTTTATGTTGTTGAGAGCAGTTTATCTGAAGATGTGCACAAATCAGAGAGCAAATTTCCTTTTTTATATTGAAAATTACAGATATTTAAACGTGTGGCTAGCGAATGACTGACCGTGTGCAAAGATTTTGAGTTTGTAAGCACATCCCATTCCATTATCTAAGTAATTCTATTTTGTTAAGGAAATCTATCTGGTTATGTACAAATTATTGACAGTGAAACACGTTCTGTAAAAGTTTTTATCAGTAATTTTGCTTTGCTCAGAACAATTTATCTGGAACTATACACAAATCTATAGAGCAAATCTCCGATTTTATCTTCAAAAGTACATATCTTCAAACATATCGCCAGCAAACAACTAACTGCATAGGACATGTTTTCTTTTTTGAATTCAGAAGTTAATCACTGCTAATTTTAGGAAAGCAGGTTTCCTGATCAGAGGAAAGAATCTATGATTCCTTTTTACTTTCTCTTAAGATGATTGGTAATGACTAGCTGCACTGAAAGCGGTGAGGAAGAAAGCACAGTGAGGCTTCTGCCTCCAAAAAAGAAGCCCAAATCAGAAACAGACTTAACAAAATGTATTATTTGTCAAGAAAGAAAAAAGCAGCAAAAGACTAAGAAGTCCTACCGAAGCTGGATTGAGATCGTTTAAAGAAGCTTTAGAGGTTAGGAAAGATGAAACTTTCCACAGGATTTCATCGACTTTTGAAAATTTAGAAGCTCTAGATGTTGTCTGGCATGGCAAGTGTTTTCAAAGTTATACAAGCAGGAGAAATCTTAGCTTTATTAAACCATTACCTTTCGCTGAAAGTCAAGAAAGGCACGTTGACAGACCAAGTTCGAGATCGCAAATTAATGCAGTGGATTGGTCCCTTTGTCTATTTTGCCAGAAGAAAAAGTCAAAGGGGACAACAAAACTTATGTACGTTTCAACATTTGATTCATGCAAGGCTTTAGAGGAGGCTGCACGAAGAAGGAGTGATGAGAGCATGCTGTTGAAGATTTCAGGAGTTGATTTGATTGCTACGGAGGCCAAGTATCATAAACACTGCCGCTCCCAATATGTAAGTAAATCCAACCTAATGTTTGCTGACTTTCGAGTTGATGGGGAGGAAGATGTTTACACCCAAGCTTTCCAAACACTGAGACAGGACATCAAACCTCAGTTAGAATCAGGAGTGGCCCTTGATATGAAAACCCTCTTGGACTCTTACCAGGAAATTTTACAACAGCTTGGCTGCAATATGGCAAAAAGTTACAAGTCAGAGAGGTTAAAACGCAGACTTCAGCAAAGTTTTCAAGGGGAAATTGTCGTTCAGAAGCTACCGGATCCCTCGAAGCCAGAGTTGGTTTACTCTAGCTCTATATCTTTGCAGGATGTCATCAAGTCAGCCGCTAAGAAAAGTTGCCATTTGGCTAAAATGTCAGCGTCTTCTGAAGATGAATCCTCAAACAGCAAGGGTCAGAATGATGTCAATTCCATACTATAGCACGCCGCTCAAATACTGAGGTCAAGCATACAGAGTGAAAGCAAAAGTATAGGGATTCAACCTGTTGATGTGGAGGACATCAGTGCTTGTAAAGTGAAGAGTTTAATGCCTAAAGATCTTTACAAATTCTTGTGCTTGATGATCTCGAATCCAGATAAAGTTGATGTATCTGCTCCGACTGCTTCCAATGCCGCAGATGAGCGACATATTTTAGCAATTGCACAAGATCTAATATATGCAACAACTCATGGTCGCGTGAAGACCCCTAAGCACATTGGTTTGGCGATGTCTGTTCGCCATATCACAGGTTCAAAGCTCCTGGTAACTGCTGTTCTTATGATGACATACAAGTAGTTGACACTAGCCTAGCATTAGACATTATAGCCAGCTCAGAAAATCTGGGTGCTGTTGTTCCATCTAACATTTCACCAGGAGTGTGCGTTCAAGTTGCGGGAGACAATAATGATATCAACAAGGAGACATTAGACGGCAAGCAAACTACTCATGCCACTACACTTTTCCTGTACCAAGGAAAGCAACAAGGACCAAAACCGAAACCTGCAGTTCATCCTGCCCATTCAGAAAAACGACGGTCTCTTAACATCTCAGATGCAAATCCATCCCTGTTGTTGTTGCTTGTGGCAAATGGCCTGCCGTAACCTTTTACAAAGACAAAATAGAAGAAGAGTGGTTTCAGTCCTCAAGCTCGCTCTGTACCACTGCATTCCAGATCGATTTTGGTTGGTTTTTAACACGTCTGTGTACCCACCAGTTGTTTAGTGAAAATCTACATAACTGCGATGGCGAAGTTTTTCAGCCATTACCAAGTTGGAGTGGGTTCAACACAAAGATAGCAAGTGAGCCGCCACCCTTGACCTCTGTTGGTTACTGTCCAATGATCAATGGTTCACCTACTGAATACAGTACAGTTTTCACTGCCATGAAGAACGTCCAAGCAATGATGGATGTACTACACCAGAAGCACAGTGTAATTACGTTTGACTACATGAAGGCCAAAGAGATTCAGTGGCGACGCCCTGAAGAATTTAAGAACACAGTTATCCGAATGGGAGGTTTACATATAGCATTAAACTTCCTCTCAGTTATTGGAAAGATTTTCCAGGACAGTGGCATTGAAGACCTGCTAATAGAATCTGGTGTGTATGGATGCCACACGGCATCTATGCTATTGAAGGGGAAGTCATACAATAGAGGTGTGCGTGCACATAAGCTTGTTCTTGGAGCACTACTGAGACTGCAGTGGCAAGCATTTGGAGCTTGGATGGAAGCTGAGGACGTCGAGCTCCAAACAGAATATCAGCGGCAGTGTTTGTCTTTAATAAACTGTTGTCAGAGAGAAAGTAATGATGTAGCCTCTCTGAAGATCTCATTCGGTATTCTCTGGGACAAACTCCCACAACTTCAACAAATTTTCGCGAGATTCTGCACAGAAGCTAGTCAGCAGTCTAAATTATTCCACTTCTGGCATATGTATATTGACATTGTTCTATTGCTGTTGCGCTTCATTCGAGCTGAACGAGAGGGATCATGGAAACTTCATTTGAAAGCTGTTGCAGAAATGGTACCATACTTCTTTTCAATGGATGGCATTAACTATTCCAGGGATGTGGGCAATCGATGTATTCTGATTATCTTTTTTCGTATCTTTCAGATTGACTGCAATCGCGTATCAGTACTAATGAACAGTAGCCTAAGTTGGATATATTAAAATTGAACTTTAAAAGAGTCATCGCAACGAGGATTAGAGGTCTTATATCATTAGGATTTGTAAGGATTTACTCCCCTTTGCTTCGAAATGATGCGTTTTGTTTAAGACTGAATTATGATATATTGAACTTATTACGGGATTTATTCTTTATCCCAAGTGGTGAACACGTGAAGAGATCTACACATTATCATAGTTCGTTACCTTATTATGTGGTTAGCTTCAACTTTCTCACTTACTCGACCCCTTCTTACGTTTCTCTTATTTTGACCTCTTTCTCCAATAAATTGCAGGTGGCTCCCAATCTACTTGGCTGATATGCAGCTGCTTCCCACTCACGCTCCAGAAGTTTATGAAGAATTGCTAAATGGCAACCACCCAGTGAGTAGATCAAGTGAACCCTTTAGCCAAGTTTGGACTGACATGGCCTTGGAACAAACCATCAATCTTGACAGCAAGACTAGAGGGGGTATTGTTGGTTTGACACAAAATGCTTCGGCACTAGACAGATGGTTTATAACAAGTCACAAGAGAGCTGAGCTAACTGCTGCAACCAAGCGACTTTGCAACCTTGAAGACTCTGACAAGATTGGGACTCACAAGGAGGCAGGTTCCCAAAGAGTAAAGAGGGATGATAACGATGTTCAGCGGCTGATTAACACCATTACTAATACCATGTCAAACCCTTTTGATTTGAGTGAGGCATCGAGGGAAGACCCAGTTCAATTACGAAACATCGCCACTGGACTTGTTATGCCTCATGTCGCGGCAGAGCAGCTTGTTGACTGTTTCAGCACAGGAGCAGAAGAAGCAAAGAAATTTAGGAGACAAAGAATGGACAGTGATGAGGTATCCTTTTGGAGCAAGATATCGAAATTGAATTTGAAAACATTTGCTTCTCTGGCAAAAACAAATCAAATCAAGTGTGCAGACGAGAAGATCATCACGATTTCAGCTGATAGGAATTTGTTTGGAAGACTTCTAATTGCTGCAAAGTGTCGTGACGTTGATGTGAAAGAGGTCCTGAGACATGAACTGTCCACCGTGCCCTTTGCATTGGCACATGCAGATGGTGCTTTAAGGAAAACTAAAAAAAGTGTCCTAATGGCTGAGGTTGAACGAGAATGTCAAGCACAAGGAAGACTTCCTGAAAGTGCACTATCAACCGCATTCATTTTTGATGCAATGGCTCTTGTCCAGACTTTGAAGTCTGCACGCTCCCGCACATTCGGAGACCTAGCTGAAAGATACTTTAATGTGCTCTTCACACCTCTACGACAAGGTCAGTGCAGAAGAGTAGATGTTGTCTTTGACCGCGATGATATTCAAGAGTCCATAAAGGAAAGTGAAAGAGTTAGGAGGGGTTCAAGCAGAGCTCTTGAGATCCAAATCACAAACAAGCATACACCAGTTCCAAAGCAATGGGGGAAGTTTATCAGCAACCAGAATAACAAGGTTAAACTTTCCAGATTTTTTTGCCGAGAGTGGTGCAGTCTGGGTGAACACAACTTACTTCCTTGAACAAATTTAAAATTGTCTAGGCTTAACTAAAGGGGAGTAATGTCGACTTGAACATGTAGAAATTAATCATACTAAAAATATGCTTAAATCACAGGGTCCTTACCAGCAGTGACAACTGAACCCCAAGCACAACGACGTCCCACCAGTACATCAGTACATCATACCTAAAAATGTTCTTTGGGTATTGCCCTATCATTTTGTGATGCCAGACCAAATATGTAGAGGGTGTGCTACGTCTCGATTTTTTCAGGGTTCTACCTCCTAGACTAATAAAACATTTTCCAAAGAGAGGTGTACCCGTTGATTGGATAAAAAATGCCAGTAAGACTCAAAATCAGTCCAGAAATGTCTGGAATGTGAACAGTGATAAAAAAAGTGGCTTAAAGTTTCTGACTGAGCCTTACAAAAACTGCACAGATCATTTGGTCTAAAACCGATTTTGTGCAAGTGTTGAGTATAGAGGTAAGAACTTTGTATTGAAAGGCCTTGACGTATGATTCAAGGGCAACACGGTGAGGTAAAATAAAAAAGTGTTTTATTTGATCTGAAGAAAAACTAAAATTTCTTTGCTGTGTATGGACTACATAGGGTGGCTGCGCTTTCTTTCCGACAAGAAGTGAATAATAATCTTTTGATTTCTTTTCCATCAAAGACGTCAAAGACATTGTATTCCGTCACAAATTTGAGGGCTGTTATAGACGGAGACTTATTGGTGCCTTTTAAATGGGGTGGTATAGAATGACGAGGCCAGCCCACTGCAAAAAGTTAGTTTTCTTTATAGTTTTTGAGAATACGCCGTACGATTGTCCCTTGTCAAGGTCCACTAGAAGGTTATGCATGTAAACAATTCTACAATCAAAGTAATTTTTGTAAAAAACTGGTTTTTTATCTTTCCGTATTTCTCCAATCTTTTTCTGAGGCCTGACCACCATGACAAAAGTTCATGGTAAAATTGGGAAGAACAAACCACCGAAGGGTTGTAATTTGTGTGCCACATATCTCTTCCATATTCCATCATTATTATTAAAAGTCCTTTCTAGCCATGCTAACCTTAAAGACTTCACCATGCTCTCTAAATCAATCATTTTTAGACCTCCCTCCCAATATTCATTTATTTTTGACACTCGAGTTACCTTATCTGTGCCGTTCCATAGGAATTTGAATATCATTTGATTCAATTGTTTAACCACTTCCTTAGGTTTGGGTAACATAGAGCATATAAAAACAAACTTTGGAATAAGAAATGATCTGATTATTGTAATTTTACCATATACAGATAAATTCCTTGACGACCAAATGTTTATAAGTTTTTTAATGCTATCCAGTCTTTCAATAAAGTTTTTTTCCTTAAGCAGTTGTTGATCATAAGTAAACTGAACTCCCAATGCTTTAACAGGTTCATCAGACCATTTGATGCCAAAGGGCTTTTCATTGTTGTTTTTGGATGATCCAATGCACATGCCTTCAGTTTTTGTATAATTAATTTTAAGACCAGAGATGCTTTCAAAACTGTTTAGTAGGTCAAACAATATTTTTGCAGAGTTAGTGTCAGAAAGAACAGCCGTGGTGTCATCAGCATATTGTAAGAGTTTTCTTTCTTCTTTCCCAATACTAATTCCTTTTATACCTGGGTTCTGTCGAATGGCAATTG
>OX421446.1:39256324-39266324 GCA_949126865.1 Montipora capitata | reverse complement strand
GCAGGTATAAACCTGAATTACAGGAAAGGTCAGAGACAGCAAACATATCTAGCATTGGTATTTAACAGTAACAAAGTTATTAAGACGAGCTGTGCGGCCTAAATTTGGGTAAACAGTTTTGTTCCCTGAACGGAGATTACGATCATGCTCCACGACAGTGGGCGAATAAAAAACTCTGAGAACTTCTTTAGCCTTAATGACAAACGACTTGCACGAATCTATCCTACGAACATTCAGTGGGTCAAGCCCTGCTAAGTCAAGCGCATCTAACTAAACTAAAATTTCAAAAGGATTGATAATTCCTTATTTTTTAATTTTGATGACGTCACGTTAAAACCAAGGGAGCGTATATTTTTTGTGTCCAAAAGGGCTAACTCTAAAATATCCCTGAGTAACAATTCTACTGTGACACAATAGAGCAGTTTCAACAAACTTTCCAATTCAACTGGACAGTTTGCTAGCGGCTGTAAGGAAACGCCATCTCCCTTTTGCCTCACTTAAATTTGTTCGTCCAAGTTTTAGTCTTCATTTTGGTCAAAGAACACCGATTCTAACCAGTTTACGGTGCCACTCTTATTTCGCATAAGTTCCGCAAATTACACAATCATTTTGTCACCCGTAGTCACACGCTGATTTTTATATTTTTCAAGGTAAATTATTTTTTCCTTTTTTTTCTATTGAAATGTCTCGCAAGATTTATTCTGTTGCAGTGTGAAACACATGTCTCTTGTGGTAAAACACCAAAAAAAAAAAAAAAAAGAAAGAAACTGCAATGGAACAGTTGTCACTACGACATATTGTAAAAGCTAGAACAATGATCGATCGAAGCGCCTGAGAAAATGGACGGTGCAGACGAATTAATTCAATCGAACCATCTTTATTAAGTCTACAACAATGAAACAGGGCTATTTTCAATGTATCTAGGAAATATCCACGGAATTCTGAATCTCGAGAGCAAGGGTCAAAACTAGCACGCAGTTCAAATTTGTAAACAAACAAGTTCCGTGCGACATAGTTCTTTTGAAGAATTTCCCTTCTTTAAAAATGAAAGGGTACACATTCAGAATAAAAATAAAAACTATTGAAGAGAAGGGCACCGCTACCTCGACCCCGTGCTTTGCTTTCGTTTAATACTTGTTCGTTTACAGCGGTTACAATTGTTGTCTCAACCAAATACTGGTATTACCACTGAACATTCTTATTTCTTGAAGTGACGTGGATACCGTAAATATAGCAGTCCACTTGTTTCGAATTTGCGCTACGGGGTCATTTGAAGCTTTCCATTCCAAACAGGGTATTTTGTCGCTAAACATGTATGTCACGGAAAGTACCAGCATCTCCAAAAATAAAATCAAACGTTATCCATCTTACTTAAAAGTTTCTCTTTCAAAGGTAATTGGGCATTTTTTGAAGAAAACGTTGTGGAAGTAAATACATCCAAAGAACATGTCGCTAGCGACGAATTCGTTATCAAGATTTCTTACATTTAGCGATCTGGCTCGATTAAAAATGAACAGCGCATGATGGGGATAAACACAAAAGAAAATTACTGATGACAAAAAATGTGTATTATCTCAGTCATCACATTCAAATACGCACACAGACCCTGAATAATGTCAGAGGTTCTACTCCTCCAAACAATACAGCCATGTAAAGGCGACAACATCATTTTACTACTGATGCATTTCGCGAGCGCTCTTATTACTCGTACTTGAAAGTTGAGCTTTGAATGAATAACCTCGGGCACCCCAGGGCACAGGTGGAGCGGCAAATTTGAATTTATCAGGGTCATACAAACTTGTTGCTTGAGATTTGAAACACAACGGTGCTAGAATGTTGTTGGCTATTAGTGGAACCACAGTAATTCAAAATAGACACGAAAACTCACCTTTTCATCTTTGAACGCTTGACACACATCCTCTTCAAGGTTTCTCTTCTCTTTCAAAAAATTGATAGACCTTAATAGAACAGAAGGACAATTCAGTCCCTTAGATTAAGCCTCTCTTAGCCTGTGCAGCGAAACCAAAAACAAACCTACGTGGTCCAATTCCATCGCCATCCTGACTTTCAGTGAAATGCTTTCTGTTGTCACGAAGCAGCAAGTGGCAAGTGCGAGGTCGCAAGTGGCTAGTCGCAAGTTGCAAGTCGCAAGTAGCAAGTCACAAGTCGCAAGTTGCCAGACGCAAGTCGCAATTAACAAAAAAAAAAAAGGGGAATCGCATTTCCCATTAAAGCCACCGTAATTTAACTTCTTTTGACAGCTTGCGTGTTCTTGCAGCGCAAGAACGTCTTGTGCCACTTCTTGCGCGTGCATTATTTTTTGGGCTGTACTGTAGCGGGAGTCCAGTCCAGGACCCCCCTTCCTCTTCATCGAGGAGCGCCGGGAATACAAGTCCAAAGGAAACTAGTGAGTGAGTTACACTCCTCATAAGGAGGTGGTGATCCATAGACGCAGATTAACCAAGGCCAACAAAAAGATAAAATCATAAAAGACAAAGACATAGATTCCCAAGGTGGTAAATCTTACATATTTGTAGTAGTGGTAGGCGCACACGCAGCAATATTTGCAAGAGAAGCTTCATCGATGCACTCTAGGCCACTGCTCCACAGAAAACAATTAGCATCGCAATCTAAGCAGTATTAGTTTGAGATGCCTATAGTGACAAAAACTGATAGGAGAGTTACATTGTAATCATATGTGATCAACTCTATTAGCTGTAGCAGTTTTTTCAAATTATTTTATTTTCTTGTTGCCAGAAACTGTTAACTAATTGCTGAGCATTTCTCTGAGTAGTGATCAGTGATGCTATTCTTCACATCTCAAGAGGCCATTTGCACGATCAGGTCACATGGTACAAAATCACACATGCTGGTGAGCGAGTTGCTCAGTGGGACTTCCAAAACAATCCTACTTGTACCAGTCCACCAGGGCCTGCCTTTGTTTTGGAAGTCCCACTGTGCAACTTGCTCACCAGCAGGTGTGATTTTGTACCATGTGACCTGATCGTACAAAGGGCCTAGTGTATCTTAAATGAGGCATCATTCCACTCTCCCAAAAGAAAACAACAATTGCCTGTGTCTAGATCAATATCTATCACCACCTTAGATCTCCATTTTGCTACTCGTGCTTGCTGTCGTAATGGTGCAGTCTTTACCATACAAGTCACCATACCTTATGCAGACGAAGACACGCTCCACTTTAGCAGGAATAGAAGGCAAATCATTTTCATAGTGCAAGACAGTTTTCTGCCCATAAGTCCAAAGCATAGCACCTTTCCATTTGTGATTGGGTATGAATAGGCTTTAATTTTGTTTGATAATTGCTACCCCAAGTCAACGTGCAATATGAAATGTAAGGGTAGATGAAACTATAATAAAGACTAGTCATTACATTTGTTGGAAGAAAATACCTACTCTTAAAAATAATTCCTATTGACTTAGGATCTTACGAGATAAGTCTTCAATATGCAAGTCTCAGTTCAAGTGTTGATCAATTTTTACACCAAGAAATTTTGTGCAGGTTGCTCTTTTTATTAAATTACCCCCCGAAAAGCATATAGTCCTTGGAATATTTTGAAGCGTTTTAAGTTTCTTTTTCTATGCGAAAATTAGGAATTTAGTTTTCTCTAAGTTAACACTTAAGCGGTTTGCAAGAAGCCAATCATCTAATGAGCTGAGTTCTGCGCCAAGTTCTGATATCAATGTTTTAACGTCCTTATTTTTGTGCAGCAAGTTCATGTCATCAGCATACATAACTAAATGAATGGATTTCATTATAACTTGAGCATCATTTACATAAACGAAACCATGTTTTAACCTTGTGTTTATCTCTTCGACACTCCAAACTCTTGGCTCCTGTGAAGATCTTCTAAAATTCTTTAAAATGTTCTTTAAAACTTCGGTAAAAAAAAGAATTATTAAAAAGGTTTTTAATAATATTATTATTAATAATAATAATTCTTTTTTTTTTCTTTCTTTTTTTTACCGAAGTTTTAAAGAACATTTTAAAGAATTTTAGAAGATCTTCACAGGAGCCAAGAGTTTGGAGTGTCGAAGAGATAAACACAAGGTTAAAACATGGTTTCGTTGACAAAATCCTTCCTGACATCAGCGCATAAAATTAGTAGAAAGCATTTACATAAAGCAGAAATAGAATTGGATCCAAAATAGAACCTTGTGGGACGCCACAATTTATAGGAAGGAGATCTGAACTGCAGTCATTCAGATATACAAATTGTTTTCTGTTTGAGAGATAACTCTTGAACCAGTTGTGTTCTATGCCGTTAATGCCATGGTAAAAGAGCTTTTTGAGAAGTATTTCATGATCCACAGTGTCAAACGCTTTAGATAAGTCAAGAAAAATTCGAACTCAAACTTCACCATTGTCGATCACTTGGTTTATTTTACTGATAAAATCAACAATCTTTTCTTACGAAATCCAAATTGGTAATTGTACAGCAACTTGTTATCCTCGAGGTAGTGACCTTGTTGCCTCCTTTAAAAAGCGGGATTACTTTTGCGATTTTCATTTTGTCCGGAAATTTACCTCCCACAATGGAGGTATTAAAGAGATAAGTCAAGGGTCGGTGTATACTTTCAGCAATACACTGAACATGTTTAATACTTGGGTCTTTAAAACCAATTGATTTTGAGCAATTCAGCTGGTAAATTCTGATATAGGACACAATGAAAATTTTGTGCCTGCCATACTGAGCCATTGTTTAAAAGACGTTTTACTCCTTGACACCCCTTGCATAATCCTGATCTCCCTTGCCAATGGGATCGGATATTCCTTGAGTTACGCGCATCGAATCGCGCGCACCAAGTCACGCGTTTTTCGAGTTACGCACTGTACCACACTCAAATTTGTCTTTGCCACACCCAGTGTGTAACTCGATGTGACTAGAAAAGTTTAGTGGGTTCGAGTTACCTTGGTAGGTGCATGACTCGAGAAATGTTTTCTGAAAAGCTGGAGTTATGCACTTAACACCCAGAAATAAGCACAAACTTGAATTACTGTGCAAGCAGAGGCAGTTTCTTCAAGCTTCTGCTCGCAGGGTATCCGCTGAGGATATGAGTTGAATTGCCTTTGAGCGTGATAACTCAACTGAAACATCTAGACTATTAGAGAGCTATTCAAACATTTTCCAATATATCGGGAATAAGGGGCCAAAATGAAAACTTCCTAAGTGACTTTCTTTGTAATTTTGAACACAACATTCAAATTTGCCGCGCTTTGGCGAAGTTGGCGAAGGGTAGTAATTGAGTTAGCACGTGAAAGTGCCCGATGTCATTATGACGTCACGAGCTTTTGTTCCCAAGCTTATTGTACTGTGTGGCTCTGATGCTTTTGCCGACCAATCACAGAGAACACCTCCACCCACTTGAAGCATAAAGCGGCATAAAGCAGCATTATCTATTCAGTCTCAGTACACCATAAAGGCTAGCGCAGCTCAAGTTAAAACGTACAACAACCATGTCATCATCTCATTTATTTAGTGAAGGAGACTTAGTATTCGCAAAAGTACGTGGTTTCCCTATTGGCCAGCGCAAGTTAATGGAACCATCCATTATCCATCAGTATTCTTTGGAACGCAGGAAACATAAGTAATATCTGCTTATTCATGAAATGGAAACTAGCGAGTAAACTAGTCTAGGCTGTGTCGGTGTGTGTAATAGAATAACCAATATTTAAAGGAAATTTGTAACACCGTAAAAAACAGTACTTAACTGCACTGATGTTTCGATCTTTCAGCCTTCGTCGGAGTAAAAAAAGTTAAATTTTTTACGGTGTTACAAATTTCATGACAATAATATTATTTAGCTTAATGTTCTAAAATTTAAACTGCACAACACTAATATTCGTTCCTATGGCTTACAATGTCATTGTTGTTTTTTCGCCCAAGTTTTGAAATATTAATTTGATATCTTTGCTTTATCTTTCACAGGGCAAACCTGAATTCCAAACATTTGTTGCCATATGAAGAGAACAGGGAAACGATAACAAGGGGAAGGCGAATCAAGCGGACCTACAATTTAGCATTCGACGAAATAGATAGCGAGAGTTCCGCGATACATGCTAGATCGACCATACCATGCCAGGCGGAGGGTAGTGGGGAAGATGTTGGAAAGATGGCAGAGGATGCAGCAGAGACAGACATTGAAGAGCGGAAAGACCAGTTCTTAAGAACCGTCGAAAGATTACTGAAACCCTCGGCAAGAAAGAGACATGTCATCGGAGGAGAAAAGAAAAAAGAACTGGGGTGGAGAAAGTACGTTGTCGACGAGACGAAATGGCCAGGAACCGTTAAGTGTTGCGGAAAAACCTTTTCCTGTGGTGGTTCGTTTAGATATCATGTAGAAAAAGACCATGTGAAAAGTCGTAGATTTCGTCTTGGCGAGTAAAGCCAATTAAAAGAAACAGCTCCTTTAGGAGCCAACCAACTGCTCGAAAGTCAATGACCCAAATGCTTCAACTCATTTCTTAGGTACCACGAGGTACCATTGTTTATTATCATATACCACAAAGAAGACTAAAACATTTATGAATAAAAATAAAACTATGATATTTTACCTTTTAGTAGCTGCATTCCTTCATATCAAGAAAAGCGGATAAAATTCAAAGACAATAGCTATTGTTTGGCGCTGCAAGTATTGCCATAAAAGGAGATCTTGAAACAATAGCTTAAGCACCAAACAAAGGCTTATTAATTCACGAGGGAAATTCAAACTCGCTGTTATTACAATAGCGAAATTCACGAGGGAAATTCAGAAATAGCCAATCGCTGCACGAGTTCGAAATTTGAATATTTGGCAAAAGCGCGTTCATGTCAAATCTTACCTAGGGAAGGGGTAACTGTTAGTTTTTATTTGAGGTCACTTGCTACTCAGGGAGGGTCAGTCAAGACACGGAATGTCGCAACTGAGAGACTGTTAAAGAGTGATGAACTCAATGAAACTTGTTTGAATTAAAATTCATTCCGTAAAATTTACAGGCAGCGCGGTTTCAGATCTCACAATGTTAGAATAGGGTCTTGATGTGCGTTCGTTGCGCACTGAAACACAAAAATCAAAAACCGAGATAAATTTGAATTCGTTAAGAGATGCGTAAGTGAACGCCACTTTATGAAGGTTTTATGTAGCCTGAAGATGGCATCTGATACTCCAGACGACAAGACAAGACCTTTATTTATCCACGATCACAAACGTCTATTGTCTTTTCACTTTCCTGAACTCAAACGCCATTTTCCACCAACGATCAGCCATTTCGGAACATTTGGATGTACGCTACTCACATTTATTCCCATCGATGCTAAGATAAGCCGACACATGCGTTTCAACAATGATGAATTTCGAAAGGAAAATGAAAATGATCCATTAAGTTTCAAGCGATTTCAGTTTGCCCGCGCCTCTTTATTTGCTTTGATACGTTCTCAAGATGACGAAAGCTAATAGCTGTTAAAATACTACACTTGGTTGTAAAAACCCACTTTTTGAGTATTTTTCTCAGACTTAGGGGCAATCTTATGTGTTGGTGGGTATTTGTGTCTGTTTCATTTGCCGAAGACAACAAAAGAGCGATCGGCATTCTATTAAAAGCAATCGCTTTGTTCAAGTTATCCATGAATGAACATTCGCAAATGAGGATAACTATGCACCCGCAAGAACTCCTTTTTGTGTCTGCAAGCCGGCAACTTCTTGTGGCCTCTTGCAGCTCCTTGTGCCACAATCCTACCAGCCACAAGAACTTCTTTGTGGTCAGAAGTTGACACCGCAAGAACTTCTTTGAGGCAACATCTAAAAAAGAAGGTGATATACAAAACTCGCAACAAGACGAAATTTTTCAGGGCAACGCATGGTCGAATCTTGGGAGTTGACAAAACCCTTTTGCTACCCAAAAATCTCAAAGATATGTTTATCAAGGTACACTGTAGTGATGAGAATGGCTTTTTCCACGCAAACCGTTTGTAGAGGGTGTGAATGGGGTTAACCGACTAGCGACAAAGGGCTAGAAAATATTACTGACTACGGACAAAACAAGGGAAAAATTACCGACTAGCGACAAAAAAATTAACTGGGATTTACCGACAACCGACAATCGACAAAGTAATAAAATTTTAACCGACAACCGACATGTGGACCCCCCCATTCAGACCCTCTTTGTAGGACTGTCGCCACGAATGTAGAGGAATTCATTGTTGTGAAATTCACATAAATGTGAAGCTAGAATTGATTCCTGTCGGAATCTTTGAAATTTCCTCTGCATTCCTGTTTAAATATCTTAAGGAAAATGCAGTGTAAGCAGACTTGCAAGACTGAATTTTTCAAGCTCGCCGTTTTTTATTTGTTGTCTGCTCCCGAGCACGTGGCTTTATTTCACGATCGTCACCTAAAACCAGAAATGTGTGTGTTGCTAGTTTACTTTTTTTTAACGTTTATTACCCTGATAGGAGAGTGGCGTCTCTCAGATTTTCTACTAATCATTTCTAATGGATAAAAGATACTTAGCAATGTGACCATGGTTGTGTGAAGACAAGTTAAAAGGGAAAACAACTCACTTCCGGTTATTTTCCGTGTCTCAAAAATGGCGTGCTTAAAGCCCGGTTTCCAAATAGTCGTCCCTGTCGTTACAATCGTCTCTGTCACTTCATATTTTTGGAAGCGACAGGGACGATCATATGGAAACGCTCTAGCGATCACCCGGGACGATCCTGGGACGATCCTTGTGACAGAAACGATCAGTCGTCCGAGATAGACTCGAGTTCTATCCTTGCGACAGAGACGACCGGAAAAGACTCTCAAGCGATCGCATATTTTTAATGGAAACTGGGTTCAAACGATAGAAGCGACAGAAGCGTTGGGACATATTCCACGATGCACCTGATTGCTTACTTCACGTCCATATACACGCTTCAAAATGGCGGCAAGCAACTCGAATAACACCTCTACATTTATGGAAGAAATACAGCGGTATGAATGTCTTTATAACAAATTTTAGAAGGATTATAAGAACAGAAGAACCTGGAATATCGGCCGAACCCAAAACCGATGCTTTCTTCGATTTTCTCTCTCTCTTCTTCTTCGCAAAATAACAAGCCAAAAGTCTTCTTCTTCGATTGACTGCCGCCATTTTAATTTTGATTTAGTCGGCAAAAAAATTCCTAGTGCCAGTCTTTTTTACCGTTTGATCTGATACAAACGATTCAATGGAAACCAAGGTATCGCAAGAATCGCTTCAATCGCCTCTGTCGTTTTTCACCACGGGAAGCTCTTTTCAAGCGACAGAGACGATTCTAGCGACAGGGACGACTATTTGGAAACCAGCCTTAAGCTCCCTAATTCTTGATAAGTCGCGCGAGACACTCAAAAATCAGCTGCCTTCATGTATATTTTCCAATCAGCTGGATATGATGTCGCTGGATGAAATTTTTTCCGGGTGAGAAATACCCTCATGCGACTAATCCGCTTAAATTAAGGTTGGTTCTGAATTCTACTCAGTTCGCATTCACTGAGAAAAAATTAAATATGCATGAATTAAGTTTGATGTGCCCTGGAGTCCCACAGAGGCAGATTCTCTAGGGCAATTTGATGGGGAACTTGTTTTGTTTTGACCTCTTCTGTATCCATTCCATCTTAACAAAGCCAAAAGAAAGGAAAAATAAATACAAGTATGCCACGGCGAATTACGTGACAAAGCGTGATCAACTTGTTTTCAGCGTAATGGTTGTTAGCGAGTGCGTTAAATACAGTCTGTGATAAATTGGGATGCCCATCAAATGTTTCCCAAGAGGAAACATACCATTCCTTTTGAAAGCGATTTATGTTTTGGAAAACATAATCCGTAATCACCTCAGACAAGCAACACCGACTACTCTTGCGGTTGAAGCCGCTAACTTTCTTGGGCTTTTTGCGTCTTGCGATTTCTTGCGGCAAAATTTCTATCTTCTTGCGCTTTTAACGTTCTTGCGGATAAACCGCAATTTAACTTCTTTTGACAGCT
>OX421446.1:39241324-39246324 GCA_949126865.1 Montipora capitata | reverse complement strand
TGTTATTCAAAGTACTGTGCACAGTTTTTGAAGAACTGGGAATGCACAGAATAAATTATTAAAAAGTTGCTGGGTATTGTCTAGTATACCACTGTACTTTCTCATGTTAACATCAAACTCTTCTGGGTTTGATTGACTGATTGATAAACTTTATGTCAAATGTTTGGCATTACCTGCTAATGGGGAACATGACTAGAGGAATACATACTAAGCAGTATACTAGGCATGTGTACAAAATGTGGGTTATCTTAGTCTAAAAGTTATTAAAACAACCAGCAAATTCATCCCGCACATGGAGTCGAAACATCAGTCACCAACATATCACATCCTGGGTTAGAAGCATTAGAAGCCTGTCACCAACAAATGAATGAAGGGGTAGTTTCTAAAGAAACTGTGGTGCTGCGTCGGTGGGGAAGTTCTAAAAGCTGACGTTTCGAGCGTTAGCCCTTCGTCAGAGCGAATCCAAGATTTGCTCTGACGAAGGGCTAACGCTCGAAACGTCAGCTTTTAGAATCTCTGTACGGTGGCCAATTTACATTATCAACTCCGGTGATAAAACCAAATTTTTGTATGTCACCAACAAAGCCTGCTAGCATGTTACACTTAAGCCAGCTGCTTTCCACAGGCTGAATTTCACTGCCCACTCTCACAGAACACACTTCTAATCTAATAATTTAGTATCTATAACACATGTTCACTATAATTGGCACTTGTTCAATATAATTGGGACTAATTGATGTTAGTGGTTATCCCCTGTCATCAGGTATTATAACCAATCAGAATCTTGCTTGGCTGGGGCGGGCAGAGGCAATAATGTTATTAGCTAACAAGTCAGTTAGGGCCAATGGGAGTGTTGTTATCCTATAACAGGATAACACAAATAACAGCTCAAGTGTTAGCTGATAGTATTAGTCAATTCCACCAATAACATGGGCCCATGACAAGATATCTGTTTTTAGTGTTTATGATAACTCCTGAAAAATGCACGGCTTTGTTGATAGCGTTTGTTGACACACAATGCCGTCTCAGAAACACTTGAACATTTCAATTTTTTTTAGCACAAGACTTAAAAGGGAACATTGCAAAAGGCTTTGTTGAAAATAACATCGACTTTATCATCCGCTTCATTTCACTCTTTTCAGTATTTGATGAAATATTGTTTCGTTAACAAAGAAACATGTTCGTTCTTACGAAAACGTTGCTAGCAAAATGCATTACTGTACGGAGGCAAAAAAATTTTCTCCGACGACACCGGAAAGACGTGATCTTATCAGATAATGCTCGAGACATTCCCGCACGCAACGATCACGCATAAGCCAAGTAACAAAATTATCAAAGAAACAAGTCCTTGCCGCACTGCGTGGCCATCTACAATAACATGAAGGGTGAAGCGGACAAATTACAACTGCAACGAAAAAACCCAAGCGCTTTCTGTCATCAAATGACATTGAGTCGTATCGCATGTCGTTGTTTCCGACTGTAATCAATGAACAATCATCAACAGATGAACATTTGAAAATGCGAGCCATCATCCACTTATTAGAAGCGTGTTAGTCAATAACAGGATAACCGGAATGATATTAGTGTGTAACATTAGTCATCTCCACCAATAGGGACGCTCACAGAACTTGTTTTTACGTGGTCCATAGTTCAGTTTCAGAGAGTGAGACGCTACTACTAGCTCAGTAAATTCACAGATTCCAGGCCCATAGCAAGCCAACGAGTTGCGCCTTGAAAAACCCACATGCTTTCCATTCGCAACTGATATCGACTCGTATTACATGTCGTTTTCTCCGACTATCAATGAGTGACGAGCCGTCGTCGACCTATTAGAAGCGTGTTAGTCGATAACAAGCTAATCGCAATGATATTAGTGTGTAATGTTAGTCATATCCACCAATAAGGATTCTTCCTAAGCCACAGGACTCGTGAATCCGTCTAAAACAAAACTAAAGCATGCCCTACAATCCCTTATTCAATTTCAGCCGCAAAAGAAATCTGTAGTGAGAAGCCACTACAAAAAAACAAAAACAAACAAACGAAAATGAAAATAGAAAATGACTCGAGTCTGTTGGAAATAAGTGAAAGGCCAAAATACATTTGACTCGATGTTGCAGAAATGAAGTGTAAAGTCATATCAGTGATCATTGTTTAATTAAGTTTTGCGCCAAAATGCAATCGTTTCCCGCAAAATTCGTTCCGAAGTGAAATGTACTTCAATTATGCGTTACAAATACATGTATGCCCAATAGAATAAACGCAACTGCCACAGACTGCTTTTTACTGCCGTAGCGTTGTTAGTCTGTTTTAAAAAACGGAGTAATTTTACGCTTCCATGCATTCCACTGTTTCACTTACCTTTTGTATTTCCGTGCGGCGAACTTGCAACCATAGCAGTCTCTTTCCCAACAACCTCATTCCCAATCCTTTACCATCTGCCCTGAGCTCAAAAAGTCTCTTAACCTCTTACATTGTTCACCTTGCCGAGGTCGCTTTGAAAACTCGACATCGAGAAGCACGACGGAAACACTCTGCCGCGCTCTACTGATTGTAATTGCCCTTTCTGGGGTAGGGTAGTTTGGAGGGAGTAAGGCCAAGGCGTGGATCAGAGAACATGAACAACATCCTTTTGACCTTTTTGCAATCAATTAACACCGGTGAAAATAGTCAAGTCACGTCTCATTTATGTGTCATTCAGGAACCTCAATGACCTAATGGTCAATGGTAGGGTTGCTTTAACAACAATAATTTCATTCAGTATTCCCACTTACTCGTGGTATTTCCTTACAACGAAAATACCGACAATGCAGAAGCAATTCTGCCAGCTCCACCAAGAACACCAGAATATGATCGTCTGTCGGACGAGGATATGGCTGAACCAAACCTCTAATCAGACGAGGAAAGCAATCCAGCATCACAGCTAGAGCCACGACATAAACTTGCTGCAACAGCAACACAAAGAAACGAAAGGAGTAATCCTTTAAGGCAAAGCCCGCCAAAAGTTACCAATTTACGGCAAACCTCAAAAAGGAAAGGAGAGGACATAACTAGCGCTTTTGAATTCAAGAAAAGAAAAACTGATGAATCAATCCTCACAGACTGCTTTTTACTGCCGTAGCGTTGTTAGTCTGTTTTAAAAAACGGAGTAATTTTACGCTTCCATGCATTCCACTGTTTCACTTACCTTTTGTATTTCCGTGCGGCGAACTTGCAACCATAGCAGTCTCTTTCCCAACAACCTCATTCCCAATCCTTTACCATCTGCCCTGAGCTCAAAAAGTCTCTTAACCTCTTACATTGTTCACCTTGCTGAGGTCGCTTTGAAAACTCGACATCGAGAAGCACGACGGAGACACTCTGCTGCGCTCTACTGATTGTAATTGCCCTTTCTGGGGTAGGGTGGTTTGGACCTTTTTGCAATCAATTAACACCGGTGAAAATAGTCAAGTCACGTCTTATTTATGTGTCATTCAGGAACCTCAATTTCCTAATGGTCAATGGTAGGGTTGCTTTAACAACTGAGAATAATTTCATTCAGTATTCCCACTTACTCGTGGTGTTTCCTAAACTAAGTTTACATTAAAAATAATAATGAGAAAGGTTACTAAAGAGAAGTAATTGGATCAGACTGCGGTTTCCTATCTTGTGTCCATGCAGCAGCAGATATGAGAGTCATCGCTATTAAAACGAAACAGTATCTTGGATGCCGGCTTGGATGTCTTGTCCAGTATCGAAGTTCTTGTATTTCTTCCTTGCTTTGTTATAAAAGGTTCTAGTAGCGGTCTGTTGTGCCGGGCGACCTTTTGCGTAAGGCCCAAGGACGGACAGTTGAGAAACGGCCTTATTCCTGAAAGCGTGGTGTGTAATCTGTTAAGGGTCTCAACAATGAAATTTAGATCATTTCAGTCTGTCCAAGCATGGAGATATTTTTTATTTCTTTACATTAAAACATTAGACTCACTCAATTACGGTCTTAATTGACAGGCGCTGCTGCAACCCATATACAATTCTTCATGGCAAGCAATGCACGCTTTCATAGAATTTGACCTGAGGTCAATGAAAATCAATTTTCAGACTTAGGGGCATTCGGGTGTGTGAAAATCGAGGGAAAAGGATTGACGAATACCAGATAATCATCGCTTCCGAAATCGACTGACGAGATCCCTAAACCGCATCCGCAAATATGAAAGTATCATTTAGGTCACAGTTTATTATAATGCAGAAAAATCAGTTATCAGAAGCGGTCGGTTTCTGTACAACAAGAAACAGAGAGTCACTCGAGTTAAACAGCCTTTGCGCTCATGTCCGTTATTTAATGTGGCCAAATGCCTTGGGTGAGCAGGATCTCAAAATCTTTGGTTAAGCTGTCGCAAATCACCAAATCTTTATACTATGCTCCCGTCATACTAGGACGCATATTCGTAAATTTGGGAAAAAAAGCGGCAGGTATATTTTGCAGGTTGCAGGTTGAAATTTACCGTGACTGTTACACGAATAGCTAACCTTAGGCCTTATTAGGCCTAAAGAAACGTTTTTAGGCCAGGCCTAAGGTTAGCTATTCATGTAACAGTCACGGTAAATTTCAACCTGCAAACTGCAAAATATACCTGCCGGAAAAAAAGGAGATATGTCCAGGTTTGCACTCAAATGCGAAAGGCTAAGCTAGAGAAGACAACTGCCCCAAAAGTGTTGTGATTTTTTGCGATTTTAACGATTTTTGCGAAAATTACGAAAAATCGCAAAAATCGCAGAACACCGAAAAGCTAGAGAAGGCAAGTCCCCCAAAGTGTTGCGATGTTAACGATTTTTCAAAAAATTGCGAAAATTGCAAAAATCGCAAAAATCGTAGAACTCTGAAAGGCTAGAGATGACAGGTCCCCCAAAAGTGTTGCGATTTTTGCGATTTTAACTTTTTTCGCAAAAATGGCAGAACACTGAAAAGCTAGAGAAACCAAGTTCCCTAAAAGTGTTGCGATTTTTGCGATTTTAACGATTTTTGC
>OX421446.1:39228824-39236324 GCA_949126865.1 Montipora capitata | reverse complement strand
TCCAAACTACCCTACCCCAGAAAGGGCAATTACAATCAGTAGAGCGCGGCAGAGTGTTTCCGTCGTGCTTCTCGATGTCGAGTTTTCAAAGCGACCTCGGCAAGGTGAACAATGTAAGAGGTTAAGAGACTTTTTGAGCTCAGGGCAGATGGTAAAGGATTGGGAATGAGGTTGTTGGGAAAGAGACTGCTATGGTTGCAAGTTCGCCGCACGGAAATACAAAAGGTAAGTGAAACAGTGGAATGCATGGAAGCGTAAAATTACTCCGTTTTTTAAAACAGACTAACAACGCTACGGCAGTAAAAAGCAGTCTGTGGCAGTTGCGTTTATTCTATTGGGCATACATGTATTTGTAACGCATAATTGAAGTACATTTCACTTCGGAACGAATTTTGCGGGAAACGATTGCATTTTGGCGCAAAACTTAATTAAACAATGATCACTGATATGACTTTACACTTCATTTCTGCAACATCGAGTCAAATGTATTTTGGCCTTTCACTTATTTCCAACAGACTCGAGTCATTTTCTATTTTCATTTTCGTTTGTTTGTTTTTGTTTTTTTGTAGTGGCTTCTCACTACAGATTTCTTTTGCGGCTGAAATTGAATAAGGGATTGTAGGGCATGCTTTAGTTTTGTTTTAGACGGATTCACGAGTCCTGTGGCTTAGGAAGAATCCTTATTGGTGGATATGACTAACATTACACACTAATATCATTGCGATTAGCTTGTTATCGACTAACACGCTTCTAATAGGTCGACGACGGCTCGTCACTCATTGATAGTCGGAGAAAACGACATGTAATACGAGTCGATATCAGTTGCGAATGGAAAGCATGTGGGTTTTTCAAGGCGCAACTCGTTGGCTTGCTATGGGCCTGGAATCTGTGAATTTACTGAGCTAGTAGTAGCGTCTCACTCTCTGAAACTGAACTATGGACCACGTAAAAACAAGTTCTGTGAGCGTCCCTATTGGTGGAGATGACTAATGTTACACACTAATATCATTCCGGTTATCCTGTTATTGACTAACACGCTTCTAATAAGTGGATGATGGCTCGCATTTTCAAATGTTCATCTGTTGATGATTGTTCATTGATTACAGTCGGAAACAACGACATGCGATATGACTCAATGTCATTTGATGACAGAAAGCGCTTGGGTTTTTTCGTTGCAGTTGTAATTTGTCCGCTTCACCCTTCATGTTATTGTAGATGGCCACGCAGTGCGGCAAGGACTTGTTTCTTTGATAATTTTGTTACTTGGCTTACGCGTGATCGTTGCGTGCGGGAATGTCTCGAGCATTATCTGATAAGATCACGTCTTTCCGGTGTCGTCGGAGAAAATTTTTTTGCCTCCGTACAGTAATGCATTTTGCTAGCAACGTTTTCGTAAGAACGAACATGTTTCTTTGTTAACGAAACAATATTTCATCAAATACTGAAAAGAGTGAAATGAAGCGGATGATAAAGTCGATGTTATTTTCAACAAAGCCTTTTGCAATGTTCCCTTTTAAGTCTTGTGCTAAAAAAAATTGAAATGTTCAAGTGTTTCTGAGACGGCATTGTGTGTCAACAAACGCTATCAACAAAGCCGTGCATTTTTCAGGAGTTATCATAAACACTAAAAACAGATATCTTGTCATGGGCCCATGTTATTGGTGGAATTGACTAATACTATCAGCTAACACTTGAGCTGTTATTTGTGTTATCCTGTTATAGGATAACAACACTCCCATTGGCCCTAACTGACTTGTTAGCTAATAACATTATTGCCTCTGCCCGCCCCAGCCAAGCAAGATTCTGATTGGTTATAATACCTGATAACAGGGGATAACCACTAACATCAATTAGTCCCAATTATATTGAACAAGTGCCAATTATAGTGAACATGTGTTCTATGTTAGTATCCATGTCCTATTATTCCAGGGCTGTAATGCCAGCCAAAGACCTGTTTCAATATGAGAAATACAAGGTCAAATTTGGCAAGCCATCAAGAAGAAGGTTTTCTAAGGAGGCCTTGGAATTATTGAAAACCCTAAAGTGAGATATGGCCAATGTGGAATGCCTGTGGAATCTGAGTCTGAGGCAGAAGAAGAAAGTGAGGAGGAAGAAGAGCGAACTAAGGGAAAACAGGTGATTATATAGTACTATATAATGAACAAGAGGCTCCTCGTAGCCTTAACTTGTACGCTTTCTAGTGGTGAGGTATTTTATAGCCTCGGTTATAACAGGTATTTGATTTGATTTTGAATAAGACCCTGGTTAGCATGGGCTACAATGCAATGGCTTCCAATTGCACCCCATCTACTTGCTGAGAAATTCAATCCAATTATACAGTCACCATACTAGTGTTTTGAGATCGGTCAATGGTTTTGGCCATACTGTGCGACAATTGGCTGGATTTTTTTTTAATGGTTCCCCTTTGAAATTCTCGTTACCTCATTAGACACACTTTCAGATTGGCGTGCCTTTATAGAATTTACAAGTTTCCAAAACTCTTTTGGATTATTGTCTTCCATGAATGGAATTTTCTCTAACATGCCGTTTTGAAAATTTCTTTTCAGTCGTTTTACAAGTCACTTATAGTCCTTTTTCGTAGTGAACAATAAGTAGCCTAAGTTTCGCAACTCCTTCTTGAAAGAATGACAATTCCTATCGAACCATTTCTGCTTTTGGACTGTATCCCTTTGCTTTTTTCTTGAAACTTAACCATTTCTTACACGGACAACTTTTTTTGACGAATTGACTATAACGTTAGTAAAATTACTAACCAAGGATTCTATTTCAGTTTCACTCGACGAATCAAATAGCTTGTTCATTTCATTTAATACATCAGTACTATTAAGTTGCTTACGAAGCTCATTCTTCAACTCATCACTCCACATAAATGATATCGGAAGCTGCAATAATTCTACTAAATTGTCTGTACTGTTACAAGGTTCAACTTTCAAGGCAAAAATACGAAACAATAATCAGAGAATCCCGTCATAACTGATATGGAAAAATACTTTATCAGCGGGAGATTATTACAAGAGGCAACTGCATAATCTACCACACTAGCACCATTACAGGTATTACATGTAAATTGACCGAGAAAATCTCCTATTGTTCTACTGTTAAGAATTACCAAGTCATTACCACAACACAACTCAGCCAACGACCCTCCATACGAATTGACTGTCACATCTCGCGAATTTCTCGGTTCAATCAGAAAATTATGGTTTGTAACATTATTACAAGGCGTATCATGTACAAAGTCATTTAAACAACCCATTCTTGCGTTAAAGTCTCCACAATAACACACACCCTTCGCCTAGTCTAGAAAATTTACAAATACTTTCTTGCAATGACTCGACATGATCATTGTCTAGTCTTGTTTCTCTAGGAGAATTTTGCAAAGGAATGTAAACAGAACAAACAAACAAATCCCGCTTCAAATGGTAAAAATATTTCGCCCATGATGATACGCATGTTGGTAGATATATACTGTATAACATTCGCTTCGCGTTCATCGCTTCAATATTCTTGTTGTGGGGCCGCAAAGGATCACGGTTCTTGGGTTACTTGGGAGCGTGAAGATTTCAAAAACTGTCCAAGACGCACAGTAACACACGCAGATCACAAAAATGCTCACAGCAAACGGCAAGTTGATCAGTGCTTTCGGTCACCTTGTGGTGGTTTTAAATTCTTTTGATAATTTTTGCCTTTTCCCTCGCTCAGAAGGAAAATTATTCGTCTTCATAAATCATTCGACATCACTCAATCATTCAATCACTCAATCGGCAATCATTCGGACTCGCCTTTGTTATGGTTCTCTCTCCATTCTCCCCTATCTCCATTCTTTCTGGAGCGACCCTGGGAATGAGGTTAGTGGTTAGTTCAAAACTAGAATGACTTCAAGCCCTCACGACAACACATTGAGAAAGCTTTCCTTACAAACTCTCGAATCATAACTGAACTTATAACATGACTTCTCAAGCAGAGAATATTTGTCCTAATGGGTGGCGAATAGTAAATCAATAAGCAATATATTTATAAATGTTATTTAATAACCATAAATACTTCGCTGATGAATTAAACAACACCATTAAATGATGTAAATATACATATATTGTTTCACCAGTCATTGATAGAAATACTTCCCCACTCACTAAACTGAATTCGGTAGTATCAATTTGTGTCTGTGGGATACATGCCATTAATTAATTTCCATTGCTATCACAGGAAAAAGAACAAAGACAAAAACAAAAAAAAAAAGGACAAAGAAACAATTATGTTTTTTTCTCGTGTTTTTTTTTTTACATTTGTAACATTTGAACATTATTAAATGCTATGCAGTTCAAGGACAACTTATTATCTGAATTAGAATTCCTTGTTTAATTTCGCACATGGTCGATCGGCTTGATAAATTGTATTTATTTTTCTAACAAAAGCCTTTCGATGCCCATTGCCAACCACCATCCTTTGTGGTTGTGAGGGTCATTTTTTTTAAATGTTGAAAATCGACCATCTTTCAAAACGATCACATTGCTGGTCAAAATCCGTTTCCATCCTTCAAATTGAAAACGAGGTTCGTCATATTTTGATTTAGAGAGAATGTTCAGTTTGTTATTGAACAATAATCACATTCAAAACAAATACATAAGCCGCCCGCAAAGGATGGCGGTTGGCGATGGGCCTTTAACCTAAATTCAATCAATTACTTGCAATCTTTGCATACCTAGAATTTTTCACTACACGTTATATGTACTGTCGGCGTTCACCAAACGACCATGCTAATTTTGAACTTGAGTGAACACTTAGTTATGAGCATGGTGGTAACAAGATTCCAAACTCTGTTTATATGATATTCAGTTCAAGCTCCTAGAATTGAAATGCATAGCTTCACAACAAATTACAACAACATATCTTACATGCTTGAATCAATAAAGTTCCTCCATGATGGGGTTCTTTTTTCTATGTAGAAACCTCTTCTCTTTCTATTGGATGGTTTGATCAGCATGTGTAAAGTTTGGATCCAAGAATCACCTTGAACAACAAAGACATGACTCATACTTCTTTCTTTCAGTGGTACGCGGCATGAATTTTAGGGTATTAAAATGTTGTCAAGTTGTCAGGTACGGACCATTTGACGTTTGATGGGGTGGGGATTTGTTGCCAACATGAAACAACTCGTAACAATTGAAAACGTTTATTCGTTATATGATAAGATTGAAAAACTGTTCAATTCGTGCGAGCCAGCAAAAGCTGATAATTTATCTATTGCTGGCTTTCACGTGACGTCATGGCGGCCATATTGGTGTACAGTTAACAAAAGATTTATCATCAGTTTCTCTTATTACAAGCTGTACACCAAAATGGCCGCTATTGTCTTTTAATTCTCCAGGGATTGAGTGAAAGCCAAGAATAGGAATATATTTTATTCTTAGAAGTCATAGAGCTTACGTTGTATATTAACAGTATGTTGTTGTAGGCCATCTCTTATTTGCTATGCCAACTTATATTCAAATAAAGGCAGCTTTAAATACCACATTGCAACAAAACACGTAAGTAAATTCATTTATATATGCCATTACTACCATTTGCGAGCACCTTGAAGCGTAAATAATTTTTCGTGTTTGTTTACGTTTCGAATTTAACGGTTCTGTCTCATTTTTGTGATACATTTGACCGATGAAACGTCAACATTTGGATTGTGAATGAACACGTTAATGGGTGTTTACTTTTATCTTACCTTACAGTTTCTGTTGGTTTTAGGCTGACTCGTGAATCAAATTTTCTTGTAAAATTTGCTTGTGTAGTTTTATTCTGTGCATAAGGATCCTTTTCTAATAAGCTTCAAATTTATTTTGTTGTTATTATTCTGTTTTATAAAATAACTTAGATAGAACACCCACTCTGATTGGTCAGAAAGCCATATTTGATGAGAGTATCAAACATGCTCGCACATATTTTTCAAAGTTAAACCGTACTTTTCATTGATTTTTGCTAATTTTTGCTGCTGTTATTTTATAATAGTATTAAAAAAACTGTTTTCCAGTGTTTGATACTCTGATCAAAACACTTGCGATGTTGAGAGAACACTTAGAAGCTGTGAACCACTCCGCTTCACGTCGTGGTTTGCCTACTCTCTCGACATCGGGCGTGTTTGGATCAGAGTATCGAACAAGGAAAACTGGTTTTTATTGCTTAAATATTTATCTTACTTTACAGTTTTTTGTTCGTTTTAGAACGTCACTGCGATTTGGTATAATTTATTTTAAAGTGCACCTACACCCTGATGTGAAATTTTGATATTGTATACTGATATCTAGAAATCATTATTCATTCATTAGGTGCACTTTAAAATAAATTTTGACCAAGTGAAATAGGAACATGCTCTTTAAAAGTGGAGGGAATCATCTGAAGACAGTTTATATATTTTTTTATTTCAGATAGGGTATAGACGCTACAATATCATAAAACATTGTACGACTCTTGATTCAAAGTAAGTTTTTGGTAAATACTTTTATTGGACAATTTCAATAATATATTTGAAATCAGCATAATATCACTTCAAGTTCATTTTTAGTGTAGGATCCCTTTCAAGTTAGCACTTTTCCGACCAAAAGTCACTAATTAAAATCAAACTGCCTCTATGGCGAACTCGTGGATGCTTTTCTCTATGTCTCAATCTCGTTCCCAGAGCCCACGTTCCTCTTGGTCAGCACCGACAAACGAGAGGCTCTGGTTGCAACCGTTTTCAAGTGCACTGTGATTGGTTGAAGAAGACAATAGCCTTACCGAAAGTAAATATCCAGTTCCAGATCTCTTCGGCAAGAAGAATAGCTCAGCACAAATATCTTCTCGTTTTCTCTTGAACCATTTGAGGAAATAAGCCGAAAGTCTGTTACAACATTTTTATATATATACATAACAGCACCAAAAAATGCAACTTATGTACACTCGAGAAGTATTATATAATTTGTCACCCTGAGCTCGCCACGCTCAACAAACGATCAGAATTAGCAAGCGGCTGTCGGCATGTAAACAAATTCCTCTTAAAGAAATTGTAATTTGCAATTACACGCATTGGTAGCAGGATAAAAGCATCATGTAAAAACAGTAATCCTGTAGAGATAGTAATCATTGTACGATCCTGAGGAGTGGGACATGGTCCTACGAAACAAATTTGTCGACCACTGTAACTGTATGCACAGTTCTAGCTTCACTAGCTATTAAGCACTCTGCGAGGGCTTATTGGCAATCTACATTCAGTATATTTAGTAAATATATATATACATAAATATATTTTCTGTTCAGGAGTGAGGTTTGGTTGGTGAGCGAAGAGTGGAAAACTAGTAAACTTTGTGCTAAATTGGGCGGAAAGCAAGTCGAATTAACCGCCAAAGTTTCAGAGCTCCGAACAGATTAAGTTAATTTTGCAGAAAAATATGTTTCATGACGCAAACCAACTTAAAACCGTTATCTCAAGCAACTTTTTTCGAAGACTTACAA
>OX421446.1:39218824-39221324 GCA_949126865.1 Montipora capitata | reverse complement strand
ATCACAACATGTGCAATCTGCTGGTACACTGGAGTCAAACTGTAGTGATCACAAGCCTATATACATTTCGCTTCAAGCTGTGTAAATATATTATTATGTAGATAACTTTGCCTATACACCTGAACCGCTGTGATACAGAATGTGAAACCTACAAGACTATAACTAAGAAGTTACTTTTTCATAAAGAAAAGGAAAAACAAAAATACTAGCTATCTTGTATATATATATTGCTATAATTTGCACAATAAAATTCAGAGATTTGAGAAGCAAATTCATACATAGGTCTAAGAAAATGCATCTTTTGATGGAAACTACTACATTATTTTTCACAAACCACTGAAAATGACAAATCCAACCTCAAGCACAGTTACTGACTTCCGGGCATAAGGGAAGAAAAAGAGGGCAGCATCCAAAATAATACAACCAGATGATTAAATATATTAAGTTTATTTGTGCACTTGTAAGTTACATTGTAACCCATTATTTTTTTTATGCGTGTTATAGGTATGTGCATTTCCTACTGTCAACAACTGATGCTCAAGAATGGAAACGACATCGACTCTGCAGTATCTGCAACCACAATGATTATGCAAGTGACAAAAACAAGATGGTAACAACGCACTTGGTGTTGCTATGTCTATAAATCAGGTTACAGCTGCAACAAACTGAAACATTTCATTGGGAAATGGCAAGACCACAAGTAATCAAGTGCCTACTCCATGGAAATGTGACAACTACAGATAGCTATACCAGTTTTCCTCAAACACCAAGATCCCAAACCGCTAAACTTCTCTGAAGACAAAAAGAACAAAAGGAACATTACTGCCCACAACTATATCAATGACTATCTCAACAGCATATAATTACAAAGTCGGAAATTCATTTTGCAACTGCAGCCATTACTGTACAAGTATACCAACACAAAACTGCAGTAGACCTCACCATCTCCTTGGAAATTCAGTGACAGTATACTCCTCATGCTGTACTCTTGTGAAATAAGATGAATGGAGCCAAGAAAAAAGTGGATAGAAAGTTAGAACTGTTGTTGACACAACAAGAGAATTGGAATACTTACAAAGCATCATAAAACCTCAATAGCATTATAGAGATGAAAACAAACAAAAGTGAGTGTATAATGTACATACCACAAGCAGAGGGGCATTCTGTCTGCGCGTGTGTGACTTTGAGATCTCTTATGGGCGTATCGCTGGCCCACCATTAGCATCAACCAAAATAATGGCAGTCTCCGTGGCGAAAAGTTTCGAGTTCGTGTCGTTATCTGTGTCGTTTACCTTCCTTGCCTTACGTGTAGACGGTGTCAAAAGACCAAGAAACGGTTGGGCTGTTTATGGCAAAAGGTCACAGCAAAGTACCTTCGAATAAGAAGGGGAAACCAAGTTGTTTTGGTGTGGAACTCAGGAAAATTGCGAAAATTGCAGAATTCGAAGGGCTCTTTAAACACACATAAGCAGACTGGACAGACATTTTACCGTGTTAGTTTTGATTCCAACCTACGTGTTTACCTCTCATGGGACTCTCTTCTGCTCTGTTGGGCGTTCTTGTTTGAAATGTTTTAAAATATCAAGAATTTCAGCTCCATTATGAAAATAACTGTTCATTATGGTAGCTTGCCTTTTTTTGCTTTCAAGTTTGTTGGCACGAACGTGAATGACGGGCCAAAAACAGCAACTTTGGCCAAATTATGGTCTGCGTAAACAGCCAGAAAATAGACAGTTAGTAATTTTACCATGGGAAAACGTTTTAGAAATTGTGGAACATTTGAAGCTTCTAACAGAGAGTAAGTCAGGTTAAGTCTTGGTTTCGTGTATTGCATGGAGCACCTCCCGTTTGAAAATTACTTAACTTACATGGCGTTAGCTTCAGGGAACTAGAGCAAGATAGCTGGTTAAGGTTTTCAGTTTAAGCACATCCCCAAATCCCTATGGAACAAAATGTGAGGACCTGAAATAAATAACCACCGTCTAAGGGCATAGCAAGGTCTATGATTCCCATGTTGTAATTGAACAATCTGTAAGAATGATCTTATTACCTACAAGCAAATTTAGTTCCCCCCTCTCTGTGTTCATTTCCAAAGAATCAGACTATTCAAGTTGAAAATTGATTACAAAATGACAATAGGAAATTAGTAAGTTCTGACTAGACCAGGCCCAGGGAACAAAGCGATGTTAAGAGTGACACACCAAAGAGTATTCCTTTTTTAATATCAAGCCCCGAGCTTTTTAAACTTTTACAAGTATAGAACTAAAATATAATTTAATTTGTTAGTCCTTCGGAAGTATAAGAGATGAGGAAATGGTCAACAACTGTATTCACAATAAATGGATATCAAAAACTTAATGATCACGAGTGTTTTTCTTCATATCAAATTGCTGGTCACCTTGCTGGGACTATGACATGCAACATTTTATTATGTAGGATGAGACTCCAACTAGTGAAATCTTAATTGTACATTGAATTTATAAGCAAGAAAGAATCCCAT
>OX421446.1:39193824-39211324 GCA_949126865.1 Montipora capitata | reverse complement strand
GAAACACTGCTTTTCTTAGCGTGTTAAACCACCATCGTAATGAGTGCGTACTCTCAAAAGTATTACTCCTTCTTAAATCAATTTTCCAACAAAAACAAAAAATAGCCTACGTTAAGTATCGCTCCTTGTGATGAGTTCCACAACTAATTTATGGTTGCCTGAACAACCCAGTAATTAAAAATGCCATTAATTCTTCACTACCACATCTCCATCCCTCAGATTTGGACAATGCAAACCAATGCCGGTATCTTTAACTAATTCTTCACACATTCGCAATTTAAGACAATTTTTCTCCATCAAAACGCCTACAAACACAATAATTGTGCCAGCACGTGTTGCCTACGATCAAAAAAACTTTCCAAAGAAAGCCAGATCACAGGTTACGTCAAGGGCGCCAAAAATTTGTACCATGAGGTTGCTCTAAGGAGCCTTTGATTATACAACGAAACATTACCATTGGAAGGAAACAGCAAAAGTAATAGTGATTTGGGGGAAGGATTGAAGTTGGGCATTGCTGGTGAACAAGAAAGAAAGAGAACAAAAGATGTTACAGGAGCTAGTTCATCTAAAGCAAAAAAGACGAAGATGGAAAGACCTCTTGATGTGATTTGTTCTAGTCGAGTGCAAGCTTCTAGAGCTGATATGAAAAGGTGATGTGCACTACTGTAGAAAATTTCATTTTAAAAAATAACGTGGTTATGTGTAGAGTTTGGAAGTGTGTAGTTAACAATTCCCTTACAAAAATTGAAGGTTGATTTGTATACTATTTGTACACAAAGGGTATACATTATCTGTATGACAAAGGTTATAAGTACATATTTAGTATACATCAAATATACAGCAAGGGAAATTTCATCTTTCCAACTTTTAGTGAGGTACAGAAAGGCAAGACTTAAATGTATACCATATGTATACATCGGTGATGAATTGTATGGAACGAGATTGTGGATGCATACTTATTGTATATGACCTGTCAACAAAAATAACATTAATGCCTGCATATCTTCTGGGGTGTGTACGTTATGTATACAGCAGCAATGAAATGTATACTTATTGTATATTCCATCACTTAACCTACTAAGAAAATGCATGCATCAATTGAAATTTAAATGGACTTTGGAAAAAATACCAAAATCATGGCAGATTGTATTAACTGACAAGTACATGTATATGCCGTACTACATGTAGCTTGGAATTCAGGTACATGCAAATGATGAAGAGCCAAAAAATAATTATTTAAGGACACTCAACTCGGGTTTGGGTCAAATTGTGCAAAATTTAAATTATTAAACAACCCTCACGTCAATTAATGTTTTGTTTTGCATCACCCTCATTCATGGATGTTGGTCAGCTGCTCAGACTAACAAAAACAAAAAAACAACAGTGGTGGCCTAAATCATGAGTTTCAGTGTAGTGACAAAATTTATAACTTGACCTTCTCACTTCCGAAATGTCAGAGTAATTTTTAATGTATTTACAGGAAGGAAAACTATATATGTTTAATTTGATGATGGGAAATGAATCATTTTAATGGCCTGGCCTTACATGTTTCATGTCAAGAAAGAACAATTTTTTTGCTGGCTGAGGTACCAATGAAGTGGAAAACGTTTTACTCACACACATCTGGGAGTCGTACAAATGGCAAATAAAACGATACTTTTACGTGTTCAGTCCTTCTCATACTGATTGGGAAATATTTCCAAAAATGAAGTTTTCCCATCTCCACTGCAACAGCAGTTAACAAATTTTCGTTCCTAATTACTGGAATCAAGTGAGGGACAACTGCACCAGTGTAGGGGTCATTTGCAATAACAATGTCCTTAATTTGTTCTAAAACGTCGACTATTGCTGTTTTACATTTGCAGGCATCACAACAAAATGATGGAATTGGACACTGCGCAAAACATTGCACATAAAATACTACCTCTCCAAAGAATAAACACTCCAAATCTCCATTTCCAGCCTTAAATTTGACAGTGCAGTTGTTTCTTCTTGTCATGCACTTGTAGGCCCTGGAGTGAATTACCTTTGTACCAATTAGAAATCTCTTGAATTGAAAAACCTCTGCTACAGGACCAGCAAACTGCTCCACCACTGCACATTCAATAACAGTTAGAACATACTTTTGCAATCTTCCAACAGTACTGAGAGAACTTCCATTAAACAGCTCTTCTTTCTTCCCAGAAAACTGCCTTTTTCTTGATAAATGATTGTAAGACTCTTTGCAAACAGGTCCATCTTGAAGAAGGGGAAGCAGTTCTGGAATTTTCTGCTGAATACGCACTGCTAATACAATCCTGTTCCTCAATACCCTGTTTGCCATGGAAAAGGCTGCTTAATTCTCCATTAAAATCCTCGAAGCAGAGTCAGGAATGAGTCCACAAGGGGCCAAGATCAAAAACTCTTTCTGTCAAGTGCAACAAACAGTGTACATTATACGTTTCATAGCGTACTGCATAAAGCTCCTTTATTCTAACACAAAACTGTTTCAAGAGTGCTGAGGCCTTTTTCAGGTCATCAAGAGAGATCGAATCTTGAAGTAGAAGATAGCTGGCCTCAACTAACAGGATGTAGTGTTGAAAATACTGCTCAGGTGAGGAAGAATACTATAAAGGCATGGAATTGAGTAAAATAATTAAAATGTTCTTAACTCGGATGCTTTGAGGTGGCTAAAGTTTGCACTTAGGCTTCTTGGAAGGCATGTAATAAAAGATGGAGGATTAATCTTCATGAAGCGGTCTTCTACTTCTTTCATTCGGCTGGTTACTGACCATGGCTCAGCCTTGTAAGTCTTGTCACACCAAAGAGTAAGACGTATCTTCACCACACCAAGCAAGGTACTGTGCATATAGTCAATGGCAACTCTTATGACAACAAACTTTGGTACAAACATAAACTAGCTAAAGCCCTTTACACCTTTTCCAGTATGTTGATCGCCATCTTGCGAAGTTCGCTTTGCTGCCTCAGCTGCAAACTTCAGTGTTTGTCCATGAGTCCTAAATTCTCCATGGCCAGAAGTTAGGTTACTTTCATCGAATGGGTAGGCATGGGTATGGCCTTTGCTGCTGGGCTGTACTGTTTCTCCAGGGCTAAGACAGTATGGGCACCCATAAAAAGCATTATACTGGCAAAACTCTTGGAAAAGACACTTGGCAGGAGCATCAAAGGTCCCCAGAATTAAGATACATCGAATTGTCTTGTATTCTTCCTTAACTTTAACTGTAGTCCCTGCAAAACATAAAAATAAACTTAAATACTACTACATGTATCTACTACAAAAATGATAAGCATTGGCTGCATGCTTGCATGAATTATGGTTCCACCTACATTGATTTTTTTCTCGTTTAATTTCGTAGCTTGAAATAGTAATTATTCACATACTGATGTTCATAATACAGTAAAATTTATGGGTTTTGTGTTACAACTTTAAGAAGAAAAAACAACAGTTTCTGTGTTATGTTGTCTTGAATTTTGGAAGATCTGAATTGAAAAGTTTGCGAAGATATGTTACAGAAGATGCTTAATGATGTTACATTTAAAAGAATACTATGAAATGGTAAAGCTGGTGAATATAAGTTCAAGGATTTTGCAAATTTGACACATTCAACAACAGCTGTTCAGGAGGGGACTGCAAGTATGCGGTGGATATGAACATCAGAATAGCATACCCTTGCGAACCAGCAAGGAGCTCTTAAAATTTGGCTACTAATTTAGCCTACACTGTAAGTGCTAGACGAGGCACCCTACAGTTACACCTGTATGTCTCTATCATCATGATCGTCATCATCTCATTATTTGTATGCACATACTTTAATAATCCTCATCACAATGATGTGACATGGTTTAATTAAGCTTTTATTACTGCTATTGACTAGAACAGCCTTATAAACATTTATGTACAAAGAATTGTTTTTAAACACACCTTCATGAAACAAGTCGTTAAGAGCATGTGCAAATGGCTGCATGAATACCTGGAAGTGGGGTTTGGAACCACCGAACCAAAGTCCAGCAAACACCCGGTATTTCTTTAGCTGCTTACGAGACAAATTACAAAATTACACAATAAATGACTTGGTTTAAAGTAGTAAGGATACTGAAGATCATAAAGGTATAGTTACTACATGTATGCCTTATTTTGGCACTGAAATAGTGAGAATTTACTTGCACAAGTCAATTTACATGCATGTAAGTTGTTATCAAAACAATATAATATAGAACTGTTATGTACCGGTAGTTGTGGATCATGGATAATATTAAGAACAGTTGTCGAACTCCTAAGAGTACCACACGTAACAATCAAGCATCAATTACAAACAAACAAACAACATACAAACATGTACATGTACATGTACCTGCAGTTTGGGGGCACTTCATTCACAGTAAAATAAACTGGCCATATGGAAAATTTGGAGGACTTGAAAACAGCAACACCATCAGTATTAATCTGTAGTGACAGATGGACTTGATTCTTTTTTGTTCTGCTGATGCACCTTTCATGAATCCATCATCACCAAAATGTTTGTTGTAAAGCTGTCCATCAAATATATCTTCGATATTATTTGCTTTCCGCTCTTTTCTTGTCATACGATATTGAACCGTATGTGGCACCTCAGGTCCTACAAAAACAGAAGAATATTCTAGCCAGGTCGTGCTCATAGTAAACAGGATTTGAAATGGAATAAGTGAAATGTTGCAATTGGCACTCGATTCAGTCAACTGTCTCAACCACTTTTGTCGCCCATTGTTAGGTTCATATTTTGATAACAACTTTACTATGGCCATGCATGTTACTAAGACCTGTAGCGCAGCATTTTTCCACGTTCATAACATTAGGCAGATAAGGACGTTTCTACCACACGAAGCCATAGAAACACTTTTTCACGCGTTTTTTACGAGTAAAATCGACTGTTGTAATAGCCTTCTGTACGGTCTTCCTGCATACGAGATCACTAAGCTGCAAAGGGTACAGAACGTGGCAGTGCACTTAATATCTAAAGAGTCTAGGTTTTGCCACATAACCCCATTGTTAAGTCAATTACACTGGCTGCCTGTCCATTACTGCATAATATTCAAGATATTATTGATAGCTTTTAAAGCTATCCACGGGCTGGCTCCAGAATACATTAGTTGCCTTGTACGTATCCGGTTTCAGGGGAGATATAATTTACGTAGCCAGGAGGGCATCATCCTTGAGGGATTACATACATCTCGCAGGACCTATAACACACGGTGACCGCGCTTTTGCGGTAGCGGCACTGAAACGTTGAAAAGATCTACCGGCTACTATGAGGAACTATGTTAGTATGTATAGTTTTAAATCAGATCTCAAGACCCATCTATTTAAACAAGCATTTTTAGAATAATTCTTTTTACATTGCTAGGATATTAGGCGATTATTTGTACTATTTATTGTAATTATCATTATGCATTTAATTCTTTTTGATAGTATAAGATTGTAAAATGCATTACATCATTGTGTCATGGTAATGCGCTATAGAAATCAATAAATTATTATTATCATTATTATTACCATTATTATTACTTCACAGATTTCTTTCTCTCCCTTTTTTTTGAAATCAAAATCCCAAATAAAGGAATTTAGTTGCTTTTCTGTGACTCAAGCCTTAGTCTTTCCGGTTGCAATCTTTTGCAATATGGTGTCATTGCCATGCCAAAAAAGTGACAGTTCCCTGAGTCCATTCCCAATTACCACACTTCAGTATGCAGTTGCTTCCTACAAAATTACAAAAATCAACCTTTCCAATTAACATTCAACCAGGGAGTTTTTTTTATGTATTGATTGGCTAAATGCAGGTAACACTGGTTTTACCTAGGTAGTATTGGAAATAATAAAAAATATTACAGTCGGTTGCATCTAAACGTGAACACGCGATGAAAAAACATGTTGTAATGGGGTATCCAACATTGCAACGACGTCATGACCCGGGCATGAGGAAATTTGATCACACTGGAAAATAATAAAAAAGACTATGGTGATTGCCATCTCTTTAATAATGCTTACTAATATCTAGCGATGACCCATGTAAATAGAAATTCATATTATGCAAAAGATTGGACTAGACATTTGATAAGTATTACTATCCTTCTGGCTCAATATGTTTGATTATTAGCAAATAATACACATTTAGGCAACCAAGTGCTATTTTAATGTTTTACTTTAGGAGGTCAATTAAACGTCACAGATTACTTAAGAGCCGATGTCTGAAATGATAGAGAATTGGGCGTCAGTCGTGAAATTTCGAATTCCTTCATATTTTGCCCAAGTAACCTTGGTAGTGAAGTGTTTTCAAAAATAAATTAAAAGTTTCAACAGCTTTTTATATGGCAAGCCAAACATGACAAAAGTGGTATGAGTTCAAAGTCACCTACTGAGTTTCAGTAAACAATGTGTGAGATTGGAAAATCACTGTATGAGAAATTGATACTGTCATTGCGAGATCATTGTGAGATCATGATTACCAATCGAGAACGAAAAACTGCCATACGAGATTTATAGTAATTGTTGAGAATGAAAAATCGTTGTGTGAGAAAAAAAAATCACCATTCGAGAATATCGATTACTTTTTTTCTGAGCCGGTAAGCCTAAGCAGTCAGCAGAGAGTATTTTGGCGGGATATGTCTCCCTCGTGAGTGGCCCCTGTCGCCGTGTCAAAATGGAACAGCAACTCCGTCATCTTCTTGAGGAAGTTCGAGCATTAACGGAACAAATGTCTGAACCAAATCAATCGAATGTTAGTGAAGTGTCCCGTGTTTTTGGACCCTTGCAAGGTAGAAAAGGTAATCCAAGCTCGAGCATCAATCAAAATGTAACTTCTTCAAGTTCCACTCATTTTAGACGAATTGCAAACATGAGACGACTTGTTACCTCCACCAGGACAAATAAGTCAAGACCAAAACCGAAACTGAAAGAAAACACTCCATTCCTGTGCAATTTAATCTTATTACCTGGCCCATCAGTCAATGCTGTGCTGCGACAAGGTAGAAGAGTCGTATTGACAAAGCGCGGACATGTTCTCAATGCATGCTAGTTTTATAAAGCCATGAACGAAGTACAAGTTGAGACCACCATCATGGAGGCGTTTGAAGAAACCATACCTCGCCTTGTGGACATAGAAATCCTTATGTCAGTCCATAATAAGCTCGTTAAGCCAACGCTTGCACCAGGCCAGGAAGGGATTACTTGGGTTATTTTACATCGCCTTTTCAAAACCAAACCCATGTATGTGAGGCCAAATAAAGTGTTGCTGCCCGATCTATCAGAGGTAAGATTCGATGTAGACGATGACGATACGTAAGAAATTAATGAGTAATTAGGCAATTATTCGAATCATGCCCAATGCTGCATCTCCCATGTTTAATTTGGCCGGAGAGAAGGGCTGGGTATACCTAAGCTTATATCCGGAATCAGGACATATACAAACAAATAATGCATAAATTTGTCCTACAGGTAAAGTAATGGGGCTTTTAAAAATCCATACATGTACTACTTCTCTCGAAAAGAAGCCAACCCCCAAGAAAATTATCAAGCTTCTCGATGCAAATCCACAGAATGAACCAGAGAGAATGGCTTTGGATCATCTTAAGAGATATATTAGGTCCCTGGATGGACAAGCTGTCTCAGTTTTTTTTTTCATTTTTGACAGGGAGTAACATTATTACATGTGAATCAATATTGCTTAGATTCAGTTTGCTTCAAGGGGCTGGGCGTAGACCAATAATTACAACTTGTGATCCCATAATTGAGCTGCCTTCCACATACCAGTCATATTCAGAACTTGCAGAAGAATTTAGTTTTCTCATAAATGAAAAAGGGGGCTTGGTCTTTCAATATTGTTTGATTTCTTTGGTTAAATTATAGTATTTTTCACATTTAGCTATGTTGAATCAAAAGAACTGAGAGATATGTTATACAAATAACAACTTGCTTTTCTCACGTATAGGTTTACGTGTAGCATTCAGTTGTTTTTACTTCATGTTTAAAATAATATTGTTGCTGTTCAATGTTTTAAGGCTGTACAAGAGACTTGGGAGTGTTAATTTTTGTTGTGTTCAAACAAGTCCATGTTGAAAAGTTAGGTCTATTTGAATTTTATTACAGTTGTGACTACCAGCTTGTTGGTTACATGTTACTTCTTTTTTCCTTTGTAAGGCGCATTTTATCATATTCACATGTTAATTTGCGCCTAAGAAATATTAAATAATAATAATTATTATTATTTATTTTTTTTTTTTTTCCCCTGTGGGCATTGATCCCTGCAGAAGTGGGGATTGAACACTGCTACTTATTGCACCTCCACCTAGTCCCAATCAAATCTGGATGTTGTGGGCACACTGTTATTTTTAAATTAGACTCTTCTTTCTCAAAAATACCTAAATAAAAATGCCGATTAAAAAACGTTTTTGAGGATTCGTAATGTCTAAAAGAAAACCACCTACCTGCTCGGGCAAGTAATAGCTTTGATTCACTGTCCACTGCAATGTCGTCGCTGATTTTGCAATACACCAGGTGATTGCAGACATCTTTGCTACACTCGCCGATTGCAACAAATTCTGCATTTGCTGGGTTAAATGAACTGGGGCCGCTGGGCCCACCAATGAGGAGTGAATAGCCACAACACGCCATGCAATGGAATGTAAACAACTAGCAACTCGATATCAATGCATGAAAGGTTTTTTCCCATCAAAAGGTAGATTGAGAACCAGTATTTCTAGCACACACTTTACGCTTACACCTCAAAATGCTAACACCTAAAAAAGGCTTATATCTATTGACCTTTGGCTAGGTCATGCATCACGCAATCTTGTTCTTACATCATATCCTGGTTCTGTTCCGGAATGACTTACTTATGTGAATTTGTTTGTGGCCAGGTACCAACAAATTTCGAGCAAACAAGGGTATCACATGTCCAGCAAGCTACATATATTACAGTACCAAACACAACGACTGAATGGATAGTTTTTAGTTCATGTTATGTTGAGGTGTCGATCGAGTCTGGACTGAAAACAAGGGCAGTGTGTGTTTATCGAAGTTCAAAAGCATCAACATTATATAAAATTATTGTACAAGCCCCTTAAGTAATTTTGCGAATGTTGTTTCCAATATTTCTGTCCATGAAAACGGTTACAATTTGCTTTGTGTAGCCAGCCAGCGGTTTGTGTCATAAATTAAGTAGGAGATTCTTGTCAAACTACTCTTCACATTTTGATCTCTCGACGGGGTAATTTTTCAGTGCCGCCAGAAATATTTTAACACAGTAATTTACAAAGGTTGTTCTTCAAAGCTGTTGTTATTTCATGTCCAAACTCGATGTACCAATTGGGTTTCTGTAGTGTGGAAGTTGGGTGAAATTTGCGACATTTTGAAATGCCTGAAACTGGTTTTCTTCTAACGGCCAAAACATTCTCATTTCAACAGCTTTTCCCAATTTATTACTGTGTTATAAAGAGCTAAAGTGTGTTTATACTGTGTTTGTGTTTCATAAACAGACGATGCCACATCTTACCGTACAAGCGAGTTAAAAATGTATTATTTTCCGCCAATTTCACCATTCGAAGGAGGCCAACATGCCATGTTTTCAAACTTTCCCGCATTTCGCAAAATTTAAAAAGCTGTTGAAACTTTTAGTGTTATTTTTGAAAATACTTCACCATAGAGGTTACTCGGGCAAAGTATGAAGGAATTTGAAATTTCACAACTGACGCCCAATTCTCCATAATTTCAGGCATCGGCTCTTAAATGCATGTACAGTGTAAACTATAATTATCAGTATATGCACATGTAGGAAGTGAACTTACTTGCCAACAAGGACTGAAGCTGTACAACCAGTGGAAGAACAATGAAGTAAGCCAGCGCTCCTTTGTTTGAAATATCTGACAAACAGAGCTTGTTGAAACAACAGACAGCTTTCTGTAGCCCAATGTACTGGTAACAAAAAGTGCAGTAGTAGTGGTATTCTATGGGGTGTTTAAGTTGTGTAAAGCTTGAGGACCGAAGTGGATTTTGCAAAGCAGTTGGGAAGGACAAGATGAACACTTATCAGCGTTAAAAGGTCAGCTAAAGCTACTCCAGTTAAGCTGTGCCTCATAGCGAACGTGACAATCAGCTGCATACCAACAGGAAAGGTGTTCTTTAACAATTCCTCTAAGGTTCAAAACTGAACTTAGGGTTATCTTCTGTGCAAAACAAATTCCCATAATTTCAAGGAGGGATATAAAGCAGCTCCACTGAGGACTTTCAGTATCTGTGATGTCCTCCGGAATGAGAGGAAGGATCCTAGATAGCTCCCACATTTGAGCTGAATTTTGGCCAAGGTTACTGTCAGATTTAAAATCCATATCATCCTGTTTTATAAATGAAGGTTTATCCTTTTTGAGTTTTGTGTTCAGTTGATCGAGAGTGATTGACCCAGCATCAAGAACTTAAGTTCATAAGACAGAACTCCTTCCAGAAATATTTGCATGATGTCTTGTGGTAACTGTTTTGTAACATCAAAATCCGGTGTATTGCACAACAAAGACCTTCTATTGATACCATATTGCTTTGAAAAATATTTTTCTAAAAAAGGTGAGCCTGCATCTTCAATGTCATGGAGCTGTTGTTTATGCCAATCAATCACTGTCCCGAAGAAGAGATTCCTCTTCCGTAAAATGCTGCTGCATAGATTCCCAGTCAGTCAGGCAGTGACAGCACTTGTGGCGTGCCCCACCACCATTCTCTTTATATCCACCTAATGCCTGACTGGCTGGTGTATCTGCCAGGACGGCTAAAACAGAACCATGCAAATAGACGTTTCCACCGGCAATTTCAAAAGGATATCCAGAATCACTTGATAAGACCTTACGTTCTTCAACTAGTGGCTCAAGTATCTTATCCATACCAGATTTCTTATTGTAACATTGCAAGTTGCAAACAAATGAATTGATTTCAATTTGGATCTGTATTTGTTACAAATGTTTGCCAGTTGGTAATAAAAAAAGCCAATTTTATGCATTTTATTTGTAAGTGGGTTGGCAACATTCACGTCATCATAATAAAGCAGAATCTTAAGCGACCTATCATCTATGGCAAAGAGAGGGTGAATACGAACAAATGTGCCATCACTAAAGTCCTCCATCACATTTCCATTACTCGGCTGCAAGAAACTGTTATAAACCATACTGCATCTCTATTGCCTTTAAGATGGAAACATAGTAGTACACTTCACTTTGTTCCACTATTCTTCTTCTGTTATTACGCTTTGCAATAACACGTTTCTTGCCAAGTACAACGTCTCTCAGCTCCTTGAATAGAACCAGAGAGCATCAGAATATTGTACAGTACACATACAAGTAAAGCAGCAGAAAAACAGAATGATCTTGCCGCATTAAGTCCTACACCACATGAAAGAGTCTGAATGTTGCAAATGCAATGTTTTCCACAGTTCGTTGTGGAATACTACTTTCCTCTTTGATTTTGATGAGGTAATTTGATGCTTTTTGTTGTATTGCACTGCCAGTTACATTCTGTGATTTACCACTTTCTTCTGATTCATTATCAGATGAATTGTCCCCTTCCTGAGGGTCCCCTATACCCCTTTGTAAAACTCAGTCACGTAAAAATAATTGGCCTTTTCACGCGTCACCAATAATATCCAAAATGCTTTCATGTTCACGCGAAATTCAAGACGATCACATTTCACATAAAAATAAAAATATAAATTCACGAATTAACATTTTCACTTCTTCTAACCTTTTTATAACGCTCTTCATCCTCCGAGTTTGGCTTGCCAGGGGATCTACTCCAAATGAAGAACTGAGTGTTATGGTGCCTCCAGCATCAGTGTACAATTGAATAGCATCCTCGACACTTGGAACCAAAGATGGATTTACTGGGTGTACTCTACACATCCTTTGCGCAACTATATCTGGAATTCGAGCGCTGTTTTCTGTAAAACAAAAAGAAAAAAACACAAAGAAAGAGAGAAAACGGGTAATAAATAGTAAACAGATATGACCTCGAACTCAAAAATCTTAGTAGTTGATAAAACGGGTGACGGTCAAGAACCCGTAAAGCAACTGTGACACATGTGATGAGTATATGATGGTTTACTTGAAGAACTGACATAAAGCAATTATTTTTTGGGAAAAAATTGTCCTCAGTTTAGAACTGCTTTACTTAAAAAGAAAGCGTTTTCTCAAATAGGAAAAACGCCTCGTAAACCGTTGGAATTTTTTTAACTCTTTCTCTCCCAGTAATTCGGAACAGTACATCAGGTATAAAGTAATATCTTTCTAATAGTTAAAGCATCAACGACATAACTTGTTTGACGTCTTGTTTGAGGAAGTCGGTTGGTTCTCATTGAAAGCGAACATTGCTTTTTAAGCAACACTGAGTAAAACATGTTCTTGACCTAGATGTGTTCTTCTATGCCGCGAGTCTAACCTTCAATCGCATGCGAATTCCAAGATTCCTGCACCCTCCTGAGTCCGATCTCAGCTACATTCATGGTAATGAAAGATAGGCAAAATTGTACAGCAGGGTCAGATAGGTTTATCATCAGATTGGTTTCCATCCTCACAAGAACATCTTTTATCGGGTAAATGACTCGTTGATTGACTTCTGGCCACTTGCGTTCCGCAGGCAAATTCTGATAGTGGGAAAGGAATAACGTGTAGTGATGAGTCACAAAATGCTTGTAATGTCGCTATCGCGTTTATAGTACACTTAACACCGATGGAATCCTCCTTTCTACTTACCTGCCTAGACTGTGTCTGGATATATGGTACACAACTCAGGTTCCCCCTTTCGTTTCTCAATAGGTTCTGTACAAAAAGCATCAGGCAAGCCTCGGTGCCATGGTCAACTCTTACCATATCCCAAATTCCCTCACAGAGGAGGATCTCCCTGCAGAGATTGACAGGGAAGGAAAAGTGTTTCTAAAATAAATACATTGTTTATACTGCAAAAGATAGATCAGCTGAAATTAAATTTTAAAAAAATATTTCACAAGGTAAAAATGATATACAAAGAGATAATATTATTAACAACAGAAAGGTATTAAAAAAATTATAAAAATTACAACTAAGAATACAAAACTCGTGTATCTCTTAAAAGGGGCAGAGAATGATTTAGCGGGAGACTAGGTTCTACAAACGTAGAAGGGGAAAGATACCATATTCCTGATTATTCCTGATTATTTGACAAACCTGAAATGTGCATATATAATGACTGCATTTTTTTTAGGCATGGAAAACAGTTTGATGATTCTTGAGCTACAGCCATCCCTAAGTGCATAAAACGTACATCCATACATCCCCAGCTTTTCATTTTGGTCGCAATGTAGCTTGTTTCCATAGTAAAGTGCATTATAGGGAACCGGATTTCTTCGACGCACCGTGTCCTCCCTCCGCCTTGCATGATCCGCTGGATTGACACGTCTCAACGGCTTCGCTACCTGTTTTCCGCTTAGTGGTAATCCCTTGCTACGAACATAGCCCGTCATCATTTTTCGCCCATAAGTTGGTCCAACCTGATATTTGAGGCGAATTTGTCTCAAATAATGTAATATATAACAGCACAAAGTCGAAAGATAAATGGAATGCAGGAAGTCTTACCTCGCTCACACACTGTTGAATGACAGCATCTATCTCCGCTTCATTCAATTTGCTTATACCGTGTTTAGAACAAAATAAACGCAAGTTTCTTTCAGAGAAGCCTCTTCTTACTTCCGGAAACCTTTGCATAAATAGATTACTGATCTCCTTGTATGTTTTGTTCGCTTTTATCTGACTCCTTATCACGTTAATATTACTTTCAAAATATTCCATAATGGTCGGCGCCAAATTCAAACTGAAAGTCACAGTTGATTACCAGTCGACAAACGGTGCGAAAAAAAGGCGCGTCAACTAAATGTTGACAGCTGCCAGCTGAAAAGTCAAAACAAAGAAAGGTAAAAAAAAAGTCGACTTTTTTCGACTTTGTATGAAAAGGCAAAAAGCTGAGAAAACTCGAGAAATTTTCCTTTCTCGCTTTTTTGTGATTAGTTAGATATAAATATTACTCAAGAAAGTTGGTTGACTTTATATCGAAGACAAATCCTAAAAATGTCCCGCTTTTTATGAGAAAACGGGGCACTTTTCTCAGGTTTTCATAACGGCAGGTCGAAGTTAAAAAAAGGGTGTCCTTTTTTTGTTTTGAGTGTAAAATACAAATAAAGACCTTGATTTTAAGGCATTTTTCATTTTCCTAATCCGCGTTTTTTGTAAAAAGTAGAATTGCCGGAACCGACCACTGATTTGTTCCCTTTGCTCATTTCTAACCTTTGTCGGAAGGATATGAAGCATTTTGTGGTAGAAAAAACCCTAGGATGCAAATGAAAAGTTTGCTTTAGTAGACTTGCCATGAGATGCGAACAATGCCGGCCGTTTGTTAGAGAAGTTATGGCTGATTCTGACGGTTCAAGATGGTTTACTTTCAATACTATATTGCCAAATCAATTCATGAAAGGTATGTAATTGTTTTACTTCTATAACCTAAGTTATTTCAATGACAAGCGATGCTTTAAAACTCTGAAATCTCTTTAAAAGGCTGCTTTGAAGCACAATTAGCATAATGGTCGAGCTGAACTTGTGTTCTCCCATTCATTGAGCGAAATTCTCCCTTGAGAAAATAACGCTCAAACGAGATTATTTGTGAACTTTATGGAACTGCCAGCATTTCAGAATAAACGTTTTGACTTCACCTGTTCTGTTGAAACCGTAATTTGCTAGTTGTTTCAGTGTAAGCGGAATATATACAGCCTGAATTTTTGCGTTTGGGAATTGAAAATAAAGTAGTATACCGTTGTGTGAAACCCATATCATTTACTTGTTTCTTGTCAGGCTACGCACCAAAAATCTTGTTGTACCAAGGATTGCACGTCTTAATTGAAAGTTTATAGATGTTCTACACTTGATTTCATCATTATTTGCTTTCAGTCTATTTGAACTGGTTGTCTGATCTCGCCTCAAACTTGCAGGGTAGTGCATTTCTCAACCTTAAACATCGCCCTTTCAGCCAGAGATCTGCTTCCATTTGGTAAGTACTGGATTACTGATCATACTGTTATTTCGAACTTCACCTCTGGTGTTTTCACTTTGCATGGTAAAATGCTTTTGAAATCATGAACTTTTCCAATCATCCACGATTCCTTTGTGGCAGAGATCATTGGTTAACGAATTCTATATGGCAGCACTGTTTACCCGCTTTGTTGTAAGTTCATTGTATAGTGTACCACACATATGTCACTACAATACAGAACATTAAAGTGCAAGCTTTTCAGTGCTACCTAAATATATGTGGTTTTGTTTTGAACCAGTTGCGTAATGTTAGTTTGAAAATACAACACCTCGATTTGTTTACATAATTGACATTCGAAACCACTTGCGTTCGAGCTTCCTTCACGTGCGTGCGTTCTTCAGCCTGACGGTTGTACTTTTCATATTTGGGCAACAATATTCTTTGCCTTGCACATTATTTTTGGAAAGTTCACATCATTTCCAAGAATTTTTATTGCTCAAAAAAGTGAAGGTGATGCCAAAAAACTTAAGCTAGACTGCTGGGGTGTAGAAAGAGCAAAGCTACTGAAATATCCTGTTAGACCGTGTTGGAACACGTACCACTGTAGCAAATATATGTTCGTTCTGAATTTTCTTGTACCGGGAACAGTCATAAATTATTTGTTAACGTTGTTTTTTTACTCTTCAACTTCTTTGCTTTGCTCACTTATCCTGGAGTGATGTCTGGTTTACGTTGGCTCCTCAGCATTTCACCTAAACGAGTTAGCAGCTCATCTACCAAGGATGAAATACTCTGCACCAAGTTCTGTGCAAATATTAGAGTCCTGCCTTCTGTGCCATTATTTTGAAATTTCCTGCGGACAAACCCTTAAAAAATGTACTAAAGCTATATTATAGGTCTAATCTCCAGTTGTTCACATTCCTGTTTACCATGTATATCTATCATAAAAGGCAGACTTGTTTTGCTTAATTGAACTGCAAAACAGGTTGATTTCGTCCTCCTAATAATTCACTTATCCATGATTTTTGTTTTCCATCACAGGGGCCACTTTTATAAGATGAATAACCTTCACTGTCTGGATGATGGATAAATTCCAAGACAAAAGCAATGGTTTCTGGTGGAAGTTTATGACTATGTTGGCGTCTTATTTTCGGAAGTGCTGCTCCTGGACCATACATCTTACTATGAAGTCTAGCTTGATACTTCTTCTCCTCGACTGTTAGTAAACCTGAACGTTTGCATAATTTCCTTATTTGTGTATTGCTGTGCCACACAGCTCAACAGTTCAATCTGTTTGGGACTTCCAGGCTTCTCTCTGGAGAAGAGAAGCCCATGTGGAACATTCACTTTTTCCTGAATGGAATTTGAAAGAAGTGAAGACAATGGCTTGCTCCTTTTACTTTTTGCTTCTAGTAAGAAACACCTCCTAGAGGGTGAGGTTCGCATGTTTACAATATCATGTTTCCAAAGCGTTGCTAAAGCCAGTATTCGTGCAAAATACTGATAGAGGTGAAAAATATTGTGGTCTTATTTTTTATATTCTCAAACGGAAAGGAAAAATGTCCTGACGTTGAATTAGCCAGTAATAATTACTGACTCTGATCTGATTATTAGAATGCAAAAAAAGTACTCTTGATAGCCTGGATTAGTTTTCTATTTTAGGGAAGAATGCATACAGTACAAACTCACATATAAGAACCTAGTACAGGCTGAAGTTTGGCATTTTAAAAATACCCAAAAATATACGAACCTGTTCAGCCTGGCAAAGACAAAGAGGTTCTTTTACAAAAAAATCACCCTCGAGAAAACTTCTGTTATTGTGTATATGTTTTCTTTGATTGGCATTTTATTGGATTTTCTCTAGAAATATGTTTTCCATAAAGCTACAGTGCAATACTGTCTGAATATCTTATCAAATAAAATATAGAAATTTATTGTTGTTCCTCTGAGAAATAAGAACCTATTAAGAAACTACATGTAATCAAAGTGAGCGAATGTGAGACAGTGATTAACATATATTAAATACAAGGTGTTACAAATGATTCCACTGGGAACTCGGAAAAATCAGACCCCCGATGGGAATCGAACCCACGACCCTCCGTGATCTAGTACAGACACATTGTATCTGATATATGTTAATCATTGACTCACATGCGCTCACTTTGGTGGTTGGTTGGCCACGTCGTTCACAGAAATACAGGCAACTGTATTTCAATGATGCTCTTAATGTGACTGCATGATGCAGTTATGAGCTATGCTATCAGTCGCTATTTGACTCTGTGGCTGCATGATGCAGCTCGAGTCAAATACCCACAATTCACCAGTAGCTCAGTGGTTAGAGCATCCGTACTAGATCACAAAGGGTCGTGGGTTCGATTCCCATCTGGAGCTTGGATTTTTCCGAGTTCCCAGTGGAATCATTTGTAACACCTTGTATTTGAT
>OX421446.1:39183824-39188824 GCA_949126865.1 Montipora capitata | reverse complement strand
CATCTGAGACCTGCACGCCTTCCAAGAGGATTCTCCTGTTTGACAGTAGTTGTATTATATCACCCACCAGGAGCAGATGACAATTTTATACGTGAGCATTTGTTTAACTCTCTGGCCACGGCAGAGTCAACTTACCCCAACTGTGCGCTCATCATAGCCGGCGATTTTAATCGCCTTGACATCACATGGCTTAAACGACACTTTCAACTAAAGCAAATCATGAAAACGCCAACCAGGAAGGATGCTATCTTGGACTTAGTATTAACTAACTTGTATGATCACTACGGTAAACCACAGACCTTTCCACCCTTTGGTCTATCGGATCACAATACTATATCTGTCTCGGCTCTGGCGAGAAAATCAGGCTCTGCTCCTGACAAATTCATTCTCAAACGAGATCTACAACCCAGCCGAAAAGCAGAGATGGGAAGATTTCTATGCTCATTGGATTGGCCTTTGTTATTTGGCTCCCTTGAAAGCTGCGATGCTTTACTCAGTGTTTTTGAAGAGGTTATACACACAGGCCTCGACCTTTTAATGCCCGTCAGCAAAGTTCGGTTGAATACACGTGGTGCTTCTTGGATGACACAGCACTTGAAAGATTTGATAAAGAAAAGGCACAGGCTTTCCACAAAAAAGGTGCGGATTCAGTTCAATTCAAATTTTATAGGAATCAGGTTAACCGAGAGAGAAAGCTTTGTAAAACAAAGTTTTATGAGTAACATATGGCGCATACGAAGAAGGAAGACCCCAAAGCTTGGTGGAGAGAGATGAAACGTTTAAGTGGCAGGAAAGTTTGCTCAGGTGATCTCCTTAATCACATAAACGTTAAGGAAGTTGAGAACTTATCTACACATGAATTGGTGAATTCCATAAACAAAGCATTCCTCGAGCCTTTTGAAGAGTATCGTCTGTCTTGCCCCATTACTCGCCTGGCACTGGAAAAAAATTCCCCAGAGTTCCTAGAAGTATCCGTAGAACGTGTTTGCAAAATACTATCAAAACTCAATCCCTTTAAATCGTGTGGCCCTGACAGGATTCCTAATTGGCTTCTGCGAGAATACGCCAACCTTGTTGCTTTTCCTGTAAGCAGAATTCTCAACTTATTGTTTAAAGAGCAACATCTACCTTGTTCGTGGAAATTGGCTGATGTAACTCCGCTTCCTAAGAAAAAACCTGTAAAAATCTTAAAGAAGGATCTTAGACCCATTGCACTTACTCCATGTGTCTCGAAAGTAGCCCAGAAGTTCGTGGTACACGATTACATCATGCCTGCCGTTCTAAATAAACTGGATATGAATCAGTATGGCGCTGTACCAAAGTCTTCCACCACCCTCACTTTATTCGACATGCTTCATGATTGGTCTAAGGGCACCGACGGAAATAGTGCTACTATAAGAACTGTTCTGTTCAATTATCGTAAGGCTTTTGACTTAATCGACCATAGCAATCTTATGAGGAAATTATGTAAGTTAAACATGCCAAATAGCATAATTAATTGGATTATCAACTTTTTGTCAGACAGATCTCAAAGAATCAAACTTGGTGAGGGATGGGTATCTGAGTGGGGATCAGTCCCCTCGGGCGTCCCCCAGGGAACCAAACTAGGGCCTTGGCTTTTTTAAATTAGGGTTAATGACCTTGTAGTGGAAACATGTAGACGATACCACCATCTCCGAAACGGTGGTGAAAGGGGAGCTTAGTAATGCACAGCGTTATACAGATAAAGTAATACAATGGTCACTAGAAAACAGAGTCCAACTGAACACTGAAAAGTGTAAAGAAATGCGAATATCTTTTACAAAGTCCCAGCAAGAATTTGAGCCCATTCTCATCAATGGCGATACTTTGGAAGTAGTAGAAAATGTAAAGCTTTTGGGTCTTAATATTTCCAGTAATTTGACATGGAATATCCATATAAATTAAATTGTTAAGACGGCCTCTAAGAGATTATATTTTTTGATTCAACTTAAGAGAGCCACTGTTACTCGCACTGATCTAGGGCTTTTTTACTCTAGTTGTATTAGATCAATCATGGACTATGCGGCACCGGTTTGTCACTACAGTTTGCCTAGATATTTAATGCGAGAATTAGAACATGTATAGAAGAGAGCAATGTCCATCATCAGGCCCTCGATATTATGAACTTTAAGGAATTAGCCATCCATCATGACGAAATGTGTGAGACACTTTTTGACACAATTGTAAATAACAACAATCATCGCCTGTATAAGTTACTACCAGCAACGCATGAAACTTTTAACGTACCACGCGACCTTTTAACTTACCAGGCTTTAAAACCGACCGTTTTAAGAATAGTTTTATTATCTCTTCATGTCTTAGAGCTAACTCAGCTTAGAGTTTCCCTTTTTAGCCGAGTGGACCCTTTTTAATAATGAGATAGTTAATAATTAAATGAATGTAACTTTTTTATCTTCATTATGTAAGTAAATACGCAATTCAGTTTTTTAACTGCTATGTATTTATGAATAAATAAACTTCAAACTTCACATACTGCATTACATCTACAATGCCTTAGTACAACCGAATTTCGATTGTTGTAGTATTGTTTGGGGGAATTGCGGCAAAACGCTTTCAGAAAAATTACAAAAACTGCAGAATCGTGCTGCTCGCATTTTGACCTCCTCCTCCTATGATGCTGACGCTGGGTATTTGTTACAACAACTTGGTTGGAAAGACCTGATTGCCCAGCGTCAAATTCAACTAGGTTTAATGATCTGGTTCCTGACTACTTATCTTCTATGTTTGCTGAGCACAGTACGCCAGGCTGTCTTAAGAGACTCTGCAAACAAATTAAATGTCCCTTTAGCAAGAAATAACTACCTAAAAGAGAGCTTTAGTTATAGAGGTGCAACTCTCTGGAACAGTCTACCCTGTAGTCTTAGGCAAGTGAAATCCCTAAATAATTTCAAGAAATTGTTAAATGATCATTTTAGTTAAATTAGAAACATAGCATTCATAGAAAACAGGTGTAGTTTAGTGTAATTATAAGTAAGATTTTTTAGACACAAATTTCTTATTATTGAATATTGTTATGTAGTTGTACATTGTACTAAAACCTGATGGATTTTTTACCGTGTTAAAATGAATAAAGATTAAAGATTAAAGGTGGACTGTGCTCATTGCGAACCTAAGTGGGGTCATGAAATGTATCTCCTGTACCATTACAAGACACTATGTTTGAAGAGGAACTTGTCTGTAAAGATTAGCAACGTGTGAAGTACATCATTATTATAGATTATCACAAATTCCAACTGCTAATTAAGCTTCAATACCAACATTTGGGTGAGGGGCTAGGAGACCCGAGAAAAATGTTTGTGTACTTGCTTTATATTCAAAGGGAAAGGTAATCGTTCTCATAGCAACAGTATGTTTCAAATGTCATCACTAATTTTTCTTTGTCTGAATTTCAGCCGCCTCTTCTCCCTTACCCATGGGCGATTCAAAGGGACAACAAATGGCGGCTTCATACATTAAATACTAAGCCCTATAAATTTGCAAGAAACGTTTCGGCTAACAAATCAGAAACATGTACCCCGTACAGATCCGACACCTAGAGAAGTTATTTATTAATTTTATTCACTTTTTATGACATTTGAAATTTTTACCTTCTGCATATGGTGACGTGACAGTGAACATCGGCAATTAAAAGAATTTAGGTGTGACCCATAGCACAACAGAAAGGCTGTGAGTAGTCTTAAATTTTGGCTATAATTCTGGCAAAATAAAGGCACACGCGTGCAAAATTGGTTCCCGAGAGGACATGCGCTCGTTTGTGAGGGACCAACCAAAAAATATTCAGTGCTCCTCGGTCTTGTTTGGTGTATTGCGGGAGTATCCTGGGCGCAAGGGCAGCCAGAGAAACAAAACAAATCCCCTACCTCATTTGTGATAAGAGGTCCTGGTGGGTCTGTTACTGGTTGAAGCACGAAATCGAAATCAATCCCTATTTCCTCTGTTACTTCGTTTGCTGGCATGCTCAGAAACGCCATGTGCTTGTTCCAAGCGTTCTTGTACAGACTGTTGTGGAGCCTGTATTCATTTTTACAATGCGGAATTCCACATTTAATATGAAAACTTTCTTCATTTTTATTTACTTAACAAGAGGCAAATAAAAACGCCAGAACACAGGCCACATTTCCAAAAATGCAACATCATGGCAGGATAAATAAGACGAGAAGCCCTGCAAACAATAGATCATGTGACGCCCATATCACATGCCGTTGGTTTTCCCACCAGAGTTGGCAAAGAAGGTGCGAAGAAGGCGGTAATTTGCGTTAATTGAGCGGTAAGTGTTCCTTTCTTTGTGTTAAAGTTAATTAGTTTTAAGTTAATCCTTGCAATAGCTTTAATTTTGTTGTGAACGATCGAAAAACTTCTTTGTTTACTCTTATTACGCTAGGCCGCCTCATGGTGCTTGTCTCGCTCAATTGAATCAAATCGTCTGTAACGGCGAACCATACTTATAGCTTAACTGTTTTGTAAAGTAAAGTAAAGTAACCATATTTAACGTCGATAACTTGTAACAGTAATTCAACTGACAAACCTGAGGTCAACGGTGCGCTCATTTTACTCCCCCCTCTCCATCAGTGCTCCTTTTTACGGGTATTTAAAGCTACTTAGCTACACAGAAAGGAAAGAAGTCGAAATAAGGATGCGAGATCCGGGATTCAAACTCAGGACCTCTAGCACCAAGGCTGTGCACTAACCGACTGTGCCATCCTTGCTCCTTGTTTTGGCAAACTGTCTAAGCTAGGTTGATTTGGAGGTATTCTTAGTCTTTGTTTAAAACATGAAAGGGGTAAAAAGTTCGCTCAATAAAAGCCAAATAAAATACACGGAACGAGGAACAAATCTGCCATTTGTTGCTGCAGGGGGTGGGGGGAGCGTTACAAGGGGAAGCTAAGCCTGCACGATGCATTGCAAGGCTAAATATTAAATAAATTTTATTTGTCAGCTGTGTACATATATGCATTATG
>OX421446.1:39166324-39173824 GCA_949126865.1 Montipora capitata | reverse complement strand
ATATTGTCATGGTTATGTCAGTTGATTAAGTACACCTTGTCAGGCCAAGTTGAATTAGCTTACATGTAAACAACTTTATGGCTTCTTAGTATCTTGTTTTTATAATTTGATGATTATTGTTGATTATAGTGTCATACAAACATCTTGTTTGTAAATATCGTTACATGCATATGTGTTTCCTTCCACTGATTTGTAGTTATCTACAATACTAACTATTACTATATTAGACACAAAACTCCCAGTGCTTGATATATTTTTCTTACAAATCTCTTCAGAGAGAAAAAGTGAAAAAGATTATTTTCTTTGTAGCGAGAAGAACACTTAATATTGCTAAAATGAAATATGTGTAGTTTGATGCTTGTGGCGTAGACCTTCACTCAGTTCTTGTTTGGGCCATACGAGAGCAACGGTTGTTTGCATGTGACAACGAAGACATTGAATTTAACATTAAACTGGATGGGCGGCCTCTTGGAGGTAAATTCCACTTTGTATTGGTCTTGGATGCACAAATATTTTAATACAATTTTCCTTCTCAGCCTGATCACTGCCTATTGGTAAATGAGGTCGAGACACTTTTTATGTGGCTGTGATTGGCTTTCCATAAAATTTCTTTCTTACTTCCTTTAGGCAAAGATCAAGTTTCTGTGGGTATTATGCCCATTAATTTCGAAAACGAAAGCTCGGAAAATGCCCTGTCTATCTACCCATTTGCCATAGCAAACTGCGTACAGAAAAGGTCAGTATTCATATTCCTTTACAATCCTCCGAGCAATTTGCGCGGAATTTGCACCAAAAATGTTGTAATCTTTGCAAAAATAAATGGGTTAAAATCATCTTTTTGTGCGATATGATCTCACTGTTTTAGTATATACTAAAACAACTATTCACCTCAGTGGAGGTGGCTAGTGGCTCCTTAATAAAATAATTATACAATCATTGTATAGACTGGATGTGTATGGTATGTACAAGCAGCTCCAAGTGAAATAAATACCAGATTTTCTCGTGTCTACTGAAACTTTGAATATATTTGGCCTAGCCATTGGAATGTTATTAGTAGGAATTCTTTGGCTCCAACGCGTAGAGTTTGTTTAGGGGGGTAAAAGATTGAACTAAGAATGTAATAATTATTATTTTATCTTCAATGAACAGGAAGCAATATTGTTCTCTTTTTTGGGTGACATTTACTTTTCTGACATAGCTTTTCCCTTTACATTTACATGTCACTGGTATCTGCTACCAACTATACATTGCGAAATAACTGGAAAGTTCAAGTATATTAACATAAGATTTTCTTTCTTATCATTTCCCTCCTGAATTAGAAGAAATCTGAAACAGCTATTAAGAAATCTGAACAACCAAAAGAAACACGTAAAGACACAAGGTATTCAAGTGGATGGCAAGAAGTACAACGTTAGGTTTACTGGTGAACTGAAGGTTTGATCCTTAACTGACCTAACAAATGTTGCCAATTGTCATCTCAGCAATTTTACCATTTTACCAGGGAGCGAGACAGCCGATGGAATAGACGTGTTTTCTTAGCTCTCTGACATAAGCGAAGGAAGACAGATAATTACTCGCCTAATACTACAAGTTTTTTACTTCCTAATTTACCTTATTTCAAATCTACGAAGATGCCACCAAAGTCAGGTGAAAAAAAGCGGCAATAACAGCAAGAAACCTAGACCAGTACATGTGGCATTCCTAAGATACACTGACAAGATTAAGATTCTGTCCAATGCAGCCGCGAGGCTAAAAGACAATCCCTATCAAGGCAACAGAGAAAAAAAAAGAGACACAGGAGTGTAGAAAGGCCCTTATCCCTTTCAAGAAGCATTTGCAAAACAAGCTTGGAAGGGAACGCAAAGTTTTCATCGCTTACCCCGCTATTTTGAAGTATTTGGATGAGAATGGGAAACCAAGAATTGTGCGTGATGAAGAATTAAAAAAGCTAAAAGGCGAAATGCAAGAAGAAGAAAGATAATGACAAAGGAGACTTGATTAACTGTCTTCCGCTGCGATGTTATACGAACCCTTATTAAGAGGTAACTTGTTAATGTTTGTTCTGTGTTGTTATTTTTTGACTTGCATAGGGAACAGTCTTCATGCTGGTTTGTTAGTTATTTATAACCCCTGTGGATAAATTATGTCTAATTACGCTCAATGTTAGAGGATTAAATAGCTCAAGAAAGAGACGTGCTATCTTTAGGCAGCTGCATCACAAAAATGCCTCAATAATTCTTCTACAAGAGACATATAGTACCAATAATTTAGAGAAAGTGTGGAGCAATGAATGGGGCAATAAAATTTACTTTTGCCATGGTAGCAAACACAGTAAAGATGTTGCAATTCTTTTTAATCCCAAATCTCGCGTGGAAATTGAACAACAAATCCAGAGCAAAGACGGTAGAATACTGATCCTCCCGGTTCAGGTTGACGATGTAAAGCTTGTATGCGCAAATATTTACACACCTAATGACCCTAGCTCCCAGATTACATTTATTAGACATGTACAAAATCTTCTCCAGCAGTTTTCAGGAGAGAATATAATCGTAGGCTGCGATTTTAATTGTCCTTTTGCAAGGGATGACAAAGAAGGAGGACGTGATCTCTCCTCTAAGAGAACGTAGTAGCAGAGTTAAAATTATTATTGTCCAGCTTAGATTTAGAAGATGTCTGGAGAAAACTCCATCCAAACGATAAACAGTTTACCTGGCGAACGCCTGACCAAAAAATTAAATGCAGATTAGACTACTGGTTAGTTTCAAAGCATCTTTTGCGACAATCACCTATGTGCAAATGTTACATTCAAATCGCTCCGCACTGTGATCATTCTTTAGTGTTATTGGAACTTAAAACAAATGTCCAACCTCCTAGGGGACCTGGATTTTGGAAATTTGACTGTTCTCTGTTAGAAGAATGTGATTATACTGAAAAGATGGCACGTAAAATTCCGCAATTCATAGAAAATTATGAATATCTTGATGATAAAGGACTCCTGTGGGAAATGGTAAAAATGGATATAAGGTCTTTCACAATCAGTTTTGCAAAAATGAAGGTTAAAAAGCGTAAAGATCATGAGAAGATTCTTACACAGGAGGCTGAAAGGCTACAAAAATTAATAGATGTCCAACCAACAGCTGAAAATATCAATTACTACACAGATTTACGAAACCAACTTGAAAAAATCTCTTTTGACAGAGCTCGCGGTGCCTGCATTCGGTCAAAAGTACGATGGCATGAATTTGGAGAACGGAGCTCAAAATATTTTTTAAATCTTAAAAAACGGAATTATGAGATAAATTTATTACACGTCTGACGAGAGACGACGAAAGTTGTATAACTGACCCAAAAGAAATCCTCGAAGAACAGAGACGATTTTATAGTAAATTATATTTTTCGCTGAATCCGCGAGTCAACGATCCTAGATTCAATTCGCTTTTCACAGGCGATATGATCAAAACACTAGATGATGAACATAAAGAAAGCTGTGAAGGATTATTGACAGTTAAAGAATGTAAAGAAGCGCTAAAGAACTTTTCGAAGAATAAGTCTCCGGGGACGGATGGCTTAACTGCAGAGTTCTATAGCTTTTTTTGGGATCTGTTATCCGACACAATGGTAAACAGCTTTGATTACGGCTTTCAAAAGGGTGAGTTGGCAATCTCACAAAGACAAAGCATTATAAGGCTTATTCCGAAGAAAGATAAAAATTTATCGTGCCTCAAAAATTGGCGACCAATCTCCTTGCTGAACTTAGATTATAAGATCGCTACAAAAGCTCTAGCTTTACGACTTAAAAAGGTGTTACCCTCAATTGTAAATGATGCTCAAACTGGTTATATGGAGTGTCGGTTTATTGGCGAAAATATCCGACTTACATCGGACATCTTACATTTCACAGCTAAGCAAAATTTAGAGGCCATTGCTCTTTTTATTGACTTTGAAAAGGCTTTTGACAGCGTCGAATGGGACTTTCTTTATAAAATGCTAGATACCTTTCAGTTTGGTCACGAATTCAAGTCCTGGGTTAAAATTTTGTACACAAATATCACTAGCTGTACAATCAATAACGGTTATGCTTCAAATTGGTTTAAATTACATCGTGGTGTCAGACAAGGTTGTCCCTTGTCAGGGTTACTGTTTGTCTTAGCGGTAGAAATACTGTCTATAGCTATAACAGCTTCAGGCGATATTAAAGGAATCCAGATAGCTAATCGAGAAATCAAACTTTCCCAATACGCAGACGATACTACAGTCTTTTGCAAGGATATATCCTCGCTTGAAAAACTGCTGGATTTATTGAGCACCTTTGGTGATTGCAGCGGGTTAAAACTAAATGTTTCTAAATCTGATGCAATGTGGCTTGGAAAAACTGTTAACAGAAAGGATATGCCTTTCGATGTTAAGTGGCCACGAAGACCTATTTATGCATTGGGGACAGCTTTTTCATATAACCGTAATCTCTGTGAAACAGAGAATTTCACTTCCAAAATAAACAAACTGCAGAAGCTTTTCAATATATGGTCACAACGTGACCTATCGTTATACGGTAGAATATTAATTGCAAAAATCTTAGGAGTATCAAAATTAATTTATTCAAGCGCCTGTGTTCAAACACCTGCACAAGTGGCAGATATAGTTAATAAATTAGTTGTTAATTTTATATGGAATGGTAAAAAACCGGAAGTCAAAAGGGATACGCTAATTGGGCCAAAAGATAAGGGTGGCCTTGAGTTACCAGACTATGAGATTGTTACTAAATCCTTGCTATGCGCTTGGGTGAAGAGGATGAAAGAAGGGATAGGAAAACAGTGGATGGAAATTCCATCCTTTTATCTTGAAAATTTAGGTGGTCCCTTTATTTTTGACTGTGATTATGATCTACGCCTTCTCAATCGTAGCAACATGCCTGCTTTCTATATCAATATTCTCAAAGCGTGGGCTGAAGTTGAGGGGTTATGCAATACTGATATCCACCAAAATAATATTACTAGTAGTATCTTGTGGAAAATATTAAAATATTACTATAGAAGGAAAATCAGTATATTGGAAAGAGTGGCATACTGCTGGGATAGATAGATTAGAAGATCTTTTAGACAAAAACAACTCCTCCTTAGGGTATCATCAATTTTGTAGAAAAACTGGTCTTCAGCCTCCCTTTACTAAGTTCTTTGGGCTGATATCCGCTATACCTAGTAAATGGAAGCAAACCTTAAGATCGGGTATAAATCTAAATAGCCAACAAACAAAAAAACCAGACCAATCATTTCTTAACAAAAGTACTTACAAAAGTATCCGTAATCTGCTGACTCAAAATAAATTCCGTGAACCTTTAGCAAGTTCTAGGTTGTGCAGATAAGGAATAGAGTATGACAAGCTCAAAGCAATTTACTTACTTCCTTTTAATTTAACTAAAGAAACGAAATTAAGCATGTTTCAGTATAAAATAATTCACAACATTTTACCATATGGTAATAGGTTATATATGATGAAAATATTAAATTCCCCTTTGTGTAACTATTGTAATTTATTAGAAACCTTGCCCCACATGTTAGTTGAGTGTAATACTGTTCACGATTTCTGGGTTAAAGCTATTAGCTGGTGGAACTGTCAAAGTGGTAACTCCTACACTATAGACATGCTGAGTATATTATAAGGTTACTATCCGCAGAGAGAACAACCCGTGTCTTTAACTACTATATTTTGTTAGGTAAAAGATACATTTTTGTGCAAAGGCTTGAGCTAAAAACTTTCAACCTATCTCAGTTTTTAGACTTTGTTAAGAATAAGATCATTGTACAAAGAGCTATTTCACAATCAAAAGGTCAAATGAACAAGTTTTATTCTGTATGGAAACCGTTCCTTTCTTTATTAGAAAAATGAGTAGGACAGATGTAATTAAGCAATCTGGTGCAATTTTATTTGTAAGAGATAAATGTATTAAAATAAAATAAAAATAAATAAAAAAATAAATAAATAATTTTTTTTTTTTACCATTTTCTTGTTTTTTTCTGTGTTGAAGTGGCTCTTGACTACAAGGCTATATTGCTTCTGCTTAACAAAAAAGATGACGAGGACTTTGTTCTTGGAGGCAAGGGCTATGAAACAGAATGTTGTGCTTTCTGTGATGCCATACCGTTAAATAAAGCTATTTTCAGAATTTTATAAATAGTATTAGACACAGTATGGCCATGGTCAAGATAAGACTGGAGTATATACTAGTAGCACCTCTTTGTTCTTGTAGTATGTATTTTTCATTCTTTGTGGTCCAATTTGCAGGCATGCACATCTCATGGGGCTGAAGCAGATGAAGCCTGTTTAAATTGCTTAAGATCAAAGGCAAACATTGGAAGGTAACACAATACATCGATATGCATTCATGCAGGCCCCTATGTTGTACAATAACAATCCACAAATTCTTTATTCATTTGTCTAATTTTCCCTCATTCTGTGATAATAAACTTCAAACAGTTCAAAAGGGCCAATTTATTATTTTAAATAGCAATTTATTTGCTTCCTTCTTTTAATTTTTTCAGATGTTCAGGACTGCGGGATGACCTCAATTTCTTACTAGAGGAAGACTTGAGCAGCATAAATCTCTGCTCTTTGCACTGTGAAATGAGGAATTGCGAGGAATTGGTTGGCTCACCTGGATTGTTTGCCTATCGTATTGGAAGTCTTGATTTGCTGAAAGGGGCCTTCTCTGATTATGGACCACAAAACTGCAGAGGATTTCCACGTGTAACAATAAAAGAAAGGAAAGGGCAGCAGACAGCAATTGATAGAAAAAACGTGAATTGTTTAAAGTACTGTACATGTAATGTTCTGAAATAATATTAATTTTTCTAATTCACACTAGTACAGAAATATATGTACAAGACAGAGATCTGAGACTGCCTTTCACAAACTGCAATATAGGGCTATAAACTGAATTTATATACTTGTATCAGCAGTACATGATTATGAATGCGACCTACTAACACATATGTACTTGTCACAAAAGCAGCTGCAACTAACTGTATTTACAGCGCCTCCTTGAAAAAAGGTACTTTCTCATGAATGAATGGTATTCTCTCAAAAAAAATGGTGAGAGGGAAACGGGCAGAGCTAACCTGACAAAAAAATGGGGAAAGACAAAATACTCATTCTTAAATTAACACTTACTGACTGCAATAATATTTTGTTGGAGATGAAAGATCAAAACATGATTTCCTCAGGTTCTACTGAAAGGGGAATCCTGAAGAACTTTGAGACAATAGTGGAAAAAACCTTGCCTATAGAGAAAGTGGCTAAGCACTATCAAGAATGCAGCGGATCTTCAAAGCAAGTCATTTTAAATTATGTTACATACTTTGAGGAAAGGATGGTGGTAAGTACAGTGTACAATACTAGTCTGAGGGGTCTTATGAAAACTAAGACCTTAGACTCCAGGCTCCTAGTTTTGGTAGTACAAAAACTAAGATCGGGTCTTAGCTTTCAAAAGACCCCTTGTAAAAAGTG
>OX421446.1:39131324-39156324 GCA_949126865.1 Montipora capitata | reverse complement strand
TTTGGTAGTGTTTATCATGAGCCCTAACGGTTTCTTAAAGACTTCAAGAAGGTCGAAAGGAGCTTGAGCTGAGTTTCTGTCAGACAAAACTGCTGTCATATCGTCTGCATATAGAAGAAGCTTTGTTTCTTCATTGCCAATCATAATGCCCCTTATAGCTAGATTTTTCCAAATTGCTATTGCAAGAGATTCAATTGCTACAACAAATAAATACGGAGACAGTGGATCGCCCCGCCCTACTCCCCGTTCCAGTGTGAAATAATCCGACAAGAGTCTTTTATTAATGACGCAACTTTCTATATTTTTATAGAATATCTGGACCCATCGAATGAAGTCCGGACCAAAATTGAAAGCCTCTAGACAACTGAGGAGAAACCTCCACTCTAGGCTGTCAAATGCCTTTCGAAACTCTATAAATATCAATAGACTGGGAACATTTTCTTTCAGAGTTAAGTCCATTACATCAAAAACAGATCCTACTGTTTCGCCAATGTATCGATCTTTAACATAGCCAGTTTGATTATGGTGACATAATTTTTGCATCGACATTAACAAGAGAAATTGGTCGCCAGTTTCCCTTTCTTTTCAATAAGGCTTATAACCGCCTGTTTTTGAAAGCGTGACATCTCACCTGTTTCAAAACATTCATTGACACATTTTGTGAAAGGTTCGCTTATAAGTGACCAGAATTTGTTATAAAATTCTACTGGAATTCCGTCATTCCCTGGATATTTGTTATTTTGAAAATTTTGTAGTATCGAGACACATTCCTCTAGAGTTATTTTACCCTCACAAGATAGTTTTTGTTCTTGTGTAAGTCTTGGAATGTCTAAATTACTCAAGAAAGATTCAGCTGTCTGCGTACTATCAGGTCTTATATTCTTGCTTGTGTAAAGATCTTCATAGAAACGATTTTGTTTAGATCGAGCCGCTAATTTTCAATCTCTGCAAGGCTTTTTTTATCACGATTCCTTTTCTCCAAATTAAGGAAATATTTGCTACTTCTTTTTCCATGTTCATGCCAGCGAGCCCGCACATGAGTCGCAATTCCTTGGACTTTTTCTTCATAAAACAGTTCAAGATTTTCCTTGGCCGAATTAAGAGTGTTAACATTTGTGTTATTAGGATCTAAGATAACATTTTGCTTTGCTTTGGCGTAATCATTCTGAAGAGTGTTTTCTTTATCATTTCTTTCTTTTGCCTTACGTTTCGAATGGTGAATTGCATTAATTCTAATGTTATATTTTATCCAATCCCAGATATTTCGATTATCTGACAGCTCTTTATAACCCTCAGCTGACCGCACTGGAATTTTGACTGTAATATCAATAATATAATCATCATCTTCTAAAAGGGAGCAGTTCATTTTCCAATAGCCAGGACCTTTAATATCATTATCATTGTTACAGAACTCTAAAAAGATTGCCAAGTGGTCCGTTTTTATAGCTGGGATTATATCTGTCCCTGTTACTGAATCAGATAAACTGTTAGAAATTAGTCAGTAGTCCGAACGACAAAAGACCATTGGAGAGTTCTGGCTCCACGTAAAACTATGTAAAACTATGTATGGCTCGATCAGTCTCACTTCCCTTAAAAGAAGAAGATCTTTCTCGCTTGTCCAGTGGAAGGTTCCACTGAGAATGAAACATAAATTGCGAAAACATTGAGAAAAATCGGCATTTCATATTTAGCTTGTGGCATAAACTGGTAAAACCAAACTATTTGGAACTCACTTGTTTCTCAGATCAGAAACTGAGTCGTGTTTAGCTCTAGAAAGGATAAATTTAACATTGGTAAACAGTGTGACCTAATTCTGCAAAATCGAAAAGCGAATAACAACAATTTAACAAGCCAGGATTAGTGACCAGACATTTTTTTCTTTTAAATAGACACACAAAAGCTTCACAAACTAAGAATGTACAAGTTAATTTACTCACAAAGATGATCGATGAGCTGAATCCATTTTGATTTTGTGACCAGCAACTTTGAGAGAAAAAAAAAGGTGTGAAAGACAAAGTTGCAATTCCTTGGAAATTTAAGGAGTCCAAGATAACAATGTTCTTGCTTCAAAATGCTGAAATACGGTTAAAATATAAAACAAAAAAGAAAACACAGCAAGTAATTACCTTCGTAGTCGTTGCTACGCCAATTCTCTCCTTCAGTCACCGTCGCAAACTTGCAACGGTAATTGAAGGATACTCTGTCATGCGCACAATTTCTCGACCCAGATTCCTGGTGCTCGTCCTACCGTACTTGCTAACCGTTGTGTCGTATCTTAAATTCCCTAACATTGTGCTAGAGAAACGTGAACAGCTAAGGAACCCTGTGATCATTGATTTTGGGAATGCGAGGCTCATTACCAAACCGAAACCCTTCATGTCCTTGTCTGCCTCTGTGCAAGAAAAAGACAAAAAAAAATTACCCGCACATTGCAAGCAAAATAGTTCAAGGGACAGGGCAACAGAGTGTAGTGTCTGACGTTTTTTCTTTAGGAAAAATTGCGCTTGAGATTTTGGACTTTTTGCCGACAGCAACTGCTCATTCATTGCAGATTGCAAAAAGAGCAACCTCGGATGATTCAATGAAACGTCCCTCACTGGACGAGTTATCTGCCACTCTTCCATAACATTGCTGCACATGTTCCAGTTTTGTGCTTTATGCTTTATTCCCTATACCGGTAAATCTTAGCATTTGCTTGTTCTTTGGTTGATGGGCTCAGCAAACACATCTTTTAGTTTCATTCTTTTTTTATATGATGGAGATACTTAGAATATTCTCATATTCAAAAGACTATTTCCCCGGTTCGAATAGTTTAAGACCCATGGAAGATTAATTTCATTGTAAAGCTTGTTCAGTTTACGCTAAAATTGTATTTGGATCAATAAAATGTTCGTGACAAAGTTGAGGATAACTTTGCGCTTGTACTTTGTATCTGCTACTTCGTAGTGGCAGAATACTTGCAAGGAAGCAAGAAATCCTCACGCGAACATTATGGTGATATCTGGAAAAAATCCATATATTATATTTCTCACAGTATGCGTTAATGGGTGAATACCGGTGTAAGTGTCAATGATAGCATTACACTTAACACCTAAACTTGTGTAGTGTTAACTACACGTGCGAACTAAGGCTCTCATGTTACCGATGATAATTACCTTAAAGGAGATTCAGTATCCACTAAAGTAATTAGGATAAAATTTTTCTGCCGCCTTAGGTCGTCATGACATGTGCATACAGTGATGGATAATAATAACATAGTGGAAATTGAATCAACACTGTAACAGTATTTCCAATAGGAGGATTCCAAATGTTAACATGTACTTAAAAAAGCCAAAGAATGAATTTAGCTCACTTCACCAAATTTAAAACCATCAAAAACATTTCCTGCCATTGTAACCATAAATACTCTAATGGTCTATGCTACATAGTTTCTTTTTTACTTTGCATACATATTAATGAGCTAACACAAGTTCAGGGACTTATGACCAAGTATGAAAAGCAAAAATGTACTTTCAGAAAGATCGACTAAGATACCAAACAATAGCCTTTTGCTTTTGGAATCACAATAACATAAATTTTGGTAGAGAAATAATTAGTTAGGACACATGTACATAGTGGCTTATGTGGGCTTCATAAATCCAACATCACCCCAGGTTTGAACAAAGGATTATAAGGGGAGATCCAGACTCCTGCACCTTCTGCCTGGAAAATGTGCAATTATGTACATCAACATGTAAGTAAAAAATTAAAGGCAAATACTGATACAGTTTCAATAAGACAGTCAAAATATGGCACACACTAGTCATGGTCTTGCAGCGACAGCATCCAGACTTGCCTCATTTCATGAACTTTCCCACTTCACACTGGGCATTGTGGTCACCAGCCCAACATAGTACCAGATGCCTTATGACTGCATGTCCAGCTGCACCTCCACATGCCGTGATAAAAAAGTTCACTTCAATTCCTACAAAATTAATGTATTGTTGCAATACAGAATTTTATACACACACACAAACACAAAAGAAAATCAGCAGTAACACTCTTTACTTTTAAGATCATGAGTCTAGCCTTTTCAGCACATTGTGTATGTGTATTTTGAAATGATTGAAATTGAAAAAACAAATTATTAGATTTAATTGATCACGAAAAGGCAATTATCTGTGCAATGTAAACATATGCAAAAGAGGCCAAACCATCGATGAACCCTTCTTCAATGTCTCGGATGAGAGGTTCTAGAAAAGGGTCCAAGGAAATGAGTCGCTTTTTTGGAAGTAAGTATGAAGGAACAAAGCCAACCACATACACTTCCTCAGTACAGCATCGCTTCACTTTGGACATGGTAGCAATGAGAACTTCTATTGCACCGGTTATAACAGAAATCAGCATCAAAGGCAGAGATAGAAATATACCTGCTATAAATCACAAACTGGGGGAACAATAATTATCATTTAATGTAATTTTCTCTTCCTTTCATTGGCCAAGAGCCCACCAGGTGATTTGCAAATAACTTATGAGCGACTCTCTGTAAGGACTGCGTGACATCGTGAAAATATGCGGGCACAAAGTCAAAAAATTGACCTTGATCATTTTTTGTCCAGAGATAGCCTATGGTGTCCTAAGAAACGTGATATAACTTTTAAGTTCTGGAGTTTTTTTAATTTTGAGAAAAGCTCGAGAAACTCCAGGCGGCTCCTGAAGTGGAAAAATCACGAAAATGACGCTTCAGTCAGGGGCTATGGAATTAAAACTCTTGTGAAGGTGCAAAAGAAAATACACTTTCCTTTTTTTTGTAATTTGATTAGGGAGATAAAAAGCTGATCATTAAGGCTGGATAGAAACAGATAGCTATCGATTTAAAATTACTTGTGACAACTCCGCCGAAATTTCGAGCTTGGAAAATCCCAAATTGCGAGCCATTTTCAAACAATCATTAACATAGGCGGTAAAATTCAGAATTGGCTGAGACTTCGAATTTCGCGACTTAAAAGCATGTATTCAATGATAGCAAAAAATATATTTTGGTAAAACTTATTTCCGTGGGGAGCGGCCCAACACAAGTTCGCTGAAATCAGTCAATATTCAATTAGCCAATGCAATCAAGGCTCTGGCAGCTGTGAAACACAACTCAGGGAAACCTTGTGAAAATATGGTAATTCTTGTTACTGCTGTTCGAATTCAGTTACTTTCTGCTGTATTAGCAGCTTAACTTGGAATATAAATGTTCTGAAGCAATGTTTCAGATCAACGGACAGTTAAGTTTACTCTCAAGATTGCCGCCACAAGAACTGATACACACGTCATTCAGCAAACTTACTGTACCATCTATTTCCTACTAAAGAAATTCTTTTCTTTAAAAAAAAATTACATCAGTGAAGTGCCATGGTGTAATTAACAGATTCCTGCATTTCTAGAAAACGCAGCAGGAAATAAACAAGAATAAAGTGATTCACAGCAAATGTTTTGTCACGCAATTTTACATTCCATAATATGTCTGGCCACGTGACGCAGGTTCCATGTTTGTCGCAACATTTTTGTTACTTTGAGGTTATATTGTAATATGCCTTTACTTAATCAAAGCTTTCATGAGGGATAAACACATCTCATAAAATCCATTTTGTCCTGAACGTTTGATTGGTTTTCATCCTTGTTCGCGCACTTCTCTCATCGACGCCTGCCCTTGCATTACCAGATGTGTCGCCGCCAAGGGAACTTCGTGGCCAGGGCGATTAATGCAAAGGAAACTAGCCAATCAAGAGACCAAAATCAGCGGCAGACAGCAAGTAACCTAGCGCGTTTTACGTCTCAATTAGATTCGTTAACTAAACAAAAACAAAGAGCACACCCTCTCACTGGCATTTATGAAGCATTATTAACAAAACATCCACTCCATTCTTATTTGTTCGCTAATCTAATTACCTGGCCCCGGTTGTTTGAAGGGTGGAAAGCACTATCCACTGGATAAATCGCTATCCTCTGGAATTAGCATTCAAACCATGTTCGGAACTTTAACTGTCTCTTTAGTAGACAATGTTATTCTTCTTTCCCCAAACGGCAAATCTTGGACAATATGGGGACTGGTAATAATATATGTATGAACACATCTAGATCAAATAAAGAGATAGAAATTAAAAGCAAGAGGGTAGTCAATTATTTTTGAATGCCTCAAGGTATTTATGACAGACGGGGTACGGTTACGTGTTGGTTAAATTTGCGTCTTTTAAAAGCATAGGCACTAATGCCAGTTCCTCTTAACATCCCCTACAACTACGCTATGTAATAACAACTGATTGGAGTCCGAAAACATAGCATAGCAATGCGTCTTACAGGGTGTAAGCGTAAGACAAGCGTCAAGGAAAACTGACTTTAGCCTGAGGGGGGATAAAAGAAATATACATGTTTACATATTTCAAGGCTACTGCCTGGGCGTACAATTCTATGAAATTTTAAATAGAATTAGGCTGTTGCTATGGTAATTCTCTACAATCACAGAATTGTTTGGTTTGGGACAAGTCACTATAAGCTAAATATTAATGACACACCAAATTGAAGAAAAAGTCTATGGAGAAACTGATTCTCTGTAATTGTTCCCTGCCTTGGTAGCATTATACTACTTCTTAAATCGCAGGATAAGAGATTGCCACCAAGTTCCACTCAGCTTGACAAATTTTACGTATTAGTAATGATGGACAAGCACCCCTTAAGTTTTAACTGGAGCTCGATTTTTTTGAGCTGGATCTCGTCAAGCATGGAACAGTCATGCTTACCATTCCAAGCTGACGTACCACGATTCCTGCAACCAAAGTCAATTTTCTTTCGACCTTGATCTGATTTTTTTAAACATGATTTCTTGTTAATCAATAATCGAACACGATCAAGCTAGACAGATCTAACATGATTACATTATATAGAGGTCGATTGCCAACCATGCCATTTTAACCATGGCGCATTCACACACTGTCCTCGGCTGTAGTGTGATCGTGTACGATAGTTTGGTCGTACTCGGTGTGTGCTTAACGTGCTTGTTTGACCATAAATCTCAAATGATCCCATGCCCCTTTGCATTATATCCGTGTACGTGGCTTGCAACCGCCTTGGATGACTGATGAAATACGCCAGACGATGAAATCGCATGATGCAATGAACCATCAAGGCCAAATCAGTCAACGTTTAGAACGCTTTTAAACGTTTAAGGAACACTGTTACAAGATTAATCGAGGTAGCAAAGCGTGAGTATTTTAACAACTTATTAATTGATAATACTAAGGATACTTCGAACATATGGACTACTATAAAGAGAGGGTCTGGAAGGGTATTTTCAGGATTCCGGATTTGACCAAAATACGGTGAGGGAATCTGGAAAAGGATAAGTATATTGACGGGATCCAGGATTTGACTGTCCAAAAATTGGGCACGGGATGCGGGAAGCCGGAAAGCCGGAAGCCGTCACGACCCACGGGTTCTTGCAGCCAAAGCGAATCAACCAGGTGAGCGCTAAGTGGTGTCTCCTTTAAAACCAAACACCCTATGGAGTGTCTGGTTAATAGGTCTTAATGGTTAACTGTCAGAGAGTAGTTTGTTTCAATCAGATGCCAGAAAAGTGCTTAATTAAACTAATTAAGCCCTTCCATCTCTTAGGCAGCCTCACTTTTATTATAATCTTGAGGGGATTTTTTGAACAGCTTGAACTTTGGTCTCATTTTATCTCGCGGCCACTGACGATAGTTCTAGCACCGGAACCTCGCAGATTCATAAAGAAAAATTCAATGTTCCGCTAAGCGGCAATGAACACAAAGAACTCTTCAACTTTGTGAGGCATTTAAAAACCTTCACTGGGTTAGCAGAAATTGCCAAGAGTATGGTCCTCTGAGAAAACCCCGAGGTCACGATTGCCAGAGTCCAAAAGGCAGGCAGTGGCATCGAGACGATTTCACTCAGAACTGAAGATGCCTAGAAATATGAGTTTGACGCTCTTATCAGGGGAAACGGGATGCTCCAAGGTACTAGTAACTATGTGATGTCATGTAATATATAGAACGTGTGATGTGATGTAAGTCTTTCCACAGACCTAGCGAACGCTATCTATTTTCAGTGTATTTTTGTTCGCGTGCTCCATGATCTTTTGAGAAAATCTCTGTTGCTCGAAAGCGCCTTGGTTTCATATTTCAAAGCAAACAGGCGTTAAAATAATTTCTCAGTGCAATTAATTTTCAAATCAATCAGATCTTTCATATCATCTGTAGTTTGGAACTCACATATCGAAACAAATATTAATACACGCATTTACACGTATTTACAGTTACAGTGGTTCAGTGACTCACAGTATGGGTAACTGGAAGCCCAGTGCTCCAGCTGGTTAACAAAACAGACACCACCCCAGATGGAAGAGAAGGCCAGCGCAAGAAACAAAAGCGAGTGTCCTATCAAGAGGACGAATAATTGTACCGAAAGTTAAGAGAGGGAAAAAATGTGGAGAGGAATAATCGCCAGGAGGAGGAGCTGGAAAAGCTTGAGCAAACAGCATTAAAATTTTTAATTTTTTAAAAAAATAGTCGAGTCCTGCTCAGGGATACAGGATAACGGGGATCTTATTGCAGATAGTTTTCTTTGTGCCGATGAAATCAGCCATCTCATTCGACTCTCATCCTTCTAAATTCAGACAACGGAGACACTTTTGCTTACATCAAATTTCAGTAACAAACACACGCCTGTAGTACTAGTACTTGCATTATAATAAGCAGTAAAGATGTACGTGTTATTTTCCCTTGTTAATTTACAGTTACTGGCCCTTGGCAATTCCACAACAGCATGCGGCCTAAAAGCTAAATGTGGAGAGTGCTCTGCTTAACTGGAACTCCCAACAGACCGCAAATGGAAAGGTCAAGCAAAATACTTCAAGCGAAGTAAGTAGCAAAGCAAAAATGCTATTTAATGCTGCAATATTGGAGTACATTGAACTGAAATCGTACCACTTCAAGTAATGTTTTGTTTTTACATTTTTTATTTCAGAGCACTACAACAGTTGAGTCAAGTGAAGATCCAAAAGCGCACAAAGCACAATGTCCCCTTGTATTTTTGCATTTGTATTTTATTTTTATTTCCACTTGACAAACATAAGATACAATATATTTAACAAAATAAGTACAGTGAAAGATGAAGTGGAAAGGGCAAAGATATAGTAAACTAATTATATGCCCTTTAATGAAGTACATTTATTTTAGGATAAAAAGTAAACTAGAGAGGAAAGAGTAAACGCATAGTAAATAAATATATAATGTTGGAATTATCAGTACTGAGCAAAATAAAACTGGTAAAGTGCTTTTTTAAACAGTTTTCTAGTTGGCTTGTTGCGTATAGATAAAGGAATATCATTCCAATAATAGCACCCTAAGATAGTTGGACAAAATTTCTTATGTTTATTCTGAAAGATTCTGGATTTAGGTGTTATAAGGATACACTTCGAGTAGCGTAATTATGTTGCTCAGATACTAGAGACAACTTAAGGTTCAACGACTTCTTATTAATTAGGTGATCATAAAATAGTTGACACGTGTATAATTTAACAATGTCGGGAAGCTTAAGGAAACCAAGGTTTACGTAATGGGGAGTAATATGATCACAAAGTGGCACATTGTTGATAATTCTATCAACTTTGTTTTGTAGTCTCACCAATTGTGACAATGGCGCCTCGTAATTATTGCCCCACAGTACGCAACCATAGGTTAGATAGGGGTATTCAAGTGCATAATAGATACTTATCAGAGATTGGGATGTCACATGTGGTTTTAGTTTAGCGATAATATTGACACTTTTACTAATTTTACTACTAATATGATAAATATGCTCATGCCATGACAGGAAACAATCAATAATGAGCCCTAAATATTTAACACTATATGACTGTTCTAGGTACTGATCTGCTAATTTTAGAGGAGGATATAGATTAAAACTAATTTTTTGTTGTGGTTGAAAAACCAAGTATTTTGTCTTACTTAAATTCAGGGTTAATCTGTTTGAGCATAACCATTCATAAATAGCGGGCAATTCAGAGTTTATCCTCTGAAGCAATACATCTAGGTCTTTCCCAGTTGCAGTTAAAGAAATATCATCCGCAAATAGTCTTAGGGAAAAATAGTTGGTTGCTTTTTCAAAATCATTTATATAAATTAAAAAAAGAAAAGGGCCTAAGATCGATCCTTGAGGTACTCCAGAGTTTACTAAAAGAAAGTTAGACTCCACACCATTGACAAAAACTTTCTACTTCCTGTTGCTTAGGTAAGACCTAAACCACTGATTTGCATTACCTCATATATACCATATAGGTCTAGTTTGGATAACAAAATAGAATGGTTTACTGTGTCAAATGCCTTGCTTAGGTCTAGAAAGAGCAATACAGCATACTTTTCTTCATCAAGGGCTTTCATTATCTCATCTATTAAATCTACCAAGCAGTCAATTGTATTGTATCCAGATCGAAAGCCGTACTGATTAGGTACTAAGATATTTTCAGTCAGGCAATAGAATATCAGTTGATTGAGAATGCACCTCTCAAAAATTTTACTTAATGCACAGAGAACTGATATGGGTCGGTAGTTACCGCATGAAGAACGAGAGCCTTGTTTGAAAATCGGGATAACCTTGGCAATTTTTAAACTATCTGGAAATATACCTTGTTTAAGTGTTAAGTTTATTATGTATGTCACTGGTCTAAATATTTCGAGTGCAGCAGAGGATAATAACAAAGGGTGAATCTTGTCATAACCAAACAATTTTTTACAATCGATGCTCTCTAAAAGTAAGAAGACCTCCACTTCACTTACCTTAGTAAAACGAAAAATGCATTTTTTCCCCTTCAAAAAGGACGCGAAATGGCGGTCTGCTTTAGGCAAGCTAGATGCAAGTTCAGTTGGAGAATTGCAGAAGTACTTGTTGATAGCATTTGATATAGAAGCTGGTTGGTGGAGATTTTTTACCGTTAACTTGTAAATTATCAATAATGGAAGATGGCCGCTTTTTATTTATTATTAGGTTAATGTTATCCCACATTTTCTTACTGTTTGTAGAGTCTTTAAGTACGCGATTATAGTATATTGTACGATATAACTTATTGATAGTAACGATTTTGTTACAGTACATTTTATATCTATTATAATAATAACTGTTGCGGGTAGTCAACCAGTTTTTATACAGCTGATTACGAACTTTAATCGATTTTTTTAATCCTTTAGTTATCCAGGGTTTGTTTGACTTACCTTTAATCTTAATTGATTTAATTGGTGCATGTTTATTGCTAATCCTGTTAAAAGTGTGTAGAAATCTAGTTAAGCTTTCATTCGCATCACTACTATTATAAACAGACTTCCATGTCCCCTTACAACATGGCTGAAACCTAGCACAGCTAGAACGTCAACGAGCTCGGCATCCAACGACCACAGAACTTTCCCGCCCGAACAGGAAGCCACTGATGAAGATGATCCTTTAGAATTACAAGACAAGGCCCTATCTTTAAAGTAATTGCTTTTTTGACTTATTAGTTATGTGTAACCATTAGAAGAACAGTTGTTCCATACATTTTCAACAGAAAAACTCTTCATTGACTATGGTTGTGAAATCACCCGTGTAATCGCAATTATTTAGACAATGACAATTTTTGCGGGTACAGTATTGTGCAAAAGTAATGCAAGCGATAATCGTCGAATATCGCGAAAATCGCGATATATCAGCGATATTTAACGATAATTAACTTCAAACGATATATTGAGCGATATATCGTGGCAGCTATTGTTTTATTTATCGGTAAGATATCGCGAGATATCGTTTACACTTTGCGATAAATTGTTTCTGTTCAACGATATATCCTTCTCATTTAGTGATATATCGTTCCCACTTAGCGATATATCGTTCTTGCTTAGCGGTATATCTTACTCGCTTAGCGATATATCGTTCTCGCTTAGCAATACATTTTGTTTCCGTCCAACGAGATATCGTTGACTCCTTGTGAAACAAATGTACATTTCTTTGCAGACCATTTAAGCCACATGTAATAAAGAATCCCCTACAAACCAAGCTTTTAAGGTGGCGAGTTCATTTAATGAGTTAAAATCATAAATCAAACATGTTAGCTAAAGCACGTACATCGATCGAACATACCTGTCCAGGTTCTGTTGAAAAAAAGCCTTACTCAAACACTCGTAGTTCCTGCAACAAGTTTTATACTAGAGAGGACAACCGTATTACCACAGAGGTTTAGGTGGGCAGACTAACCAAAAACCAGAAAAGTAGATGCCATGTGTATTTTTAGACTACATGTACGAGTAGTCCATCTTTCGCCTAGTCCGTCGTGATTGACGCGAAAGAACCACAGAAAAAAAAAATGGCCGCGTGAAATCCTGGGGGCGAGATGGATTTCACGTGGCCATTTTTTATTTTCAAAGTCCGCATGGCAAAAATGTCTTCTTAGAGTGCGAGCAAATAATAAGGTTTGTTCACTGATGTATCACGCAAAAGGAACGCTTAAGACCTCTATTGTGCTCTTTTCAGGAAGCATAACTTAGCACACTCATGAAATGAACAGCTTTATTTCGAACTACTTTACGTTATTGCATTTAGTTCCCCAGTTAAGATCTCCAAATCGTTTTCCTAGTATGGAATTTCGAGCAAAATTTGAAGTTGTACTACAAAAACAGTTTTTGTCGATCATTGCGAATCACTTGACTAAATTAGAGTTTTCTACCGTAAATTGAGTAGCAGATAGCGCGAAATTGGTTAAGTATACTCTACAGCAATTTCTCAAATACAGCAACGATTAGAGAGGGAAACTCGACTGAAATTGACTCTTTTTTTTTTTTTTTTTTTTGCACTTTTTGGACAATCGAGTTTAAGGGGATATAAAGTTAAGGGTGGGATTGAAAATGTATTAAAAATGTTTTAAAATTTTGTTGCAGCACCTCCAGACTCTATAATAGCTGGAATCGCCTTGTACAGCACGTGATCGATGTACTTGACACACTTCTCGGCAGTCACCTTCCTCTCCCAGAACTTCTTGATTCCATCCACAAGTTCCTGTTTGTTACGTGGCTTGACTTTTGATTCTAAGTAAAAGTTGAGCTCATGCCACAAGTTCTCGATGGGATTTAAGTCAGGACTTTCTGGGGCAGTACGCCACCAGTTGATGTTTTTCTCCTCGTAGAAGGCTTGCGCTCGTCTGGGCATGTGCTTCGGGTCATTATCCTGGACAAATCGGTGATCTGGAAGCTTCTCTCGGACGAAGGGAACAAGTGTAGACTCTAAGATGTTGCAGAAGAGATCAGCATCCGTGATGCCATCAAAGATGCAAACCTTTGTAGCACCATGTTTGCTGATTCCTGCCCAGACATGTACTTTCAGCGGATGCTTGGGTTTGGGCTTTCGCTTCCCTGGCTCGTCTACCTTTCTATAGCAGGTGCGGCGATACTGTGTTAGCGAGATAGAGCTTTCGTCCCTAAAAATTACGTTGTGGAAGGTGTCTTCACTTTCCAAGACTCTGCGCGTGAACTCCAACCGCTTCGTTTTGTTCACATCTCGAATGAGCTGACAGTAACCAGTCCACTGTAAAGTCCAGCCGAGTTGCATCCGAGCTCTTCGTACAGTTGACGAACTCACATCTACTCCACGTTTAGCCAGCTTTTTCTTGATTCTGCAACTCGTTATCTCGTCATCTTTTTGCATCTGCCGATCGATGAAAACTTTGGCTTCATCAGATATCTTCGCTGGTCTGCCAGAGCACGGTAGATTTGCCACAGAGCCGGTGGTTTTCAGTTTCTTAATGATGCGAACGACACTAGCAAGACTGACAGCTAAACCTTCGGTTTTTAATAACCTTAAGATTTCAGCTGGGTGAAGACCTTGCCTCTGTAGGAGCTCTATTCGAGTTCTTGTATAATTCGTAACTTTAGGCATGATAACCTCAAGATTGTTTGAAGGTGAATGACAAATACTCCGCACAGAGCGAAAAACACGCGATTTTGACAAGCGTAAACGCTCTTGCTATGGTAGCGTAACTGCCCCTTCACCGTGCAGAGACTGGGGTTTAATTGGGAAACTTTGCGTTTGTTTTCACACACTTGAAATCGTCTTACGGCAAGTAAGTTTTGACTTTGCCGCTCTCTTGGCTCCGACAACGAAACAAAAGAGAAAATGCGATGCTTTTGGGTTGTGGAATCACCTTCACAGTCTCGTTCGCTGCAGTGTAACGAGGTAAGTTTGTTTAGGCTTTAGAGGAGTCAATCGTAGCTTCGATTCACAATATATTCAGTTATTGCTCAACTGTGTTCATTACATTCGACACTAACTCATCATACATAATGGCTTCACTATAATATAATTTTTTATCGTTATAGCGAACTGCACTACAATGATCGATGATGTATTGCTGCGACATATCGTTTTGCTGTACGAGATATCGTGGCAGCGATTTCTCGCTTGAACGATATCACAGCGATATATCGTTAAGATCACGACGATTTATCGCTAATTTATCGTTTTGACGCTCACCGATTCGAGCGATATCTCCCTGATTTATCGGCGATAAATCACAGGAACAAAGCACGATATTCAGCGATTATCGCTTGCATGACTTTTGCACAGTACTGTATATACAATAGATTTTTCTTCACAAGATTCGGTGTAAAGAAGTTCAGCAAGTTTACAATGTGTTCGTTTTGTTTTGGAAAGCTTAGGAGTACCGTATTAAAAACAGAGGAGGAGCTTAGGAAATGTTACTTATTAAAGTATGTTTTTGTATGACAGCGTCAACAGTGATGACTTCATGATATTGAGCACAGAAGGGGACGACTGGAGCCCAAAAAGCAACACCGAGGATGCAAGCGCTTGCTTAGATGACGACGATCATTCCTTAGATTGGACAATGAACGATGAGCAAGACCATGATTATGACGTAGAATCAGTGATGAGATGTCCGAGATCAGTGAACCTGAAGACAGTGATATGAAAATTTTTCCTCTCTCATTAGCAGCAGCTGATGATGTGTGTATCAAACTAGAATAATCCCTAAAGACAAAATTATGTACAAATACTTAAAGGACACGGTTGAAGTTCTTATTAAGTATGATCACAAATATGACCCAGACGTAATTGAATTTTTCAACACAATCGAATATTTTAGTCTCACAACAAATTAGCAAACGTAGCTTATTACACATGCATTTGCAATGTGCAGTAAATTAGCATATCTAGCTTGTTATTTAAGACTTTGACATTTCGCTATTAAAACAATAACTTTATCGTGAGCACCATGCTATCAACATTAGGAGGAGGGAGCACTGTGAACTTCCCCATGTATCACGGCAAAGGTAGAGGAGGAGAAAAGAATGCTGAAGATGCAGTATTTAATCTTGGGGGCCCTTCAAAATGAACACGCGATAAACTGAGAGGGGGTTACACAACCAAAAGCAGTGTTCTTAAAATCTACAACTTGCTTTTATGGCTCTTGCGACCGACGAAACATCAAATGTTCAGCCCTTTCTGGAAACAGACGCTGTAAAGGTAATAGGAGTAGCCCTGGAAAATGATGGCAGAGCCCTTAAACCGGGAATTCAGTTCGATGATCGAGTCGAGAAAAATGTTGGACTGAATCCTTCAAATTTGTAAATCCTGCCTTGAGTTGGTTCGTCTTGACGCCGGAGAACAATGCATCTGTTGTATAGTCTTGATACGTTCTAGCGACTGAGAAGAAGGTAATAAAAAGGCAGTGGAATTGATTGTGAAACTGCAAGAAGATCAGCACATTGAACCAGCCTTGCAACATTTGGTTTTCCTCCCTGATGGTGTCCATGTAGGAAAAAGCCTAAAATGCATCTTCTGCAATTGGTTTATTGTGCTAAAGGAAGCGCGAAGTTGCCTTGCAGTTATTCAGACCCTTAGAGATGACAACAACCCACCCTGACGTCCAAAAACCATTGTGGCGACTATTGCGAGCAGAAGATGTTCAAAACAAAGACCGAATGGCAGTCGACCCAATTTTGTGGCTATCTTATGAAAGTGTCATAAACACACTAGGGGAAGTGGAGTATGTAGTTTACCAGATGGTCCCTGATAAGTATCCGTTTTCGGAAACAAACAAAATCAGTATGTACCCACATCCTGTGGTTATAACCTTTGGAAAGCAGGGAAAGCTGCTGTTTGTTGACCTTAATCCTTTGAAGCAAACCTCGCGTCTTGTAGAAGCTCACCTTCACAATCCTGTTTGTTTGGAGGTGGTTAAGTCAGGATTACCGGAAGTTCGGAGTGTCTGCTATGTGAAGGAAGTTGGAGCAGCAATTTTGTGCCAGCGAGGTATAGGACTGTTTGTTGTAGATTTAGAACATAACATTGTTCTTCGACCTGCTCGACTGCAGGATCGAACATCTTTAGTTAATGAGCTAATGCAGCGAAAGGTCTCCTCTCAAGGGACAGTGAAAGTGCTCAAGGAGAGACTAACAGAACACCTGCAAATTGAACGCCAGGCTCTGCAATCGGAAGATCAACTACTGAAATTGAAAACAGATATGAGGCCATCAAGTATCTGCAAGCTTTCTGACGGTATGATAGCCGGTGCCTGTGACATGACTAGTGAGGTGTACACTATCACAGTTTCTTTGAATGGTCATGTCTTGTGTGGATCAGTAACACCAGTGCTTCCATATCCAGAAAGATGCAAGCACGTTCAAAGCATGTGCTTTGGGAGTCAAAATTATCTCTTCCTTGCAGACACCAAAGGTTTTTAGCAATTCAGCATGTCCCAGAAAACCTTGGAGAGCGTTGTTGTTCTTCAGAGTGATCCCTGTCCCATCGTTCCCATACACTCCATCTCTGCACTCAAAGACGGAACCATAGCCTTTACAGACCAAGACAGCAGACAGATTAAAATACTACAAAGTGGGGGTGCAGTGAAAGTAATCTCTGGGACCGGGGAGGAGAGCAACAAAAATGGCTCTGGAAGTCATTCCACGTTTGGCCAACAAATGGCGTCTGCACTGAAGGCCAAATCGGTATGATAAAGCTAGTAACAAATCTTGAAGGAACTATTGAGTTTTTGGAGAACCTTGGAAAGCTGTACCGTGCATTCTCGGTGCATCACAGGCACCAACAACACGAGAATTGTACACTCAAAGAGGCACACCAGATGGTCAAGGCAGTTTCTTGTTACTGCAATGGAACCGTTGAAAACATGAAATCAAGAAACAGTATAACGAGCACAACCAATGGTCCACAGGGAGCTATTGCTGCGAAAACAGTTGTATCTCTCAGTCTGTTGGAGAATGGTCTCGAGAGGCTAGATAAAAACATTGACGTATTGAGTCCAACATTCTCCATTAAGTCAGAGGTTTGCCTGACAATTCATGTGCACACTGTTGGCCACTTTCAGCACCCGAGACTTTGGCAACAACATGAAAGAGTCTCTGAAACGAGCAAGAAAGTGGTCGGCCTACTACTTCACTCATGCTAACTCGTACTATCCAGTTCCCGAGACAAAGGTACCCCTAAGAGATATCCCAAAGATAAAGCGTCTTCCTGTACGTGATATGTCTAAGCAGGACCAGGATTACATGCGCCAGTGGCCTAGCGAGCATGGCAAGTTCGTCAGAACAACACCAAACATGCAGCAGGGACTCTTCCTCTAAACATGTATAGGAAAGAGCTACCTGTTGGCGACCGAGTCACCGAAGAACACAGTTCAGCTGATGATACTGGTGACCAGCTGTCAGAGTATGATTGTGACTCCAGCAACAAAGAAGACAGTGCCACCCGTGAAGAAGACGCGGTCGAGGCTGTTCCTGTAAACTTCCTATCAAAGACAGTGCGCAAAAATACAGGACGACAGATCATGCTTTCTTCATACTCAGGTACAAAAAGCTATTTATTTTGGCAGAAGCCTTTAAAAACACGTGTAAATTTAAAATATCAATTCAAAGGATCAACCTACATCTTACATTATTAGCTTTTGTAGAAATTAGACGTTTTAATGTATTGTTTCTGGGAAAGAAAAGCGGGATTCGGAAAACTCATGAAAAACGTGCGGGAATGCAGGATCAGGGCCCCACCCCCCCCCCCCCCCCTCCCTTCCACATCCTCTAAAGAAATTTTTAACTAAGAAAAAGAAAGTGTCACTTCAAGAAATCACTCTTGCTAACATCAGCTATACAAGTAATCAGGGAATAGCAGGTATCGTTACAAAGTTTTTCACTACAGGGGTTGAACGTCTTAAGTCTACACAACCCAATCAAGTTGGTCTAAGGAATGTTTCTAAGGTACCTAATTTGGGTTCAATTTAAGGACATTTCAGTTGATTTTGCGTGTAAGGAATTATCTTCTTTGAAAGTTAACACGTCTTCAGGCCTCAAAGACATTCATACTCGTTTTCTAAAAACTGGAGCTGACGTCATTGCCGCACCTATCCATCTTACTTAATAAAGATAAAGATTTTCGAGCGAGCAGTTCACAGTCAGATATATCAGCATTTATCATCAAACAAGAAGAACTTAATACCTTAAGCAATTGGTTCAGTGAAAATGGTCTGATAGTTAACTGCTCTAAGACAACTGCCTTGGTGTTTGGCACAAGTCAGCGTCTTGCTAAAGCTAGTAGGCCTGCCTTAAAGATGTCCGAATCATTTCTGCCGGTAAAAGATTTTTCTAAATACTTAGGAGTCATTTTGATTCGAGTTTGAACTGGCATGAGAACATTGATCTTATTCTTGGTTTGTATGTGACGTCACAGCACTTCCGGTTTTTAGGATCCGCCATGTTGGTGTACAGCTACGCCTTAGTTACGTATGCCACAGCTATCGCTTCGACAGTAAATTTGCTATTTTCGCCTTGTTTTTGAGATGGATTCGCCGGAAAAACCTTTGGTTAAAGAGGACAGTTTCCCAGTTATTTCGGAATATGTAAAGAGCTTGGATGAGCATGCAAAAAGGCGATATCTTCAGAAGATTTCTGTGATTGGAGTCAATCCCGCAGTCCTCAACGCTGGTGTGAATCTGGATGCTGAATGTTTACCTTCCATAGAATCAACGGATATCTTTAGTTACTTGGTGCTGGGGACAAGTTTTTATACAAAAGAACAATTAAAGAACTTTAATAGCTTGGAGACTCACGAATGGTTGACATCTGGTTGTGTTGTCACAGAAACGTTTGTTGTGTTGGGCAAAGTAAAACACTCTCAAAGAATGAATGATCCGGCGATCTCCACTTGGATAATAGCAAGTAAAGAAGGCCTGTACCCAGGTGAAATGCTCGTGGCTGTTACCGAAAGGAATGAACAATGTACCATACTCCCGAGTTTGTGACATAAATTTTAAGTCCGCAAGTGCGCTGAAGGCAAGATTGGATAACAAAATAGACTCCCTGACTGTCAATGAAAGCTCCATACGATCAGCTTTTCACTCTGACTTATGTTCAAGTGGCAATGCACCTCATGAAAATGTTCGAGTCCTTACTATCGGCAAAATGAATGATTTCTATCGGAAACTGAATGACTCTAAAGTCAAGCCTGTGGCCTTGAGTTTAGTGCCACCATATAACAAAGAGTTTATTTTGCCAAGTCACAATATTTCAAGTATTCCCGAGCTGTTCGAACCGTCGCTTTTGGAACTGTCTTATCCTGATCTACTTAAGAAGTGCTTTGGAATTAAACTGACACTATCAAGCAAACAGGTCTGTCAAATTGAAAAAGACACAAGAGACCAGGCTAAAGGAGGTGCATGCTTTCATCACAGGGCAGGACGAATTGGAGCATCAATGAGCGCTGCTGTGTTTCACAGCAATCCGGATCTCCCTTTGCAATCATTGATTAAGAAAATCTGTTTCAGGTGCCTACAAAGGCAGTCATGCATGGACGCAAATATGAAGCTGCGCTCATTGCTGCATATGAAACGCCCATGAAACAAAACCACAAAAACTTCAGAATTACTAAGTGTGGATTTGTTGTACATAAAGATTTACCTTTCTTGCATACTACTCCAGATTTTTTAATGTCATGTTCTTGTTGTGGGGATGGGTGTGGGGAGGTCAAATGCACACTCTCCATTGAGAACTATTGCAAAAAGGATAGTTCTTGTCTTGAAATGAAAGAGGAAAACTTTTATCTTAAACAGTCACACAATTATTTTTACCAGGTACAGCAACAGCTGTCAACAAGTCACAAGAACTACAATGATTTTGTTGTCTGTGCATCTGATAGTCATGGTGAGCAGTTTATGTCTTTGAAAAGTGTATCCAGACCCTGATCACTGGGAGAAAGTTGTGCCAAAACTGACAGACTTTTGGCAGAAATGCATACTTCCCGAGATTTTAGCAAGGTGGTACACACGAAAATGTCACATACCTGATATATTACCAGATGATGGAGGCATTTGTTACTAAAGAGAGAATGATAAAGAAAACACTGTCAACTGCAGCAACAAAGATTGTCCATATTTGGCATTTCATCAATCTTGCTTAGCAATCACTGAACCCCTGCCAAGGACCTGGTACTGTCCACATTGCCGTAAACTCCCACAATTTAAAAAGGGGAAGGTTAAGCAAAAAGAAAAGCAGACGAATGAAACAATTACTTAACTTGAACAAAGGGCTATCACTCTAGACAAAGTTTGCACTTGTCAAGCAAGACCACAGCCATCAGAGAGGTTGCTGTAGTGCCACAGTGTTAACTGCCAAGATGGCCATTTTTTTCATTTTAACTGCTTGTGGTATAAACGTATGCCCAGTAATGGAAAAACCACATGGGTTTGCCATGGATGTAAGGCTAACAATGTTCCTCTTTCTTCAGTACAACAAAGGAGTTCAAAAGCACCCACTACTTGTTCTTCTTATTCACCTGATAATGTTAGTGGCACAGGCGATGAGAATGACTGCACAATCACTGGAACATATGATAGTAATTCTGAAAGAAGGGGGCCATTGAAAAAAGCAGATGACAATGATTGTGCCAACATTTTTGTCCCATGAAACTTGGCTTGACTGCGACATAATTCAAGCTGCACATGTGTGTCTTCAAAAGGTAAATCCGTTAATTGAACGATTTCAACGCCCAACCTTGGGACCAGTGCGGAATTTGTCCAGATACTGCATACAGGAAATGCGCAATGGGTGTGTGTGAGTTCAGTGGGTTGCCTACCTGGACTGGTTAATTTATATGACAGTTTGTTCCACGATGTCATTGAACTTGAAGTGGAGGAACAAATCCATAATTTAATGGCAGAGAGTTTCATTGGCATAAACACTTTACCAGTGCAGCAACGGAAGAATGGAAGCAACTGTGGCGTCTTTGCCATCGCTTTTGCCACATGCATCATCCATGGTATTAAACCTGAGGAAGTCTCCTTTGACATACCCAAAATGAGACCATATTTAGTGGAATGCCTAAGGAGTAATACAATTGTACCATTTCCAGTTGTGTAAATGAACAGGGCATTATAGTTAATCTCTGCTGTATTTCCTACTTTACAAAATTTATCAAGCGAATGAAGTGTTAGTTTAAACTATAACAATATTATTTCTCTAACAGTTTAATTTTCTTCACAATTTTTTTGGAGCTAAAGTTTGGAATTCCATTGAAGAGTCATTAAAATCCAAGAGTCGTACCTGTTTCAAAATCCTCTTAAAAGAATCACGTATCTCCAACTACTGACTGGCTCATTGATGTACTTTATTTTCCAGTTTTTGTGTGAGCACTTCCCCTTGCCTATTGTTATTTGTGTGTGCGCGTGTGTGCATGAACGGTAAATCGTGTCCATAGTTCTATGTTAATGTAGGGTATTTGCAATTTTTTTCCGCTTGGCCCAGCCACTTAGCTCGATTAGCTTAGCCTTTTATAAGTGGCTGTGCTCTTTTCCTTTGTAATTTTTTTTCTTTCTTGTATTTATGTTAACACTATATAATTTCTGGGCACGAATAAAAGATTGTTGTTGTTGTTGAACCCGGCCACAAAGTCAACTGGAAAGCAGCCTATGCCTTGGCCTTAACATGTACCAAGAGTTCAAAACTTATAGTCTTTAATTTTAAATTCCTCCATAGACGACTTTCAACTAATAGTTTTCTTAAGAAAATAGGACGTATCCATAACGACGAATGTAACAAAAGCCGTTGTTTTTGGAATAATGTTTTTTCATGGATGCAGGCCTGTAAAATTGTGAGTAAGGAATATGCTTTTCAGGTAGATACTTGCTTGGGACTGAAGCCGAGATACCTCTAAATACAATTTGCAAATTAACTTTTGTTTTTTGACTAGCAAACATTTCATCTGGCTGTGTAAATTTAAAGAAAGAAAGCCAACTTTAGAAGAATACTTACCACATATAAAGTAGACAAGGGAGATACAACAATGTGAAAGAAATGGGAACCGCTAGTGCTTTATAAATAAATAAATAAATAATCCAGCTCCTTGTTCTCCAACTGCTCAGGTAACTCCCATCTTGTAGAGTATAAGTGGTCGCTCCTCTCAAAACCAAGAGGTCCTCTTTTTTCCTATTATGTAAACATATTCTGCGTATGTGGGTGTGAGTGCGTTTAAAACTCAACATGTAAACATGTACATAAAAATTTTTTTTTAAAATCTGTTAACCATACCATGTATTCGAGGAGCAGAGGCTGGAAAAAATACAACATTGTAGCACCCCCACCACACAAAAGGTTTGACAACAGATTCAGATAGCCAAATATCCACAGATCACTTATTCGACATTCGTATTTTGAAGCATCAAATTTCAGCATTTTCGCACAGGGTTAAAACTTTGAAAAATCATATCTTTTTACTTAATCAGGCAAATGGGTTAGTATTTGGCCGACGCGTGTTAATCCATAAGAGCTACAATCTCAGATGTATTTTGTGCCTTTTTTGCATTGCCATGGTAACGCTTTTATGAGGAAACTCTGTCTATGGGGTCTAACGTCAATAATAACTGATGTTTTGACTTACAGGACAAATATACATTGCTGATGTACTTATAATGCTCTTACAACTGATATTTACTAACACTCGAGAACCGTTTGTATAAGATTTTTTACAAATCTGCAAATCAAACCTTTCCATTGTCTTGTAACGAATCATGAAAGTTGTCATAATTGCCTCTAAACCCTATTTTCCTATTGTTACCAATTGAAACCTTTGAAAAATCATATCTTAAAGGCTAAACATTGTTGAACGATTAAACTACGGACAATCATGTAACTTTATAAGCTCTTTCATTTTAAAACAGTTTCGCAAAATGATCCTTGTTTCCATGGCAACAGTTGCTAAGATGCGTTTTTTGTAAACAATGCCCCTTTCAAAAAAGATCCAACAGAGATGTGGGTTATATAAAGCAATTTAAAACAAAAGTTAATAGAAAAATAAAAATACGTTTTTTTACCGGTTTGAGAAATGCTGAATGACTCCCTTAAACTTTTTCCTCATTTGGCTAAAATGTAATACAGTATCAACACAAACAAGTGTTGATAGGTGTTTTTTTTTCCTGTGTGTCCAGTCTTTAATAAAGATCTTGGATACAAATACATATTTTTTGGAACGTTATTATTATCTCTGTGTCTTGAGAGGGTGTTTGCTTTCTTTCTTGAGTATTGTACCGAAAATTTATTACAGAATTATTGAAATACTTAATTTTTTAGTTGGTTAGATTTTGTGTAATTTGCGGTAAAGCTCTTAAGAGCCGCCCTCTATCGTCGTTTGGACGAGAAAAAATGAAATCCCTCAAACTTTCTCAAAAGAATGGTCTATATAAGTGATTCACATAAATATAACTTTCAGCTCAGTTCGATTCGTATTTTATCTGTAGTGCAACCATCTTGGTTTTGCTGCTCTGAGAGGGCTTTCAGCGGCCATTTTAGACCACACTTTTTAGAATTTGCCTTACATAGAAAACGTTACAAATCTGAAAAAAATCCCATTAATCGAGACAAGCAAATGTTTGTTGTTAGGTTAGGAAGCTTTCTTGGGAATTTGATCGAAATCTGATTTTTTTACAAAATTTTTAATTTCATACCTATTGAACTAAATGCCAAAAAAATGGCCCAGTTTAAAGGAAAATATCGCTAAAGATACATTAGTTGGCATCCTAAAACAGCATTCCGGTTAAAGAGCAATGTTTTATCTGTAAGAAAATGCAACAAAATTTTTGGGCGGTTAAAACGACAAAATTATAGAAGAAGAAGTTTTAACTGTACTTATGTCAACAAACACTGCCTTCCTAATTAGCATAACAACCTGAAAATAACGATTTACTACTGAAGAATATAATGATAAATTCCACTTACCTCTTAAAATATCAAGAACTGGATATTTCAAAATATATCAAATTATAATTTCAGTCGGATACAGCCGCATTTTTGATGATTTGTTGTGCGAAATCACTGTAATACATCTTCAAAGCCCGTCAGGACAACCATCAGCCGAAAAAATTGTCTTTCGCCTCATAAGCTGCCGTGTGCAGGGTGTCAAATATTTCTTTGTTATCCTTAATGACCAAAAATTCTTTTAGCAAGCATTTAAATCCTGCTTTGAGGTGGAGATTCTCGTCAAGAAATCGTTTATGTTCTGTTCACCTTCCGCTTTTAGGCTTGGCTAAATCTATATATTAAGCTTTTTGTGTGAATGTGTGAAATGGATGTTCAGTCGTGAGCTGCTTCGTGTCATTGTTAAATAGCATTTGAGTAAGCGAATTACTACGCTTTAGCTTGACTTTTTAATTAGTTAGTTTTGCTGTTGTTCTAAACTGAAGAGAGAGGGTGTAAAGATTATCAGTCAAACGGAAAATGTTGTGCTGTGTCAGTTTTAGTTGTTGATTAAAATTGTTGATTATAGTATGCAAGGCTTGCTTGTTTACTGCTGTCAGCTCAGAGGAGTTTGATCACTGTAAACCGTATACACTAACGACGATTAAGTTTGTAACTTATGCAGAATCAATTATTTCCATATTCCCCTATATTGCTTTCTGGGATTAGAAATGGGAGCTCCGCTTTTAGGCTTG
>OX421446.1:39118824-39121324 GCA_949126865.1 Montipora capitata | reverse complement strand
GCTCCAGGCCACTGCTTTTTCCATTGATTTTCAATCTCCTCGGTGCTGTAAGTCTCTTGCAAAAAGCAAATGTCTGAGTTTTACTTGATTATCCAATTGAAAATTGACTTACGTTTTTCAAATGTACGAATACCCCGAACATTCAGCGAGATAGTTTTAAATTTTAGGTTACTGCAATCCATTGAAATTTACATACGTATAACGGAAAATGAAAATAGCAGCTGTTATTCCCAGAAGCGACATTGTTACCCGCACAGCAATTAGTACATTTTCGATTTTGAACAAAAAATGACCACGAAAGTACAATAGACAAGTTATTAGCACAACAAGCCATACGCACAGTAACAAAAAAGACAAACTAAAGCTACAACAGATAATTACATAACTAAAACAGCAGCCAGCTATAGCTGTTGAAAAAAACGCCACTGACGAGAAGGGTCTCGCAGGACTCTTGCACAACGTGTTTCCAGGGCAAAAGAGTCTGTCATGGCAACGTTAAATGTAATCGTACCTGGAGATGCCGCCCCCCTGTGGGAAGCATTAAAAACATCAGGAATGGTTAAGAGGGGAGTTGCACTACCCTCAAAGAAGAGTTTAAGGTTACGTGTCAGTAACAAACAACTGGACCACTTTTAACCTTTTGGCCAACGCTACCTCCGTCTTTCCTCTGGAAAAGTCCTTGAAACTCCCAATGTTATTCGAACAATAATTCCTCAGTGCATTGTAAAGCACTACGACCAATACTGCGTGAAAACTGGTTTTAAACCGTCCCAGTCATCGACTATGCTATGAAACTTGAATGCTTGCAGTGCAAGCCCACAAACATCATGCAATATTTAGTTAGGATAGCATGAAGCAGACCACACTAAAAATAAATCAGAACACTTTTATCTTAACACCATGAGAGTGTTAGCAAGGTTGTAGACCCGAATTCTAAACAAACAGCCAGCAACAGTCTACATTGTCTCGCAAATGTGTGCAACATAACGGCTTCTAAAAGTAACTACTGGAAGTGCAAACAGTTGTAACCCGTACTCTGAACAGATGATGTACACAAACAGCTCTGCACGATAATTTGATATTTTTTCTTATTTTTCCTTTAATTACGACCCAATAAAAGAGCATCTACTTACGTACTCGTGCTCACAATAATCTTGGTGTCAAAGTTTCAGGATTTTCAGGTGTCGGTTTGCACATGTTCCTGGAATCTAATGTCACGTAATCTTCAACCGTGTCACATTCAGGCAGGTGGAGACTTTCAAGGCTTTTCTAGCTCATGCAGAGGCACTTAAGGTAAGAAGTATTTAATAGTAAGGTTTTTAGTTCTTCTCTTATCAATAATATACCTAAAAATGATTTTTTAAACACGAATTTGACAGTTATATCGATAAAACACCATTATCACGATGAATGCGAGGTTTTCAAGAATTCAGCTAGAAATTGTACCTTTACTGAGGTCACTTGGTCCTTCTTACCCTTAATTAATTACCATAGAAAATATTGCAAAGTATTAATTGACAAGAAACAAGTCGTTATGAAGCGAAAGTGCTGCCTGAATCTAATGAAGACTACTTTTCTTTGGCGGCGGGGAAACGGTGGTTGTTTATTTGAGTCCCGTATTTTTGCTCATGTAGCGTAACTGTTTTCAGTTGTGAAACTTTGCCGTTTGACTTGCCCCAAATTTTTATTTCACATAATAATAGGGGACACGTTGCTTTTTTTATAAGATCAGTAAATTGGGTTCGAAAGCCATGTACCAAGTAGTGGTTTTTGCTCCCAAAGTCATCCAATTTTGACACTTTCGAAAATACTGTTTTGCAACTGTAATTTAAAAAATTAGCATAAATATGTGTTTCAACATATTTGTATTCTAATGACAAAAGAGTATGAGGGAAGCTTCCATCAATGGCATAAATATGAATTGAAAGGCCATCTTCTTTTAATTTACGTTCAAGACACCAAAAGAAGGACGGCATTTTTTGCTATACTGAGAGCTCTTGCAGGGGTAAAAATAATGTTGCTCCAATGGAAAAATATAAATCCAAAAGAGCTGATATGTGTACTTTCGAAATAGCTACCTAAAGCCGTTACTGTGACAAAGTTTGAGAGATTTCGATTTTTCTATCTTGCATTGCTCTGGATGGTTTTTACAGAAAGCTGCTTTTAAGGACGTTCACGCTAATTGTTTGTGCGCAATGTTACTGCGCAGGAAACGCAACTGTAACATGTCACACATTACTTCAAGCATTATTGAAGTTGAGGATTTAAAACCTTTGCAAAAACCGTAGACCATAAGTCTTGCACAACGTTGGATCAGAGAAGATAGTGATCAGTCAAAATTTATGAAAGTCAAGTAGACTACTGCACGACCGATATTTGCGTTGTTTTATCAGTCGTGCTCAGGGGGGTGCTCAGGGCCTGGGCCGGACGTCCCGCCTGAGCGGGATAGTGACGCGAATACATAGCCAACTCCTATCCCTGGGAAAGTGATCGCCGCTGT
>OX421446.1:39091324-39108824 GCA_949126865.1 Montipora capitata | reverse complement strand
CTTGCCCTTCATACAATGGGAGGTGTAAAGGTGCGTATGAATTAGAAATTTATACCCGTGTCTTCAAGTAAGTAGTGCAAATACAAATTTCGTTGAGCTTGATTCAAGAGATGTCTGTGTTTGTATGACCTTCATATCATCAGAAAAACGATCGAGTGTGTAATTTTAGGATTTCAGTGTGAAAGGTTTTTACATATAATCATACTCGTGTTTATCACTCATATGATTACAAAAAATAACAGACCAAATTGGACTCCACTCAGTCCTATTACCATTATAAATCTTAGCACTCACCTCTTGTTGTGTGATTCAAGCTTACCATGTCATTCAAATTGCTGAACCGCTTTTTGTTTTCTTTTTTCAATGACATCCTGACTGATATGAAAAATGTACACTCTGGACTGAAAACTATTTTTGACTGTAAATTTTTGGTTTTTTTTTTTTTTTGTCATAGGCAAGCTTGTTCTGACTGCATGTGAAAAGAAGGGATTTGGAGGGGCTATGATGTTTATCTTCAAGTGTTGTGGGTGCTGGACCACAGAGATAGACTACAAGAGCAGCCAACTTGCCCAGAATTCACGGAGGCAAATAGTATCCTTGGCCCTCTCTTTAGCATTTTTCATAAGTGGGCATGGGTATGCTAGTTATAGGAAAACCCTTGGGAGAGGTTTGGGTTTGGGTGTTACCTCAGAAAAACCCTTCTTGGAAGTGATTGACCTTGCCCTTCCTCATATTAAAGACATGCTTGATGAGATGTGTGATGATGCCAAACATCAAATGATACAACTCCCATCAGATCAAATTGGTAGCTGGTCCAGAGCAGTAACATGCTGTGATGGTTGCTGGCTAATACGGGGGCATTTTAGTCAAAATTGCACCTTTGTGATAAAAAATTATATCACAGGTGCCCTTCTGTATTATGGGCACCTGTCAATGCGAGGTGCAGACAGGATTTGCGATGAAGATTTATGGCAAGGTACTGCTAAGTCAGCGGAGGGCCATCTTAGCCAGAAGCTTTGGGCTCAGGCAAAAGAAGAAGGCCTAAATGTTGCAATCAATTGGCAGGATGCCGACTCTTCGTCTGCCAAAGGGTTTCGGTATTCATTCTCTAATGAACAGGAGTCTAGAGTTATGTTATGTGGGGGGCATGTAGGTAGAGCACATGGGAAAAAATTAGAAGATTTAAAGGGAATGTCAACATTTACCCCAGCATTTATTGCCTTGCACAAATCAGAATTTCCTTCTATGGAATCATTGAAATGCTGCTGTGCTGGCAAAAAGCATACTTTTGTTGCAACAAGGAACAAACCTGTATGTGGTTGTATAGGGCCCGGATTTATTCAAAATGCCAAGCGGAATCACTACTGTGCACTAGTTCAGGCTGGTAATAGTCCTGAAAAGTACAGAGAGACCATGCTGACACTTGGCAAATACCACAGCAAGGACATTCATGAGTGGGAGGGAGGGTCTTGTTCTTTTCATCCCCTGACAAAGTGCTCTTGTAAGAATTGTGATTGTGATGAAAATGGGTTTTACCCAGATATGAAATGCCAAGGACAGCCATATCACTCTACTCACCCCCTGAAATGTGAGTTTCATGGGCTTGCCTATGAGATAGAGTGTGCTGAAAGGGCAAAAAATGCAAAGAGTGTGATTGACCCAGAATTAGGGAAAGGGCACTCGAACATGCCAGAGGCCACCTTTAGTGTTTTGGCAAAATTCAGGGCCAAGGATACAAATCTACACCAAAAACATTACCAGGCCTCTACCAATCTGGGCCTTATTCAGGCAAACATGACATGGCTGTTTAAAGAAAAAGGGGCACAATACCACTGGATCATTGAGCTGTATTCTCGGATGGGCCTTCCAGTACTCAGTGGAATTCAGGAGATTGTATGTAAACAAAATCTTGTCGATTTCATAACAAGAAGGTGTTGCTTTGTAATGATCAGGTGGGGATGATTTGGGATATGAAGTTCTGTTTGGATATTATAATGATCATATCAACTGTTAAAAAAATATTCCAATATAGTGAGGAGAACAAAAGGAATAGACAAACTTCAGCACCTGTGTTCAGTGTTCTATATTATATGCATGTGGACATGTGGTTTGAGTGCATACTTATAATTTCATTGAATATTATGTTCAATGTATTCTCCTTTTCACAAGTGCCAACATGACAACAGAGAGAGAATGAAACGGTTGGAATACTACAAGACGGATGCAGGGAAAAAGAAAAGAGTCAAGAGAAAAGTAAACCGAGCTGAGGAGCAAGAATTGAGGTATAACTAATCAGTGCAGTGGTCATCAACTATAAACAGGGTCACCAAATTATTTTTTACAACTCTTTTCAGGTATTCATTGAACAAACTGAATCAAAATGTAATTACTGCCCATCTAGATAGCCTTTTGGTATTGGTGGGATAGTGTAACCTTTTTTATTTGTAATGATAAGATTGTTACATATCTCACAAATGGGTGGGAAACGAAATGCTACCAATGTTTCTGTGTTTCTGTGTTTTTGGCTTTTTTGTTTTGTTTGTCTTTTGAGTTGCCTGCAGTTTACGGTTCCTAGGTCTGCGGTACTAGGAAATCCACTACTTACTGAAGGGGAAGTATAACAGTGCTTGCAAACATAGTCTTACGTCTCTTTCTTGTCTTGTAGAAAGAAATATGTCAAGAATTGCCAAATTAGGCACACATATGGAGAGGAAGAGCAGACTGATCTTTTGGAAGAAGAAGCAGTCCTCCTTGCACAGAATGCTGTTGATGAGGGACTGGTCAGTGGCACTGAAATAACATCAGTTCCTGTTCCTGATGCTCCTGAAAGTGCTGTAGTGACTCTTGGGGGAAAGAACTGCAAATGGTGTGGGAGTACCACACACAGTCGCAAAACGCACAAAGACTGCCCCCATAATCCTAGAAATGCTCCCGCAGTATAAAATATTCTTTTTTTGTAAACTGTAGTATTCAATTTTGGTTGCTATAAAGGTACAGTTGAACCTCAGTTATCCAGACCAATTCTTCTGATCCCATTATTTTTGTGAAATGTTAATAAGGCATAATGAAGATTCCTTAAAGGCTATTCTTTCGAATTCATTTTAATTTAGGCACTGAAAATGTGAGTTATGACTGGCTGAGACTTGTTTTGTTGCCAAGTGAAGCATTGGTGTCCTAATTAATTTGTGTTTACCTCATCAATATTCACATTTTCAAATTTCTGGACTATTCACTACAGTCCCATTGACTCTGGATAATCAAGGTTTGACTGTATATGAATTTGGTTATGTGGGCCGTTCCTTGCCTTGGGTACCAGGCCTATCACAATCCCAAAATGTAAAGGTCACAAAAAAAATCTATTGTAGGTGAAAAACACGGTTTTGTTTATGTTTTATGTCAGAGGGAGCCACAAGTATTACAAATAGACAAGAATACCAATATTACTATTACCTAGTATGTAGAGATTGTGTTACTAAGATGAACTAATTCCAAAAAATTACCTTGTATGCAAAGCATGGGGTGACCTCTTCCAAGTTCTACCATTCTTACATTACAACTGACAGTATTCAGAGTGTCAAAGAAGGAATGCAAGAAAGATTTTTTGGAGCGCAAAACTCTGAACCTATGAAACTCAGGGTGCCCAGCATAGTAATTTTGTGCATACCTTGCCATCCATAGGCAAAAGTAAGTCTTCAGGGGCCACTGCCCGTACGAAACGTACGACCTTTACGCAGCGCTGCTTTAGCGACTGACCAGCGTTGCCCTTATATCTGCAGAAAGGTTGCATGATGGCTGCATCGATAGCACTGCGGGAGTTTCGAAAAATGACTGCGCGGAAGACATCTCAAAGACATCTCAAAGTCACTTAAGCGCTGCAGCAGGACGTGCTGCACTTGAAACAAACAACCGTTTAGCAGCGCTGCTTTTGCGACTCACCAACGCTGCTCGAGGAGACTGTTTGCTAACCACTGCAGGACTTCTGAATGGTCGCTGCATCGGTGATGCATTAGCAACCCTTTCGTTGCAGATGTGTTGCAAGAGAGCTGCTTTAATAGCTTCGCGTTGCTTTAACGCTGCAGGTAGGATGTCGCGTGATGCGAGAGGTTTTCTTGGTCTAAGAAAAGGTACCTTGAGAAGCCTTTTAATTTAATGGCCACCAACAACAAGCCGATCAATCGAAAAATGGGTACAAGCAAAAGTATCAAGAGTATCAATTAAATTTATTTTGCATAGCGGAGGAGTTACAGGCAAGCTATATAATGAGCTGTATAATGTACAAAAATATTCTACCCAAAGAGCTTCTTCCGTTGTTTACATTAACGGGGTCATTAACTGATCATGATGCGAGCAGGATTCTTTAAAGCCGTCACGAAAGATGATATTGTTCACACAGCTATCTGATTTAATACATTGCAGTTCTCTGATCATTTCATGTGTCTCTATAGGTAGCCCAAGCTCGATATATGAGTATCCGTACAGTGCTATATTATGCGAGAGTAGAAATATAAGGATTTGTATCCGTAAAACGGTTTTCCTCAAAGTTCTGGAAACTACTGACGATTTAAAATAAAAAAACATGTTACCTTGCTTCAGTCTTATATTTATTTGATTCTGGTACGGTTTCTGGGTCGATTTAGAGCGATTTAGGTGGTTTTTGGTTCCTCTTCTTTCCCAAGGTTGGGCACCGAGACGAAGTTGCCAAACGGAATCATTCAAGGAAAAAGGCCATAAATTCGTTCCCAAGGCTTCGATTGCCTCGAAATTCCACGTAGATCACGGACGATTCCTCCGCTACCCATTCGTCTTCTTTATTTGAGCCTCTTGTACACTGAGAAGGATTTAAGGGCCGCCAAACTCTGCAAACATTTGCTTCGAGAGCCATCAAATGATGCTTTGTTCACAACTCTCTTTATTCAAACCGTTGGAAGATCGCTTAGCGACCCGCGATTGGTCAATGGGCACAATGGTGACCAATCGTAAGTCTTATCGCGGGTCGCTGAAGGGGGTCGCTAAAACTATCGCTCCATTCGGACCGAAAATGTGAAATAATCGTGGTGTGCATTGCTGGCGTCGATTTCCCTTGACATTGAAACCTTTTTGTATCGATCAACATGTTGGGCTTATATATAAGCTCCGGCCATATAGTACGAGGTTTGAAATCGCAATTTTCTACAGAATACAACATTTTAATGAGAATGTATTTGTGACTTGAGTTGTCGAAGTTTTATAACCTTCAAGACTGGATATACCTTACGTACGTATACAGCCGTTGATTATAGATATCTTTCAGTTACATGTATAGCCCTGACGTTAAGGCAAATTCAGATGCACAAAGCTGCTTATTAAGCGTTGCTTTTACGTTTAACTTACTAAACACTGCAAACGTTTACATACTATTGATCTTTTAGTCGAAGCATTTGAGCAAAGATGTACAGCGCTGCGTGAGCATTGCTTTGTCGCTCTTAAACATTCCAAACTTTTCCTCGAAAGTATTTTTCAGTCGCAGCTTTTAAGCAACGATATACAGCGCTGCTTTACCATTGCTTTTTCGTTGTTAGGCATTGCAACCTTTCTGCAGCGCTCGATATTCTGCTTCTGAAGCTTGGTGAATGCATGAACGTCGCATAAAGGACGCATAAGCACTGTGCAACCTAAAATATGAAGTTGCGCAGTGCTGCAAGAGCGTTGCGCTGTTCGTACGGGTGGGCACTGCTAGAGCACAACCCTGAGAACTGTACTCTTTGGTAAACATGGTGTTGATATTTGGGTCTGGTGCCTTAGTTGAATGCATACATATATGATCAAGACAATGATACAATTGAATCTTTTCATATCTTTTATTGTCATATTGAATGTGCTGTAAATGAATGTACATGTGGCAAAATTGGTATCTCATCAGTGTAAATAATATTTTTCAAAAAATTTCAATGTTTTCATTATTCATAACTTCAGTTCTTTATAATTATAGGAAACATTCAGTGTGTAAAAAATATTTTTTAAAAAACAAATGACAACAGTGCAGATTGTAGATTTTCACCGCATAGCTGGCCATTTTGCCCTGTGGAGGTCTTCTAGAGTCACGTGGTAAACCTAAAAAAAATTAAAACATGATCAATGAGTGAGTGTCAAACATGCTGCTCTCATTTTCTCACTAATATAATTGTAACCTCCACTGATTTTTATGTAATGTTCTACATTCATTAATATATTATATGAATATCGATACTTGCTTTGTTTCAAGTTTCATCCACTTTACCTACTGGCTAGAAAATGAGCACTTTCAGTGAACATTATTATCTAGAGGTAGACCCCACTCCCTCCATCCTTATGAAATTGTAGCGTTCCTTTAGCGGATCTCTGTTCAACACAAACATAACAAAAAAGGGGACAAGAAAACGTGTTCATTTGGATTGGAAAAATGAATAAAAACATGTTACCGCAGCGCTTTCCGGGTCCTGATAGTCCCTCAGGTTTTCCTGGATTATGGCCCGGACAACATCTTTGATGCATTCCGGGTACACGTACGTGGGGAAAGTCTTTCCCCGAAATTGCCCTGCGCCGATTTTGTTCCCAAACTGAGAAAATAAAAAGATCGTCACTGAGTGTAATGATCGAGAACAATAGTCTACAAGTATGTCCATTTTATAATACGACTGGAATGTATACGGACAAAAAACTGGCCTCATATGCGTTGTGATGCGGGTGTGAGATAAATACGACGGCGGTGTCAATTCGAAGATCGCCAGTTTTGAGATGGAGTCACATTGCTTATTCTTGGGAACTCAAGATATTGCCGGGAGTATTGAAAAAATCCTAGGACACACTGCACGTAGCACTTTACTCACTGCGCACAAGGAAATCAATTTTTGGGACGTGCTTGATGACTTTGTGACGATGTCAGCGAGTAGCTATGAGTTCAATGCGAGATCGAAGGTCATAAGGACATGGTTAGGCAAACAATGAAGGTAAGCTTCATTAGTTTCCCTTCAAAAAAATGACATAATATCACACATAGAGTCAGAGACTTACCCAAAGTATGCCAAACAAGCGCCTATAACAGCGCCTTCTGGCTTGGTCGGCGCTTTCACCCATTTTGCACGAAAAACGTGCTAGAAGGTGCCTTAGTCCTGGAGGCGTAGATCTGAAACTGCAAGCAAAAGGAGGTCGCATCATTGCCAGCTCTTATTCTCAATGAAATGGAAACAAGAACTTCACTCAAAAAGAAATCTTGTTTACCCGCGTTCTTGAAAACTGCGATCTAACGCCACCAGTGCATGTTCCCGACTCGCGTCCATGATCAAAGAGGATTCGTATTTCATTATCGAATGGTTTTATCAAATGGATCTGTCAACAAGGCATATTCCAGGAAATTCCTTCGGGGACCGCAAACACGTTTGCTCTGGCATCAAATCTCTATTTTGCCGCGAAATCCCTACTTGGAAACGAAACTTCTAAAACTTGTATCTCAGAAACCCGGCGTTTTCCAGCCGTTAAATTTGGCAAGTATGCTACTTTATCAATAATGTTTCACATGTCAAAAAACCGAAGTAATCCGAGAAGATAACTTTATCCTCCAGGAATACCTTAATAATAGATGGTAAGAAACTATTAGCGAATTTTTGGTTATATGTCTCATTTGTTTATGCGTCCTAGGTCCATGTTTCAGAATGCTCAAAAATTACTGATCACTGTAGCAAATACGCTTTGAGCGACCCAAAGGAACGTCCCTTCAGCTTTGCCTGCGACCGTGCACATGACCAGTGTTGCTTGCAGTGCGAAGAGCTTAAAGATGTTATACAAAGAATTGAAAGATATATTTTGGAATGTAACTTAGGCAGAGAAGAGCTCGACGATATAGTGTATTCTTTTCGAGAAACTTTGTCCTGTCGTGCCTTCTAGTTTTTTTCGCTTTGTTCTCGGAAGTAACAAGAAACCGCGTGGACGGAGACTCGTCCAATTTGCTCAGGCTGGGTTTGCTGTGTGATTGACGGAATAATTTATTCTTTGTTTTATTTCATAATAAACAATAAAACCACAAGAGATGTGTTTTGCACTGCAACAAAATAAATCGTCCGAGGCATTTCAATAGAAGTAAGAGAAAAATAATTTACCTTGAAAAATATAAAAATGAGCGTGTGACTATGTGTGACAAAATGATTCGTAATTAGCGGAAAGTATGCGCAATGAGAGTGGCACCGTTCTTAATTTCAGTCTTGTGGATACTGGTTAGAATCTGTGTTCTTTGACCAAAATCAAGACTAAAAACTTTGACGAACAAATGTAAGCGAGGCAAAAGGGCAGTAATCCCGCAGCCTTCCAGAGCGGCCTCACCATTGCTTGCCTATGTACCTTCGGTTCCAATTGGCTGGTTAGTTATGTCACGCCAGAACCGACGTTGGTAGCGAAATATTTGACAAACGTTGCGACAGATAGACCTGAGTGAGGAATTTACTGTATTTTCTAAATCGTTATTCCTGTGGCGTGCTATCGTAAGAGTTATTTTCCTTCGTCAAGCAATTCTGTACCTCGAGTGAGAATTTTCTTTCTAGCACGAGTTTCACCCACGTGGCACAGTGGCCATGTTGGATGCAGGTTTACTGTTCATCACATGCAAACCAGCAATTCATTGACAAAGTGAATGCTGATATAAAATATTTGGATAGCATCCGTCTATTTTCCTTGTGACAAGTTTGATTGGAAAGTAAGCAATCACGTTTCAAAGTTTCCTTTATCAACATTAACTTTAACTTCAACTTTTTAAAATAAAAACCTTTCATGAATTACAAAATATTTAAAGGTGGACTAGGCCGCAAGTAGCTTAATTAAGAAGTAAACCAGTGGTTATTACCATTATTAATATTCGTTCTTAAAAAGTAAAATAGACATAATTATCAGTACACTCAACAAATATTAAAACATTGAATGCAAAATGAAAATCGTTTTACAAAACACCTTTCAGTAGCATAAATTCAATTTTTTTTGGCAGGAAAGGTATTCCAAGTAGACGTCACGAGGAACAAGTCAATGTTCGAACTGTGGTAATTCATATTCTAATGCTTGGAAACCAAAGCATTGCCAGAAATGTGCTGATGAAATTGGAGGCTCATATGTATACGTACCCAAGCCTAAAAAGCAAAAATTACATGTACCATCTGAGAAGTGTGTTGTTGTTGTGGACTCGGAAGATCTGAAGATCTTCTCTGTTGAATTAACGTATAGACACAATAGAGCGCTTGTTGTGCAAGCAGAAGGCAATTTTGTCTGCCATTCTGACAAATGAGGGCAATTCACATGGCAAGTGATGTGTCTTTTGCATGCGATCACACAAAATTGGTCAAATCATATTGCCATCCCACCTCAGCCAAAAATCTCACAGAAGAGGATATAATTAATTACAAATGTGATAACAGAACTCGTACCATGTTGTGCAGATTTCTGGCAACTGCTACGCAGTGTTTCATGGGGGTTGCCAGGGGCCATCAAACCCCACTGGATATTGTCATATCCTAAAGGACTCTGATGGACAATGGTTCTGTACCAACAAGAGCTGTGGAAAGAAAAGCGGTAACAGAAAGCAGTTAAAGGTTCGCCATATTTGTGCACACCTTCACATATTGTTTTTTCTTCTAAGACTGTCCTTGATTCCCCCTGACACTACATCAACAAGCAATTCACCTCCGGCCGTGAGCTCTACACCAGATATTGAGGAAGAGTCCCTGGTTGTCAGCAGGAGCTCAACAATTGCTTTCAGACATTAGCTGTTTTGTGCCATCTCAAAGTACCTGTGATCTTTCTGCAAGTCCCCTCTCAGCCAGAAGAAGACATCCTGGGCAAGGACCTGATGATGTGTCTTGCCTCCTGACTCCCTGGATTTTCAGTTCAGTCAAAATTCAAGTCAAAGTGTGCACAAATAAGGAATGCAAAGCTATGCATCAAGTGTGGCCCATTAACCAACGTATAACAAGGCCCGGGTCGCACTTGAGACAAAATTGGGACAACTTTGTTTTGATAACCAGAAAAATGTCAGATTCCTGTCAACAGCTGACAAAAGCGGACAAAAACTTGTCTACAGAGACAAGTCTTCAAAGAAGCCGTAGTCCTGCCACAAACCAGGACATTTTAGGAACAAAAACAAAAAAATGTTTTCCTTGGGATAAAGTTGTCGATCAATTTCAAAAGGCCTTAAAAATGTAACGTACTCAGTTTGCATTTCATCATTTCGTTGTGACTGAGTTGTACCGCCGGTCACGCATGCCTAGACATGAATTCAGGTTTTCGAGCAAATGTTCCCGTTTTTGGGGGGAGCGACATAGATAACTCTTACGATCAGCACAATGGGTATAGGCCAGGACAGATAGCATCAAAGCTTGTGCCTGAAGTGCTCTTATTTGTACAATACAAGAAAGGAGGATGACTCTGCACGCATTGTTAGTTACACTCACGTTTAAAAGGTAGAAATAGAAAGCCAGAAAGATGGCGATTTCTCATTGATTCATTGATTGTGATTGCTTCTGCTCGCCGCTTTGAATAAAACAGCGGGAAAATTAAAATTATGCCAGAAATGACGCACCAGATAAAGTGACAAGACTTTTGTTCACTTTACCGTATGTCACGGTTGATTGTCTCTGTAAATGCGACCCTGAACCGGAATGGCTAATATTGTCTGGGACAAGTTTTAAAACAACTTTGTCGGTAAAAGTCGTAGGACATTTCAAATGTTTGTCTCAAGTGCGACCCAGGCCTAATAATCATAATCATAATCATAAGAATAATAACAGTTATTATTATTATCATCACTTAAATGTTGAGTTAATCAGTTACATAGGCATACTAGCTAGTAAATATGAGAGCTCTTAACAGGGGTTGGAGTGCTTTACCAGTGAAGTACTGTACTCATCTTGATTTACTCTTAATCCTTTGCTAAACAAGGAGAACCAAGCAAGGACTATAAAAAGGCAAATGAATTAATGGTTTCTGTTTAATGACTTCCTTGAGACTATTCTATTGTCAAGTGACATAAAACACATTTCCAGTTCAAAACAAATTAACATGTGTAAATTTCAAGGACATACCGTAGCAATGATATTGATAATTATATTGTGAATTCTTACATTCAGTATTGTCTTTCACAGGTACGGTGGCCTTGCCTTCTTGAATTGTACTTCAAAAAAATATTGTTGATTAACGTTAATGATATATATTTTTAATTTGTATTGTGAAATGTTTTGCTTTAGATTCAAAATATTTTTTATTCACATGCTTTTCAAAGGACATTTCAACATTTGTGACAAAGTCATTCTGGCAATTGAGATCCTTGAACATTGGAGAGAGTTGTTTAAGCGTGGAGTTCCATTAAACATTGCCATTGATAGTAGCCTCTGTGTATGGACAAGTTGCAGACAGGTGTGTACCATTTACTCATGCATCGTTTTAGTTTCCAGATGATTATTATTATTATTATTATCATTATTATTATTATTATTATTATTATTAGTAGTAGTAGTAGTAGTAGTAGTAGTAGTAGTTGTAGTAGTAACAGTCTCTGGGTTTAATTACATATGCAGAGTGGGAGGACTGTCAATATTGTCATATCAAGCACATAATTAATGAATCAGGAGATCATGCAATATTTAGTCATGGAATAGGGATAGTTGGTTGCAACAAAATAGGCAGTCGTTGGGTTCTTATAATTAACTTTTCGAGATACGTGTACTTTGCCACTATTAATTAACCCTTTGATGTCCAAACCGGCCTAAATCGGCCAGACTTTGTATTTTACTCTGTCTAACGCCAGACGATTTTACTCGTCAATGGAGAACCCCTGTGAGTCAATGGGTTAAACTAGTATTTCTCCAGTCTTACCTATAATGTATTTTTTTATTATTAGGTTCAACTCAGTGACAGTAACCTAAAGTATTTTACTCTGTCTAACGCCAGACGATTTTACTCGTCAATGGGGAACCCCTGTGAGTCAATGGGTTAAACTAGTATTTCTCCGGTCTTACCTATAATGTATTTTTTTATTATTAGGTTCAACTCAGTGACAGTAACCTAAAGTATTTTACTCTGTCTAACGCCAGACGATTTTACTCGTCAATGGGGAACCCCTGTGAGTCAATGGGTTAAACTAGTATTTCTCCAGTCTTACCTATAATGTATTTTTTTATTATTAGGTTCAACTCAGTGACAGTAACCTAAAGTATTTTACTCTGTCTAACGCCAGACGATTTTACTCGTCAATGGTGAACCCCTGTGAGTCAATGGGTTAAACTAGTATTTCTCCAGTCTTACCTATAATGTATTTTTTTATTATTAGGTTCAACTCAGTGACAGTAACCTAAAGTAATATTACAGGCTTGTTATACAATGGCTTTTATGCTTTTGAACTTTTATCCAACCGGTTCCGTGACAGTGTAGTTTGTGGAATTTGTGGTGTGATTGGGCAAGTACATTTTGAGGGATGGAAATGAAAAAAACTGTTGCAATATTGATTTGGTAAGTTTATTGGCCGTGCGTCACCACCTCTTTATTATTATAAAACAAATAGCTACAGATAGCCAACACTCTGGCTTTCATTTTGGAACATTAAAATCCAATTCACAGGTCACTAATGGATGATGTTTTTTTAGCCTCTAAATTAACAGTATTGACTGTTGCTTCAGGTTCTAATCAGGTTTGAATCCTACACAGAATTCCTCATCTCCAAAAAAAAGTTGTTAAGAGTACTAATATTACTAAAAATTGATTTAGAGACTGTGTAAGACATCCTTGGCCAGTCTGTTCGTAGATATCCTGAATTGCAATAAGTGTAAAAATGCACACCATTACTTTTGGGATCAAAAGATTACAAAATAAATGTTGGCACTCCAATAATAAATTATTGCCATAATAGTATCAGAAATATTTGTATTTTCGCAGATTGAGTATCCAAAAGAAAATAATGCAGGTGGAGGTGGTGAGCCAATTTCACTGGAGAATTTCATGGAGCAGATGAAAGCGATCTTTGTGGAAAGATTAACGTATGCCAATTCAAAGCAAGACAATTCCGTGAAAGCTGAAAAGGTGCCCCCCATCATTGCCCCCTCCCAACGATCTGGTCGGACCTTTAACACTGAAATGGAAAAGAAGAGTGTCTATTTAAAGGGGAAATTCTTTGAAAAAGATAAAATAATAGACCCATATCACTCAATTTCCAAACAAAAGATTTTGCCCGTCGAACCTCTCATTCAGTGTGAGGCTGGACAGGCAAAGACAATGCAAAGACAAAGCCTTTATGCCCCACGGACTCCAAAATGGCCGCCGCGTGATAAAGGTGAATTGGCAAGTATTATGGAGGTTCATGTAATATGTTCTGTATGACTACTTGTCAATTGCTTGATGGCTGTTACTAATTTTCTATTAGGTACATGCACATGAATCCTTTGTTTTTGTACAAGAATCCACTCAGTCGTGTATTTTTTATTGAGCCATTGATGTCCATGTAAATGACAGCTTGCTTTTCATTTACAATCACATTGTATTTACCTCTGTTCGGTTGTCTGTTTGACAGGGAACCCAATGCTTTTGCACCATGCTATTAAGAGTAAGGCTAATTCTCGATCACTCTCTCAAGAGTTTCAACCCTCGTCAACTCTCATCAACTTTCACTCTCGTTTGGCCAGGGCTTTACAGCTGCAACTGGAGAGAATTTGATGCCACGTGGGTTTTTTTTCTGCTGCTTTAACTGTTGCAATCATTTTAGCAGACACTGTCAGGGGCTGGGGGCTGTGATTTCGTAATAAAGAGAGTCCGCAATAGCGGGTTTTGGTTAAAACGACCCAAACTGTTTAAGTTGCTAAACGTCAAGGTAGTGGTGTAGTTTCGCCTATTTTACTTTTATTTTTTATAAATACGTAACCGTATAAGTTAGATGGTACCAGCCAAACTCTCTCAACTCAGACAGTGCAACTGTAAAATGCAGACGGAAACTCATAGAGATACCTCAGACCCACCGAAATAATAATATCACAAAAGAAAAAGGGAGGAGAAAAGGAGAAGAAAATTTTCAGGTTATCGATCACTTCTAAGATGTTCATTGAAACGAGAGGAAAACAGTAAAATTGTTAGTTTGGGGCCACAACTTGATAAGGGCCGAATCGCACTAGAGCCAGACAAATCAAAAATTGTTTATTTTATGTCAAAAATCTGTCAACGCTTCATTTGTCCTAATGCGATCGCGTATTTTCGAGTTTGCCAAACATTCCGAAGGACAGCCAAACTTCAAAGGCTGCGATGTCCTGCTCCGAGGCAGGACAAATGGATCAAACAACAGAGAATACAATAGCTGGTGTTTGTTTTTTAATTGAAATGTCAAAAATGATGAGTACAACGTGACCTTTGGTTTTCGCGCATTCTTCAGTTTGCAAGATGTCGGACCAAAACAGCCCGCCAAATAGCTTTCCATTTTGCTATCCTCCGGGTTATTTCTTCCAAAACTTTTATGATTCGTATCCATATCGGAATTCCACGACCTCGATGCCCCATGCTACTACCAGTAGTTCTCCGCCAGGACAGAGGAGTAGCAGTCCTCAGTCGAGAAGTAGTGCTAGTGGAACTAGCACTCCGACATGCGAGATTGCCAGCACTTCCACTGAAGGAAACACGAAGCAGGACAAGAGACAGGGAAAGACGACACAAGACCGATGGACAGAGGACCAGGTGAAATACCTCGTGGATCTGTGGGAGGCGAATATATCAAGGCTGGAGAGCCAACAGTCGAGGAAAGTGTGGGGTGAAATCGCCACTAAAATAAACGAGCAATTCAACCTAGCGCGCCTTCCAAGTCAGTGCGAGAGAAAAATTAAGCACTTAAAAAAGAAGTACAAAGAGGCCAAGGACTGGAATTGATCGCAGACGGGAGGAAATAATGAAACCTGCGAACATTTTGATGTCTTTGACCGCGTGCTCGGAGGCAGGGATGTTGTTACTCTGAAGCACGTGCGGGAAACTGCAAATCCAGTCGCGAAAAACAAGGAGACATTGCCTGACTCGCCTGCTGGTGACGAGGAGGAGGGATATACCTCGGATCAGGCAGAGGAAGCCCTTCAAGCAATGGGAATCAACGTCAAAAGCAGGAGCGAGAGGAAGAAGGGAAAAGGAAAGGGAAAAGGAAAGGGAAAAGGAAAGGGAAAAGGGCGCAAGAGAAGCCTGGAGAATGACGATTCTGAGGATTTTGCTAGATTTACCGAGAGAGTGGAGCGCCAGGGTGATAGATTGGCAAATGCTGTAGAGCAAATGCAAGAAATGCAACGAGAGCAAACTCAGGCCATGACTGGTTTCCTCGCTGCTCTGACCAAGGCTATAGAAAGAAATTAAAGGCAACAGTTTTCGTTTATCCTATTCACTTATCCTGCTTTTTAAACAATTACTCTGAAACTGCAAAGAGATAGTAGCTTGCGGTCTGGACCACCTCTTTTTATGTATCAAGTTGTAGTTGCAAGCCTCCAGGTGAAGCTGGCCAAGGCCAGCTTCACTGTTTATATTGAACACTTTGTTGTTTTTATAGAACATTTATTGTAAAGAGCTGCAAGAGGATCGTTTGCTATATTGATAGTCTATTACATCCTAAATATCAAGTAGCAGTTCAAAGCAATGCTATATTCTAGATGCGCGTTTATAAGTTTTCGTTCCAGTCTTTTTACAAAGTTTATATGATCAAGAAAACACGAACAAAACGAAAATAGGTCAAAACAATATGTTATTGTTAAGAGATCAATGATAAATAAAATCACATGGCAATGTACTCTTTTAGTAGTTCTCTGATATCGTAGCCATCCCTCAAAACATTTGCATCATTATCATTTCCTCCGTCGTCATCGCCATCATCCCATTCCCATTCATCACCCGCATTAATGCAGAAATTGTGTAAAACAGCACATGCTACAACTGTATCACTCACAGAACTAACCCCGCTTTCGATTTGCTTTGTCAAAATACGCCAACGACTTTTCAGAATTCCAAAAGCGCACTCCACGGAAACTCTGGCCGAGGAAAGTTCCTCATTAAATGCAATTTCGTCAGGATCTAGCGTTCCTTCAGGGTAAACTTTTTGTAACCAGGGAGCCAAAAAATAAGCGCTATCGGCCACCAAATATGGACCAATCTCTCGGCCGAGAACATTCATAATAGGACCAGTCAATAATTCTTGGTTCTCGCATCGTCTGTAAAGGCGACTGTTCCGTAACACGCGTGCATCGTGCAGGGATCCTGGAAAGCCAGCTGCTACATCTAGGAATCTTTTCTTGCCATCAGCCACGGCTTGGACGATTATATCGTAGCGCTGGAATCCACTGAAGTAGTCGACTCTGCTGTTAGTAGGGGCTTTGATCGTGACATGTGTGCAATCAATTGCACCAGCCACATTTGGAAGATCAGAAAGCTCTTCGAAAGTTTCCCTCGTTTCAACAAGTTGAGCTTCAGTTTCTGGGAATTTGATATAATCATGTTTTATAGAAACCAGTCCTGTAACGATGTCTTCGACGGCCTCGATTACTGTCGTTGTCCCAACGTTAAAACCAGGCCCAATCGAAACGTATGTTCCTCCATGAGCTAAGCGCGTGAGCCCAATTGCTAATACCTTTTCTGGCTCAATACACCTTCTAAAACGAGTGTTTTGTCTTGTGATGTATGGGCGAAGGACATCCAAAAGCAAATGGAAAGTAGCTCTTCTCATTCGAAGCTGTTTCCTGAAATATTCGTCTGGGATTCTTGGGTCATTATAATGAATATCAAACCATGAATCGGCGGGTTGAGGGAGAACCCAAAAGTATGGATATCCACGCCGATGTCGTCTTCGCCTTCGAATCTCGAACAATCTCAGAAAAGCTCTCCCCTCTAGTTGAAATTGAGCAAGAGACAAAATTATCAGCATCATCCTCAGCTGAGCATACATCTGAAATTGTAGGACAAATGCTGCAGCTACAAAAAGCAGAAAACGTCTTGGGATCATGTTGTTATGAAATATGATTTCCCGCCAAGTATTGGATAATGGAAAGGTCACAAGTTTGACGAAATGTAAACATTTCGGATTTCTCCAACGTAAACAAAACGCTAGTGCGATGGAGCGTGGACAACAGACAAATTGTCAGCAGACAAAAAAAGCCAAATCCTCTGGAGTTTGCCCCGGGACATTCAAAATGTCTGGCTCTAGTGCGATTCGGCCCTAAGTGTCTGCAATTCCGTAAAAGGGGGAGTCCGTAATAACAAGTCTCTGGGGCGGATCTAATACAACTGGTATTCTGCAAAAAAAACGTCACCAGTCAGCTACGCCATTCCTTAGTGGTGCACCCCCTCCTAAGAAAGATCCTGGATCCGCCCCAGAGTCAGAGTCAGGTTACTCTTAAACCTCTATAACTTTGACGTGCAGTATAAAAACAGTAAATAGAATGACTAATGCATTTAACCTCTGATGACTTTAACGTCGACCTTTCTTAATTAAGTGTAAAAATAAAAAAAGGTTATT